>CM059587.1:101445000-102045000 GCA_030407085.1 Trichopria drosophilae
AGGGCAAGCATTTTGTATTATAATGAAGGACATTTTCATAAGGATTTATTCATTTTCTGCCGAGTCCCTTTGATTCCCAGCATATGGATAATCTCCGTTTTCCGTAATACATTGAAAATCCTTCCATGTTTACTATGAGTGTGAACTTCATGTGAACTCATTTTGGAAGAAACATTACTGGTAGAAAATTTAACAAATTGCATACATTTCAATTAATTTAAAATGGTTCGTTCACACTTATATCTTAATAACAGACCATTTCAGGATTTTTTACTATTTTAGTTAGGAAGCGGCAATTATGAGAAAGTCTTTTAATTTTTTAACCCGCAACTAAGTTCTTAAATATAATAAATAATAACTAAAAAAATACCAAGTCTTAAAAAAATATTATATTGCGCAAATTATAACATGTAAACATCTAGTTAGAAGGCAACCTTAAATAAACTGAATTGTTTAAAGTGGCATGCAAGCATGAACAAGAGCACTGAACGTATATTTCAAGCTCAATCATAATTAATATTGTTAAAGTTGGTGTACATGCTTTTAACTTTAAACGCAAATTTAATCGTTTATTACAGACACTTCGCGACTTCCTTTATGAAAATGCTTTTTGCACAAGCTTTTGCCTTGAAGCTTTATAACTTTTAAATTGATATTTAACACTTCAAAAACTATCTAAATAACTATGTAATTAACAACATTATTAAAAACACGTGGCACTTTTTAGTTTACTACAGAATTCAAAAGAGCAAAAAAAAAAATAAAAATTCTCGCTTCATTGAGTGTTTAGAACATCAAAGTATAATGTTAAGAAACAATTCTTCAACATTTGGATATCAAATAAGATTTTTTAACAACGGTTGGCAGACATCTTGATGAAAAGGGTTTTTGCGCATATTGCAAAGTACCATATTAACTTCGTAACGCCTACTTACATATCAATAATGCCAAAGTTCAATAATTAAACAGGAAACTCTGAAATCAATTATAGTTAGAGTTCAAAGAAAAGTAGTACACTTTTCCACACTACGAAATTTTTAAGTCTGCAGTTTTGCAAGGGAATGTGGTGTATATATATCATTTAAAGTTTGGTAACAAAACTTCATCACAAAGTCTCAAGAACAGGCCCAAACTTACCGACCTCCTGAAGTTACTTACTTCGAAGTCAACGACACCCGCACGATGTTTGAGGTTTCGAAAACGAAAACCATTTCCTTCAAAACCACATGTCATAAAGTTAAAGCTACCCACTTGGCTTAAAAGTTAATATGACAAATATAGTCCAATAATTAAAATCTTCAAACATCATATTAGGAAAACTAAAAATTGAATGATAAGTCAAAGAGATCATCAAGAATATAGTCAGTCTACATTACCAAGAACATAAAATCAGTACTTATTAAAGTATCTAATCTATTTTTAGAGAAAAACTGTCATATAAAATTGAAAAAGAAACATTATCAATTTATGATCGTTTATAATTGGGCTGCTCCAGTGCGGAGTGATAAATAAAATATTTTGTACAATTTTCTATTCCGTTTCAGTAAATAAATTACGTATTTGAAGATTTTATTTTGGTTTGCCACTTTTGATTCTTTATTCTACTACCGAAAGTGAAAAATATCATCTTCAATGATCTGCATTAACAAGTTAATATATATCAAATGCTTTCAAGCTCAGTGAAATTCATTTTAAAAGAAATCATCTAAAACTCAAAATGATGTTTCAAAATGCAGAGCATATTTTAAAATATAAAACTTCGATCATTTTTACTCCGCGTTAGTCGGATTTCACGAAAATTTCACGATACTACACGGCAAATTCAATGTCGCTAACTTGAGATACGTATAGGATATTATTATAATAAGAAGTACTGCGATACATACAGTTGTTTTGTTTTAAATCAAATTTAGAGCGAGTAAAAAGTAAATAATATCTCTTATACTTGTCACCAATAATTTTGGGTTTATTTTATATATACGTATATAATGTTATATATATGAAGTTATTTTTTTATCCTCTATATAAATCGGAATGTTGTAGACACAAAAACAGGGTTGAAAATTACGATTATTCATAATTTTGTTGTAGCGCTGCAACGTGGAGTGCTGAATGAAACATTTCGTACGGATTTTCCAGCACGCTTCAATCAAAACACTCGCACCAATTAATTTCGATAATTAATAATAGCTAATACGCTAGTTAAATTGCGTCTAAAAAGGATCGCAATATTGAATACACGATAATGAAATTACACGGTGCATGCATTACTCCGAACAAACTGCCATTAGCCGTTATTGGACGATAATTAGAGAAATAATTACATTAGGATTTTCGAATGGCTCATTTTTAGAACATGTTATTACGTTACTAAATGATCACGGTATAATTGTTATATACAGAAGACTACTATAACGATTGTTTCCCAATTTACAAAATTCGAGTTAATTTGAAGTTGAAATTCATATGTGATTCTTAAAGGTAAATAATTTCACTTGAATCTTTATCAAGGATTACATTAGTATTTCAATTTTTCGTAATTTATTACATTTTTTACTATATATTCTTTTGTGTGATTTCAAAACGGATCATTGAATATTGAGAATCTATGCAATTTGTTGTAATGTTGAAAATAAGTTATTCTGCTTTCACACGATACGGAAACTGAAAGCTGAATAAATTTTAGTAAAAATCGGTTGTATACAACAATTTTGAGGTTAGAAAAGAGCTTAGAATTTTTTGTTTGTAAAAAAGACAGAATACGAAAGGATTTGTTCCGGGATTACTACTTTTGACAGTTGTATATTTTCCTAAGAAACCGACAGCTGATTCTGATTACGGAATTTGAAAGAATACTAAAACAACCGATCTTATACCGTTCCAGCATAAAACTTGCAATTAAAAGAAGTGATGTGCTAACTAAGCAGAAGTTTGGTTATTGTTAAAAATGAAAATTGCTTAAAATATGATAATCACTTAAACTACCTTTAAAAAGAATCACCAGTTTCGAATACATCTGCAGAAAACTAAAACACTACTGTAAATTATTGATGTAACAGGTAATTTTTCCAATGGCAATACAATAAAATAAAATCGATAGAAATAGCGCTAAAAGTACCAAAACCGTTATAAGTTCTACAAAATTTAGATAATTTTTTAAACTGAAATGTTTTTTAACTTTTTGGTCATAATTAAACAACTAAAATCAAAGTTCAACTAAAATGATCGTCATTTCAAATGCGATAATATACAAATGTTAGATACAGAGGCTGACTTTCATGTAGAAGAACTTAAGAATTGTTACATATTAAAGGGCACAACAAATCATTAACCAGAATTTAAATTCTACATATGATGATCTGTTATTAATAATGACATTAAAACTCTGGACCACCTATCGAATATAAGGGTAACCGAGCTTAATCTAGGTCCACTTCACAAATCAAAAGCCCTCCTTAATTTTTATTTCGTTATATTTAAAAGCCTACACAACATTTATATTAATTATCAATTGTTCAAAATATTTGTGATCTTTTAAATCAGACAGTACACATTAAAAAGTCAACAACGAAAGTTAAAAAATGCAATAAAACACCTCAAAGAAACGTTCGTTAGTACTGGCAGCAGAATAAAACGAATTATTTTGATTATAATATTATTTTATTGTTTATACCGGTTTACTTTTAACGCAATCCCAAAGAGCCCTTTTTACGCGTCAGGATTCTCTATCTCTGAAGAATTTCACTTCGCCGCATTCATTGACAATTCACAGAAAACACGAGTCAGCTGCGTAAACCGGCAAAGACACGACAGTTGTCGCGTCTTTCGTGAACTTTTATTACGGAAATTGCTTTCTCGCCACACGTTTCAGCGCCAACTAGAATTGAAATGTAAAAAAAAATAGCTTACGAGAAAAAAGATTTTCTTCCCCTGACAGGGAACGATGTTTATTGCCGACTGCATTTGCATAAAATGAGATTCCAATAAATGACGTTAACGGGAACGGTGTGTACAAATGTCTAATAAAAATAGCATCAAAGTCCGTTTTCACTCCAATATTTGACAACTTGAAAAATCGTCAAAATGTATGTTAGAATAGGTATAATAAGTAATTATTTTGAAAAACCACGTTCATTCCGAATTTGGAATAAATATATTTTTTCGTTTACCTTCAAATATAAAAATATGTTATATTTTTAAACAATTATAGAAAAAGTTCATCAGTGAAATACAAAAATACACAAAAACACAAAGGTAAACAATGTAGAAGTTCTGGGATAGTTGGCTTGATGTATTCTTTATTACATCTTTACCCAAAAGCTTCATTCAAAGAAAATATTTCACTATTTTTTCCCTATTAATTATGATCAACAATAATTTTTACTGATCTAAAATGTAAAATACGTTGACGTTTAATCAACGTTATTAATTTAAAAGTTTTGAGCAATCAGGGGACGTTGAATATCAAGTAAGGTTTGATACAAATACATTGACCCGAGAAAACTTCACAAAAATTGACAAAATTAATTAAATCTGATAAAACTCGTCTGTTGCAGGGAAGAAGTTGACGAAAGTCCGGGGATTATGAATAGAAAAATTTGAGTAAAAGATATCGCAATTAACCCATACAGCACAGACGTTGCAAATATGTAACGGTTATGTCACAGGAATGTAAAAATGTCCGACTTCATAACCGTTATATATCAGTAACGTATTTGGTATGTAACAAAACATTTTGTGCTGTCTGGGAATGGATATGGACAACTTTAATTATAGGTAAAAACTGATGAAAAGGTACAGCTGAAATTAGAATACGTGCAATCTTCAATATCAGAAATAAATTAGAATCAATGTTCACGTTTCAAATGTTCTTAAACTGATCTTGCTATTTATATTTTAAAAAAGAAATGGAATCAAATCAAAAATTTCACCAATATTCCTAAAAATGACTTTTATAGCACACTTAAACTTATTTTAGACTCTACATATTTTAATTTCGAAAATATAACCTATAAACAAGTTTTTGGTGTACCTATGGGATCCCCATTGTCTCCAATTATATCTGACTTAGTCTTAGATTTTATTGAAAATATACTTATAAACAAATTACCTTTTACTCTACCATTCTATTACAGATACGTAGATGATATTTTGACAGCAATCCCAAAAAATTCTGAAAACAAAGTCCTAGACATTTTTAACAGCATGAACAAAATAGGAGGAAAATTGAATAGAATTAAATTTACTCTTGAAATTGAAAAACAGAGATCTATTAGCTTCTTAGACATGACAATAATTAGAGCCAAAGACAATTTTATCATAACAGATTGGTTTCATAAAGAAACTTTTTCGGGTAGATATTTAAACTTTTTATTTCATCATCCTTTATCTTACAAAATTGGAGTTGTTTATGGTTTAATAGACAGAGCAATCAAATTATCCCATATTAAATACAGACAAAAAAATATTGAAATAGTAAAAAATTTATTACGAAATAATAATTATCCGGAAGATCTAATTATTGACTGTCTTAGAAAAAGAGTACACAAAATTTATAATTCTCTAGATAATATGAAAGAAGATTATGACTATGTGAAAACTATAAGCATTCCGTACGCTAAAGATTTATCTGAACAAATTAAAAAATCAGTGAAAGACCAACATATCAGAGTAGTTTTTAAACCATTTCATACAATTTTAGGAGGTATAAAACCTGGAAAAGACAAATTAGATAATTTACACCAAAGTTGCGTCGTTTACAAAATTAAATGTAACCAATGCAACAAATATTATATAGGTGAGACAGGAAGATTGCTAAGAGATCGGATTAACGAACATAAACGAAATATTTACTGAAGTGAGGATAAACTTGCGGGACTAAGTAGACATAAATTAGACACAGGACATGATTTTGATTATAAAAGCGTTCAAATACTAACTACAGAAAGAAATTATTGGAAAAGAAAACATTTAGAAAAATTTTTATCAAAAAACATAATAATAATGCAGTGAATATAAGATTCGAACTTTCGAACCTTCCAGAAACATACTTTCCGTTACTCAATAATTAATAATTTCCTCATAATTTTTTTCAAAAACATCTCGTTAAAATTTCGTTAACTTTGAATTCAAGCATTCCACACATCTTCACATTATTATTGTCAAGGGTTGAGCACTGGCAATGTTTACGGTTTTGTCAGTCAGTTCGTTACCGTCACGCGACTCGCACGTATTTACAGTTTTTGTATTCTTACTAAGTTTCTTTTCGAAACTTATTTTATTCTTTTATTTTTTAGGCTCTTCACAACATTCTGGGTTCACATTCAATTTTTAAAAAAATAATAATAAATAGTACCGGTCATCCCATTCGGGAGTGTTTTTTATGTTTAGTGCACATTAAGGACTTACAGGTAAGAATACAAATTTACATTTTTCCAAACTTACCAGTGCTCAAAACAATACATTCAAAAAAAAAAAACTTTCCAGTGCTCAATTCACACATAAATCTCGATATAATCCATATTACCGATAAAATGAAAATGTAAACATTTACTACTTACTCAAAATTGTATATTAAATTACAGAATTATAATTTTTCTGAAGAGGGTCATAAACTCTTGACCGAAACGTAAACTCAAATTTCGTATTTTTATCCACCTGTCCGCTACACCAAGAAGTTTTTTTTTTGTAACACACCTATTTCAAATACAGACGGACAAAGAAAAACCTCACAATTTAATTTTTTCAAAAAAAAAAAAAAAAAAAAAAAAAAATGTTCTTAAACATATCCTGTTTCACCTCGATATCGGAATGAAAAAAAGCCAAATAAAAATTTTCTACCATATGCTAATGAGAAACGCAGAAAGTACAATGTGAAAGAAATCATATGTCCAATGGTGATCATGGCTCAAATGAACCCCGTCAGTCTGGTGGTTGCGTTCCCATTTCATTAGGGATTCAGTTCAGCATCCCCTTTTCAAACCCCAAGTGGCTGCTTGATTGGCATCAAGAAAAGAAGATTGCGTAACACACCTAGAATGAATTGGGAATGCAATCTGCATTGTTGCCATGGTATTCATTGATCGACTCCGATGTTTTTCCTCAGAGGTGCTAATATGACTATTGGCTAGATTCATTCAAACCGCCCGAAATGTCATTTAGTAATATGGTAAAAGTTACAACATCGATCATTTTGGCAACATTCCTTTCCATCAAATTATTCTATCTCCTGTTCCTCAAACAGCAACTCCATATCCGCTAGGCAGCAAAACTGTTCAATGTAACCAAGCTAAAGTCAGATTATTCTGAGAGATAATTGTCCTAAGTTCCATCCTAAAATTGTCTACATAATCAAAGTCTTTTAAATCTTGATTATGATATAAGTTAATTTTGATCAGCAATCATAAGTCTTCAAGTTAAAGAAGGCAGTCAATTTTAAACGAAGACATGCCTCTAATTTTAGCGAATCATAACAGTTAATATTCCAGTCTCATTTTAAGGAAACTGGATTACCTCATTTAATCCATGTGCTCAATATTACTTATATGGTTTATGATATACAACCAAAGCAAAAGTCAAGGAAATTGTTCATACCTAACCTTATTACGATCGAAAACTTCATCCTCCTGAGGACGACTTCATGAGCTCTTCAGAATGTCCAAATGTTCACGTTTATCACCCGGTTAATATCCCGAGGACAAGACAATAACGAGAAGATAAAAGCGGACATTTGAACTTCCTGAGGACGTCCGCTGCGTGACAAGACTTCATTTTCTGGTAAATAAGACGTGGTCGAGAAAATTTGTCAAACTAATTACAGATTAAACGAAGATAATTTCACCATATTTTGAGGCTGAAAAAATTAGTCTTCCTGATCCATTAACCTTAAAAGAAGCGTAACATTATGCACTCTCTAATGCGTTTTAATGAAATAAGTAAATACTTCACAAATTTAACGTGGTTGCGCGGTCGCTTGTAATTAATTACCCTTGGCGAAATTGTTTCTCACACGACAACTACTTGTTTCCTAACTATAAAAGTCGTGGTAGGAGTTTCCTACTTAGTATTCACAGTTTTCAAATAATTCACTGAAATGTCGTGGTAGTTTCTATACCGCGTATACGGGATAATTAAGTACGAGCTTTCGAGTAGTTTTTAAGTAAGTTTGTAGTTACTGGCGGTTGATGACCCACTAGAAATTATGTAATTTAGTAACAGATTCCTAAAAGCTCAGTAACCACATAAATAACGATCAATTGAAAAACATTAACGTATCCAAAAAAAGCTCTGCAACTGTGATTATAAAAATAAAACTGAAACGATTAAAGAGAGTAGAATTTCCATCGCGTTAGTGAAATACATTTCGGATGGATGCAAATTGGGTGCCAGGATCACAAAGCTGCAACCGCCCTAAACATTCTCTGGATTTTGATCTCGGTAACTAATTTCCAGCAACTATCCGAATTCGTCGAATTATTAACAATTAGTATTCCGCTTGCGAAACAGACGAGCCGTTCAAATGCGATTCTCGGCTAATTCCGTGAGCCTCGGGGGAGGCGAGAAGCAGCCAAGTGATAAAGGGCCGAAGATTCGGAGCGCGCGCCGTAACGAGCCGAGTAAAAGAAGCGAGGACGATAAAGGGGGAAAGAAGCAACAATAGACGCCGAGGCGAGGAGTCTCGGTATAAAAATGTTATTTCCCTTCCGACTTTTGCCCGGCGCTTTTTGCCCCTGTGGAAAAGCAGGCATAACGAGGCACCCGAGTTGCTTTCGCTCAGCGGAGCCGCGGTAATAATAATCCTTGCATCGGTCATAAAGCTCAAAAGCGAAATGGTCTTCCTTGAGGCACCTGCCGTTACCAACGGAGCCGAGGGCTTTCAACCCTTGCGCTTTAATTGCAACCCTTCTTGAACTGCCCGCAGCGCCAAGTGGCAAGGGTCCCGGGGCGCGCGCTCACGTTCCACCTACGCTCCGGCGATATTTCTGGACTAGGCAAAAATATTATACCGACTCTCCTTGGCGAGTACGTCGTTAATCGTTGCCGAGCTCTCTGCTATCGAATTATAACCGCCCGCCGAAAGATACTTGAAATATGCCCCCAGGAATTTCGCCCCTTCAGTGCTCGTTGGTCGGGTAAGAGCGCTTACGAGTTTGTTACAGAATCAATTCGTTTCCATAAAGCGAACCTTTCGTTGGCTGTATAATTACGGCTTTTCCTAAAATATTAGTTATGTTATCGTGCAAGGAATTACTAGGTTTTCGAAAATTAGTATTCTCCTAAGTCTTTTATCATCCCTCCACTAAACTAATCCCATTAACAGAAATTAATATTTATATTGCCAAAATATTCCGGGTAGAATCGGTCCGATTTTTCTAGAATAGAAACGGGGTCCCAGTTGGGATCCAACCTGGTTAGCCTGATCCATTCCCATTTCGAGTCAGTTAGTATCTCATACCTGACCTGTTTCTATTCAAGGAAGCATTACAAGCCCGGTCGAATCCTGAACACAAGCAGAGTAACCCAGCTAGATTCCGGTCATGGTCCGATTAGTTTTCTACTCAGGATGAGAAAAATTGATGTCTTATCATCTAAGTTATGACAGAGTGGAGTACTATATTCATACTGACAGAACGATGTAGTTGTGAGTATCAGAAGTATAGTTGGATAACTGTACTATGAGCCTGAGGGTTATACTTTTTAGGGTTCGAAGGAAAACTGACAGTATTTCTGGTACTCAAAACTATACTGTTCTAGTGCAGACATCATATTAGAGATAATTTCATCACTGGTTGTTAAAAGATATGTTTTCACCGCAGAACATTTAGGGAGAGAAAAATAAATTGAGTATACACATCTGATGACAGTATCGGTGAACCAAAGAACTTGTTTATCGGACCCTAAACATCGAAACGTAATCCTGACACTTCAACATTTCAGTCTTTATCAAATAGAGCTTATTCAGCTAATGACAACCCAAACAGCACAAGACCATCCCAGGATGTCCTCAGGAGCCCCTGAGGAGCTCCCGAGGACCAAAAGCGGACATTTCGACTTCCTCAGGAGATCCCCAGGACATCCCGGGACGGATTGTGATGTTTGGGAATATAATAGATGGCTGTGTCTCAAAAGAAGCAGGGTGAGCAATACAGAAGATACAGAATTAAAGTACCCCCTGCCAAATTATTACTCCATATTTTCATGCGAAGCATACGCCATCCTAAAAGCAATAGATTATATAACATCATCGAGTAATGCTGACTGTTTAGTTTATACCGATTCTCAGTCAGTCGCAAACTGTTCAGATTGTACTTGCAAGTTATCAATTAAACATATACTACTGGAATATCGAACCTATCAACAAGCCAGAAACGACATCAAGATCGCAGATAATTTAAAGGATTGTCTAAATACCAGGGAAGGAATCTACAAGATGCTATAATTCCTGCAGTTAAATAACCTCACCAACAGAATTTAAAGTGTTAAATTGTATTGAACTATTTTCATAATAATATATTTCTGCATTACGACATACCAAATTGTACTATGTAGTCGCTAATGACCTTAGCTGTAGATGCCACTGTAAATAAATTTAAATAAAAAAAAATAATAGAATCCGAATTTATACAGGACCAGTGAGTTTAATGAAGGTGCAGTTGATTCTAACAATGAGCGTAAAATATTTTTAGATTTAGGACGCGTTCTGTATCATAAAAATTCATTGCTTAATACAGGCGTACCCCCTCAATTACTTCATAATTATTCTCGGGACTGTCAATACCGACGTACAACTGTAAAATATTATACAACCTTATTAGGACCAACAATGTAGGGATGAACTAATCCGCATGGTTATGCTAGAATTACAATTCTCCGCATACAGGGAAATTTCTAGGTTCTGCATCATGCTTTTGTTCTATTTCTTTCTTGTCCTCTGAAATGCCTTAACTAATAAGCACGAAAACAACGCTGTTATAGAGAATAACTCCATGGTTTTAGCGGATAAGGAAACTATGAAACAAAAGCATCCCGCAAACCATGAGACAAATCCTAGAAATTTCTCCTCGTGCTCTATGCATTTGCTGCGAATATATTAAATGCGAGATGAGGAGGGGTAAGCAGTGTTTCATATGAAAGCTCATTTTAAAGATTTTTTTAAGTCCAATAATTAATCTCGAATATTGAATATTAGACGAATGAGCGGACGAAATTTTTCCTCCAGTTCGTACATGGAATGAGAGAACGCGCATTCAATCGGATAGTTTTTTTTATCATTACGTAGATTTTTGTTTATCTCTATCATGGCAGCGTGGCAAATGTAACCTTAAAACTTAATTTCCATCTTAACAAAAGTCGAAGCTCATTAGTTCAAACAGAGCATTATTTTTACTTAGGAACATATTCAACGTGTGAGTTCAATGGATATATTTGTATTTCGGACTCACCAGAACCATAAAAGTATAGATGCTGACTAGTAAGACGTTAAAATTTGTCTCTGTACAAGAGACAATTTGGGGAGTGTGAAAGTAGCGGAGTGTGCGTACACTCAAGCATCTCAAGTTCATAGAGTGAACAAAAGAATGTGTCAAAGAGACATGTGTTCGTCAAATTCCATTCCATAAGACAGCGTGGAAAAACCTGTCTTAATACCTAGTCCCCTAGAAAGGTCTTGATGAACCAAAAAAGTCGCTAACATATATTTGGATGTAAAACTATTTAACTTTCAATCGAAGTTCAAATTTTCATTTTTTAACTAAGAGAACATTGGTTTGATTCAAAAAACATTTTTAGAGCGACAAAGTAATCCACTTTGTGTGAAAACATGTCTAGCGAGTCTCATAAAAGAGATTGCTTAAAATATATTTGTACGTCAGAATCCACTCTAAGACAAACTTAGTTATTGACTACACTTACACCAGGTTAAACACATTTCAAAGATGCGTTTCATTCTATCAGAGTTTCAAAGGAAACAGTTACAAAAGGACGATTGGAAAGAAAGTGGGTAGGTTTTATTCGAAAAGGGAAATCGACAGGAAACTGCTACTGCGTGTGAATAAAAAATCAGTCAATTGCAGCGAACGAAAGAGGGTAAACGTATCCGAAAAGTTTTTATTGAAAATTAATGAAGACGAGAGACTGTATATTTGTACTGGTCTCAATATTACTTCTATAATATCATGCCGTAAACTAAGTTACATTCAATATCAATTTATTTTTCTAACTGCCGCAAAATCAAATCTTTCTTCCCGACTAAAATAAACCAATTCGCTAGCAATTCTAAAAAGAGTCGCAGCACACCCGAAAATAGTTAAAATGTCAATCATCATGAATGAGTTGCTGGACTTTCATCCAGGAATAAACGTAACTAATTGAACTGATTAAACAAAATCATAAACAATATTGAAAATGAAGCGTTCCAGTAAAATATATACGCCATTTTCAAGATAAATGTTTAATCCATTCTAAATATGGTACCTTTGTTCCAGCTGCTAAAATGAATTAACCGGAGTACTTGACAGTTTCTCAGCCTGAACGTTTCTTAAAATACCAACACTCTTTAGAAAATGCAATTATAGAAGAAAGATTCTCGGTGGAGGAGCGAATTCGCGCGGTAATCAGTGTCTCTTCTCGAAACGAAAGGACGGAGGAAATGTAAGTGCGAGTAATTCCAAAGGGATAGCGAATAAATGCTTGATTAAACAATTTTTCTTCTCCGGAGTTTTGTTCTCGTCTTAACGTCCGACCGACAACGGAGGCAAGGATGGAACAAAGGTGGGAGGCCACGCGAAATCGAACGTCAGGAAAAAATCGACCTTCAACGATGAGGAAAAGTGGGACAGCGGAAATTGCCCGGAGATTACACGAAAGCGACGGCTGCTGTGCCGATGGCATCCTGGAGCTCTTTCCTAATCCGCTAAAATCGAGTGACGCCCGGTTGCTCCATCAGATTCGCTCTAATGTCTGTTACTCCGGTTAGCTTCCTTTTCCAGACTTCTTACCGCGCGAGAGGCTGCTGTCGGAGAGAAATTGGTAGGAAAACTCACCGGGAAAATAATCGCGAATACCATCCCGTGCTGGCAACGTTAATTGGCCTTCTGATGGAACGAAACGAAACGGGGAGGCCACCGAATCGTTGATAGGAATCCACTTGCCTCGATTTTTCCTATTAAAAAGACGTTCAGATAATTAGCTTCCTGCTAAACAACGTCTCGCTAAATTCTTCGCTTTTCCGAAGCACGTATTGGAGACGTAATCTACTTAAACTGTCTTGTTGGATCTTCAACTAACCTGTAATTCGGTTTACATCTTTTGAACGAGTGTTGGGTATTTCGCTAGCCGATGTTACTTTACTGAATTTTCCACAATGATTAACGTCACCTGCTCCTAGTCTCGAGTCATAAACTATATCTGTAAAACGTATACATCTCTAACACTAAAGAAACAATGCAGTCGTTACCCTTGTACTGGTATGGTACCGGAAAGAAGTTGCTTTCCATTCTTTAACAAAAGAATGAATTTTTCATGTCAGAGGATTGTTTGCCTCAAATTGGATAAATCATGGAAAACCAACTGAGTAGAATTAATAGGTATAAGTTAGAATTTGTATAATTAAAACAAATAACCTATTGATATAATCATTCGATCGTCAGTAGACCAATTGTCTGAATCCAGTGTTATTTTTCGTCTAACTTTCAAATGGTTTTTTCATGTCAGAAGAGTGGTTGCCCAAAATGGTACTCTTGAGCATGGAAAACCGAGATCGGGGTAACCAAAAAAAATTAGTTGTCCCAACTATTCGCCCACCTAACCTAACCTTTTGAAGCATACATTTTTCTTTCCGCGGAAAAAGGCTGAACTTTGTCATTTGAAAGTTTTCTTGATCGTTGATTACAAATTCTGCCTCAGATTTTCAAAATTCAAGATGGCGGACCAAATTCGTAAATACTTACTTGATTGAGGTTAAACGAGATATTAGGGGGTTTTTGGGGTCACTGATTACGAACTACATGTTATCGAAGTAATGAGGAAAAGATTTCGATTTAAATTCAATTTTAATCAACCGAAAAGAAATGAACATGAATTTAAAAAATGTATCATTAAAAAAAGACACCATGCTTCAAAAAGTTAATATACGAAGAAATGTTTCCAATTGTCAAAGGTATAAAACACGTACACCAGATCTTATTTTCACGATAGTCATGCAACTAGAGTACTCTCTTTCCTTTTGAAAATCCCATAAACAATCTTTATTTATAGATCTGGTTTCGGTATTTTGTTTTATAATATACTGACAAGCCACTCAGTCATTGTATTTTCCAGCTATCCTCGAGAAAAAAGCGAAAATCCGATCGCAAATGGCTATATTCTCCGGCGGAAAAGCGGGAAAATCCGGGTAGCGGTGTAAAGTGAAAATGGCGAATATAACGGCGGAATGAATGAGTTCGTAAACATTTTTCTAAAAGCTTGTAGCCCGAGAAAGGTAAAAATGGAACAAGTCGCTGGGTTTCCTGCTGACGGCGTATAATTTCCCGTGCCGCCGACGACGGGCGCCCAGAGTAAAAAGAATGCTATTACGACCCAAGCATTGGGAATGGCGAAACAGCGAGGCGATATTAAATTATCCAGTGAGAAATGACTGTGCACTCGGGGATCTCGCACCAGGAACGAGTCCACACGGGGGCCAAGCCGGGCGACAAAGTTTTTCCACTTTGGGAGCTTAAAGGCCGCTTATTTGTCCTCCGCGAGGCGAGGAAATGCTTTTTCCTTCCTAAATATCTCTTTGTTCCGCCATCTGTTCGATGCGAGATATGAGAGGGGAAAGGGGCAGGAGGGCCCCGAGGGTGAAGGATTTAAAAAATATTCGCCCCGATTGCGACGTTTCTACAGGAATGAGAGTTCTCCAAAATCACGAGGAAAATGGCCATTTTTACTTAAAAATGGTCCTGCATTGTTATTTGCATTTTAAATTCTACGAAACAAATAACAAAATACAGAGGAGTAGCAACAAGTTTCCGTGTCGGTATTGCAAGTAATAACGTTGTATTTTTATCATAATAATTAAATCCACGCAAGTGTGGACATTCGATTATAGCAATGGAGTCACGCGAAATTTAATCGTTCTTGATCCAATCGCTAAAAATACTTGGGCTAATTTTGTCACAATTAAGAAAATGAAATATTCTTTCTACAAAAAGTGCGATTTAAACTATTCAGAGTACTAGGTACAAATGGACTGTGTCAGTTTACGCACTTAATCTTAATGGAGGACAGTTTGTGCAATTTTTTTTCGTTTATTTGTACTTTCGTGTCCGACTTTATTACAATCATAAATATGCTTTGTACTTTGAACTCCGTGGAAGTACGGAAGTAACCAGATTCTTGAACTATACTCATAATAAATTGACTACAACCATGAATTATATTATTATTAAGGGGCATACTAACATAACTGGTTGGAAATATCCCAATTTTTTTTGTCGAGAATTTATGAGCTCTTTGACCTAGAAGAATGCATCCTGTACGGCCTGGGATTGTTAATTAGCTGAAAAGGGGTTTCTCTTTGATTTCTCCATTTAAAAAACGTTAAATCCATTTTTCTCGAAACGACATTTTTGCACTTGGCGAATGTGATTTATCAAAAATAATCAGGCGTGCTTGAACATTAATACGATATTCACATTATCGCCCGTAGCTCAAAGTTATTGATAACTTATTTCTAACCAATAATTTCGAATGATTTATGGTCCCGAAAAGAAAACTGTTTTTTCTTTCACGAGAAACGACGCCGTTTTATTCATTTTTGAAAAAATAAAAAAGTTGAGGTATGGAGATAGTGTCGATAACATAGATTAATAGACATTTTATAAATGAATAAGTAATTTTTTTTTACCACAAAAAAAAACTTAGTTTTTTTACTTGAGCGTCATCTAGTGTATAGATGTGGTACAAATGTGCAGCATCCACTTTTTATATTATTCTTTCCTGAAATTTTTCGAATATATAAACATTTAATGATAATAACTATAGATGTGCTATTTCTAATATAGAAAATTTCTCACATATTAATTTTCCATTACGTTATTCCACACCAAGTAATTCGACTAAAAAATATATGGAAAATTACCATTAAAGGATGTTTTTTAAAATAGTTTTAAATGATATTGTAATGAGTTTTGTTTGCGTTTTTGATCGCAATAAAGCATTTTCCAATTTTCATCAAAATAATTCACATGATGGATGTGCCTTAAAATGCATCTATGTTAAATTTGCAGTATCAATATTTATTGATTGATATGTATTCATAACAAAGATTTCAAAGGAAAGCCTGTTTATTTTTCGATTCTTTTATAACAGGTAGAAACTAATTTTTCTAATTTGGTGTGTTCTTTACTATGAAACATCCAAAATATCTTTTATTTTAATAATTGAAAGGCAACACGAAACCTGACATTCTAAAGTCTATAATACGCCATAGATTCATTTTTCTACTTTGTTTAACGCCTCAATTTAAAAAAATGTTTTCTGTAATAAGAAAATACTCGTTTGATCATATACTTCATAATTCACAATTTCACTAGTAAGAATTAATTTCTTATATTTCCAATAGAACAGCAATAATAATAAAAAAGAATCCCTTTAAACGTGTACTGTATTTTTAGTAATACATATTTTTATTCTTTTGTTTCCAGTCACCTATTGTTTTATCTTTATTTATACATTAGCATTTATCAAAAGCAGTTTTACTGCACAAATCGAGATTTTCACGGTGTACTGGAATGACTTTGAAGTTGCAATGTATTTCGACCAACGTTTCGCGTGCATTGTAGTCCGTTTCTTCAAGTAGAAACGCTGGCAGGATAAGCGATCCGAAATACGTGGTTAAAATCCAGAAGATGCATCAAGAACAAGAGAATATTCATGACTGTCGACTTATGTTTTGTCAATTTTGAAAGTCAGATGCATTTTTAACATTTAAATCTCTTGTTCTAAAAATAATCAACCAAAATTAAATAAACCACTTAGGATCAAAACAAATTCGCATTATAAAAGTATCTTGAAATCGATTTAAAAAATGTCTATTGATTTCGTACTGAAATTCGTGAGACTTCTAATTCGCAATCTAGATGAACATTTTAGGTATTGATTAAGAAAACGGTATTATCGTAGTGTCGAATCCATGCGATAAATTTAAAAATTGATATAGTGAGATTTAAAATACCAATTCTATCTATATGCTAAAAAATATTAATTTTACAAAGTTTGTAACACAACTTACAATAAAGGTGATCTTAACTGCAAATTGTCATTGACTTACCTAAAACAAACAATAAAAAGTGCATATCAATTTTAATACAATACACATGAGAATATCGAATTATACCTAAGATATAATTATTAATTAAAATTTACATATGTTTCATGGGGTTAAGCAGCTGAATTAGTATAATTTAAGATATGTACCATTTTGAGTCATCATATAATAAAACTACATTACAGTACATTACTCGAGTAGAAAGGTAAATATAATTAAATGCAATTGAAGACAGAAATAAAATAGTCAAAACCCGAAGAAGAAAACTTGCATAAAACAGGCATGGTGTGAAAACAACTTGAAAAACTATTAAATGAAAGATACATCATTGATTAAATTACCAATATTTACAAAATAATTAAAGAATGAATAAAACAGGTACTAAAAGCTGGCCGAGCACTTTGCGCCGAACCGATCCAAACTAGGACCAACATTTGTTGCTCAATTGTTGCTCAAAAGTTGCTCTATTCTTGAATTTGTTGCTCCCTATTTAAAAAAAAAAACTAGCAGGTTCGGCTATAGGAACTGAATAAAACATACTTAGGTGTTTTCAACAAACAAATTATAAACTTAATAAAAATGAAATTTACTATAAAAATTTGTTTTTTATAAATTTAATAAATAATAGAAAAAAAGTATATTGAAATTTACCATCTAGGTGAAAATATATTGTATACTTCCATTTTAATTGGACACTTCGAAGGAAGATGTAGATTAGTTTTGATAAACGAAAAAATGATCAAATGTAAAGAATAATTAAACTCTAATTTTGGAAACTAGAATAGTTCAAATGTAGGACATTTTTGATATTACAAGCAGAACGCTAAATTTTAAACGTATACATTGCTCTATTGAATCAGTATAAAATAGAAAAATTGTTATAAGGAAAGCGATAAAACCACTTTAATATATTAAAGGGAACAAAAAGAATAATAAGATGTAAGCAATTATTTTATTAAAGTAAATCTAACTAGATGGTAACTGATATATAATAATTTTAAAAATTCCCTTTGAGGTGGATTATTAAAATATTAATTTTTCTGATAGAAAAAAAATTGAGATATTTCTAAATTAAATATCTAGAGGATAAATATTTTCTACTTCCTTTCCGCAACCGGGATGAAATTAATTAAGTAAATTAATAATATATGGCATTGCGAGGAAATATTGGAAGAGAGATTTATCGCTTCACTGGCTTTCGGCAGCACATTAAAATTTACATTTCTGAAGCGATAATGCATTCATTTCCAGAATGGCATGAGGGAGTATCGATATTTCCGGACGTGCGTATTTAAAATTCAACTATGCATCTATATTTCGCCGGTTCATAAAATTGACCAACCTGTACATTTAATGGATATTGTAACATTATACGATGTAGCAGATTTAAAGAAGAATCGATTTTGTAGATTTGTAATATAAGTTTTCTGTTTGTACAAAAAATTGTCATGAATTTTAACAGTTTGGACTCTTTTATTCATATAAAATAATATAAATCGCATTTTTCGATATGTATTGAATCGTACTATTCCCTTTAATACAATTTAAACAAATTCAAATTCTATCTGGATAAAAGTAATTATAACGAAAGAAAAAAGCAGATTTTTCAATTTTGTTTTATCAGTAATATTATAGTTTAAATCATATAATATTTTCGCTTTTTAGAAGTAATAATGCATATTTTTCACGATTATTGAACATTTCATTAAATTTTCGAAGATTTATAAAAATGTATCGCATTTCAGTGCTTTGAAACTTTTAATATTTGTACTGATTCATCCTCTCTGATAATAGCAATTTTTACATATTTTAAAAAATTTTAGGTCATATTAATTGTATAAATCACATTCCAGAAATAATTCTTTTTCAATTCGGTTTATTCATACTACAGCTCCTGTTTTTTTCGTTAATAAACATAATATGGTTAGAAAGCACGTTTTTTTCATAATTTTTTCCTTTGATGATATGCGAAATATCGATTGCCTTTTTTATGTTTGAGAGGTATCAAAAAGTCACAACTCTTGATTAATGAATGTTTTTTGTATAGACTAATTATCTTCGTGAATTATTACATTCATCATTTTCTTTTATGCGAAAATAGAGTTTTTTCCCTAAAATAAAATTACTCATTCAAGATTGCAAAATTGCTGACGCAAACTCATAAACAGTAAATAAAATATTTTTCTGAACTAAAAGGTGAAATAAATATACACATTAACAGAATGTACCAATGCAGAAATAATGCTTCTAAGTGCTTCCTTCAAAAACGATTTATTGTTCTGAGTTCGCTAGTTACAAATCTACCTTATAGGATTTTAAACAGTCAATATGGTCGATTAAAAATAAGTAAAGTCACTTAATTCCCAAGATATTTGCTAGTCAGGTGTTTATTTAGGACCGCTGATTACAAATCTGACTTAGAATTTCAAAACATGACCCACTCCAATCAGTTGATAAAATTGCGAAATGAAAATTAATCAGCTGTATTAGGTGCATTATTTTGAATATTTCTAAAAATTAATTTTTCGTGTACATCTCTTAGTTCAATGCTGAGGAAAATGTTATTAAAAGTCTATATCTGACTATTTTTTGGTACTCGTTTGAATAGCCGAGGTTAGAAAGCAGAAAAACTGCACGAGTTTGCGAATTTTTATATGTTAATTTAAAAAAAAACTAATTTTCCATGGATTATTTTTTGTTCAAACATCATTTTTACCTTGAAGCTTTTTACATGAAACTTTTTAAAATCGTACAATATGAACTCGGCATAAAACGTTACGCACTAACGAAAATAAGTTGGATATGTCGAATCGAATAGGCGTCCGAAATAGTACAGGGTAAATCGTCAACTTTACGAAAAAAAGTACAAATATTTGAGCGATTTTTTGAGCTTTTCATCGTCTCCCAAAAATCCAAAAACGTTTTCTAATTCTAAATAAATTTACATTTATTTCTTATATGAATTACAGTATTTTTCATATGCAAACTTTTATTGTAATGTACGTTTGTTATAATCCCAAAACTTTAAAAAATGCAGAATCACTAAAAATTGATATAATTTTGTAATTTCTCATATTTATACATATTCAACAAACGTTTGTTTAATACTACATGCTGTTATTTTAACTCTTGACTTTATCATCATTTAATTATTTGTTAACTTATTTAAAAAAAAACGAAAAAAATACATAAGAAATGTAATCAAGTTTAATAATAACCGTATGTATAATATTAAGCATTAAATATAATCTTGTACAAAACTAAATATGTAAATGGATAAATTCATGAACAACTTTGATATAATAAATTATGAAATTATATCGATTTCTCTTAATTACTTTAAGATATTTATGATTGTAAATTAGAAATAAATGTTAATTTTTCTTGAATTTTTTAAAACGTTTTTGAATCGCTTGGATTTTGCAGATTTTCAAAATACTCAGAAATACCTAAGAATATTTCGAAAAAATCCAGTCCTAGTTTTAGTATTTCGGTTCACATTTTTGTTTCATAACATTTTCTCGTTAAGATAAGGGTACTAAAGTTAAAAATCCTGAAACTAGCCTGCCAACGGGCGATTTCGGACTCCATATTGGATTCGATATATCCAAATTAATTCGGTCGAGTTTTGATTACACGATTTTAAAAATCGGGATTATGTAAAAAGGAAGGGAGCTTCAAAATAAACATAATTTTTGAAAAAAATGCATCGTACAACAATTTTTTAAAAATAAATCTAAATAGCTCGAAATTTGTTGTGGGTTTTATGCATTTTAACTGGTACGAATCGAAAGAGTATATCAAAAAATTGTCTAATATGGACTTTCAGTAATCTTTTCCCACTTTTATTACATTAAATGGTTATTATCAAATGCTGTACACAAATGTTCGTTACTCTTTTTTGGAAAATGTCAAATCATCTTTATATCACTTACTGAAACCCTTGTAGAAATGAAAACATTTTTTGTACAATTCTTGTATAACATTCTTCTTTACAATGTTAACCCTTTTCATTCCAAAAGGCCACAATTATTTTCTGATTTTCAAGTGAAAATTTATCTGTGTAATAATAAGCAAAAAAATGTCAAAACCATATTTTCTGACGTACTTTTGTCAGTACCTTTCTAATATGCTTTAGTTTTGTTCTATCATGGCGGTAATTTACAAAAAAGTGTGATTTTTAACATTTTTTTATTTATTTAACATTCTCGCTGATAATGTTCGCATTGTCGGATCGGTACAAGCTTCTGGATCCTGTGGAATAATAACAATAACTAAAATTTAAGCGACGCAGGAGATCAAAATTCAAAATGGCAGATCCAATGTAGCGGCTTTTACACATATTTAAAATTTTTTTTTTCATTTCAGTCCATGACATTTACTTTTTTAATAGATTTATAATATCTATCTCGCTTTGTCAGTTTAATATCAATTATGAAAAAAAATAGAATATTTTTCACTATTTTTAATTCCACATCATCTTGTATTGTTATTTTCTTGCATAATCGATATCAAACTGAGAAATACATAATAAATCTATATTATAATAAAAATATAATATTTTCAGCGATTTTAAATTTTTTATATCGTTTTGTATTGCTATTTTCTAGCATAATCGGCATCAGGGACTAAAAACGTATACAAACATTAAAAACATTAAAAATGCGTGTAAAAGCCGCCATATTGGATCGGCCGTTTTGAATTTTGACATTCCGCGTCGCTTAAATTTTAGTTGTGGTTATTATTCCGAAGGATCACGTATTTTTTGTAAATTAGCCGCCATTTTATATAAAAACTAATAGCAGATTTAAAAAGCACGAACAAAAATACGTCAGAAAATAAGGTTTTGACATTTTTTTGCTTATCATTAAACAGATAAATATGTATTTGTAAACCATGTCAAAATTGTGGCCGTTTAGTATAGGGGAAATGGACAGTGTAACAAAAAAATGGACAAATTTCTACCAGGGATAGTATTTTGTTCTTTTCTACCCAAACCAACGGAATATATACTCAACCTGACAGACAATTTCTAATTCCTCGTCATGTGGTCGTCATGAAGTGTCGTAAAGATGACTTTGCTTTTACATCAAATAAATGGAACCGGCGAGTGGTCACAGGAGGAATTGTCTCAATTGAAAAACACTTTGTGAAAACACATCCCTTTAATGGTCCGTACGGACTCTCGCCGGTGTCGTCGACGGCCAGGACTGAAACTGTCGATGATCCCAAGGGACGGATAATCAGCAAACCCTGGCCACGGTCCGCGGGTCGGGAGACCGATTTCGCAGGTCGAATTACGTTGGTTATATTCCACAGCCCCTAGGTCCTACGCCTGCAATTAGCGTATGTATATTTGCCCGACGCTCGACCTGTTCCTAATCAAAGAGGACGCTATGCACAAACGTGGATCCACGTTGTTTGCCAAGTCACCAATACGATGGATTTTTGGGGTAACTTTCATCCGATTGGAACTAATGACAATCCCCCTTTAGTATGTCCCAATTCCACTTTTTATACGTTTTTGACGTTGGAGTGGTCATATCTTGTCAAACGATTGGAGAGGTCATTATTGATAGGTAAATGCACACTCAACTTTGCATATTGTATCCTGAGTCATTGATGGAAGTTAAAGACTGCGAACAGGATATTTTTTAAATAATTTAGGTTTAATGAATCAAAAGTATACAAAGTGTATCAGTAATTTCGTGTGGAATGGTATCTGGTTTATCTCCTGTATCGATAATTTCGTTTGTGACTTATGCATATTTTTTCGTTGAAAGTTATAAGAGGAATGATCAACATCACACAATAAATAGAAGAAAAATCAATTTTACTATCCGGTCTGAAGTAATGGTTTAAATCTACAACCAAAGCCCACAGAACCAGCCCCAAACTGGGTTCTCTCAAAAATAGTGATATCAAAAACAATTACTTTTTACCCTCCTCGAATCTCCAACAATGCACTCGACATCCAACCCCCGAAAGCTCAAATCCCAAAATGCCTAACAGCGGACGGCGCGAATAATTGATCCGTAAACAATAGCCGCATAGCCTCGACAACCAGATGCATTCGCGTTAAAAAATTATAAAGCGTAAATTCCCGTCGTATCCGGACTGGAAAAACGACAGGAAAGCTCTTCTATTCTCGGTTTTCCATCGCCGCCCGTCGACGTTCCGGCACCTCGTACTCGACGTTACATACACGTGTTTGTGTTTGTGTGTGTGTTGCAGTGGGAATACGTATACGTATGAATTCGGTAAACCTACTTGCACGTACTTGCTGAGTCGTGGCTGGCTCGTACCTATTATGCATTTGCAGAGAAGCGTTGGCGCGCGTCGTCGAACCGCAACCTTGCACGAGATCGCGGTACCTACCTACACCACTACATACACACTCCCACATTTGTCCACATATGGCCACACGAATACGCAATCCCACGCACACGTGAACAAGGGTACATTTGCAATAGAAAGTTGGGACCAGATGCAAATCTGCTGGGGAAAGAAAGAGAGACCCTCCAGACAGAGCATGAGAGACACTAGGAGGGAAGAGAAAAAGGGATGTAGGGCTATGGATGAAGAGGAAGAAAAATAATGAGCTGAAGTGCGAATGAGGATTTAAAAAAAAAGAGAAAATGAAACCGACAGAATAAAATGGAATGGTCGAGTAAAATTGAAAATGAAGAAATCTGAGGAAGAAGGATGTTTTGGCACGGGTATATCATATATCACTCTTTGTATAATAACAGATGGATATGACTATGGATTTTTTTATCTGATACAAGGAAATAACACAAGAGGAGAGTTCATTGTGTCTTATACGATTCAAGGTTTTTACCAGTTAAATTACAACAATTCGAAGGCTAACCTAAAACCTAGAGAAATAACAATTTGAAATGTTACAAATTATATTATACTATTTTTAAAAATATTTACAAAATGTTATAAATTGTTAAATTTCGATAGCAGTAGTAGTCAATTTAAAAATGTATACTACCATGAGGTAAACGTTCATGGTTCTCACCTCACCAGGACACAAAATGCAATTTTTTGTATCGTTTTCTGGATGCAAAATAGTATTTTGCCTACTTGATACGAAATCAATTATTAAACTTCTCTTTTATATGCGAAAAATAGGTAATAGTAGTTAAATTAATTAAAAGCGATAGTTTAAATAATGAAAGAGCAGAACGATATTCACTTATAAAATGAAAATCATAATCAAATTAATTTTGTAGGCATCACAATTTCAAAAAGAGATAACGCACTTTTGTACTGTTGGTACCGCAAAAAAAAAGTGTTCGGGATGATATTAAAACGAATTGTACAATCAGTTATATTCGTGGCTGCATACAAGGGCAGAAATATTGGTCATTATGACCTAGAGACGTAGCGGGTAAATAATGTACTTTATTTTCCCTAGGAAAAATAAAACGACCGTAAGCGGGCAAATAAAACACTTTATTTTAAGGAATATAAAACATGATGAGGGTATTATTCAAAATAACTCATTAGGGTAGGAATTAATTCAATTGATGGACCACGAATCAATGTGACATACACAATACATTAATGGATAATATCAATTATTTTTTATGGCGCTAGGTGGTGTTCAACGCTAAAAGCGTTATCGTAAATAGATTTGTTTAACCCTTTGAGATACACAATTCCGAGAATAGACTAATTATTGCAAAATGTGCATTCCACCTAATCTTTATGGTCGCTTCAGGTTCGCTGTTTTCGATTCTTATGTCAGTTTATAAAAATTCAAAATGACTGACAACCTTTTAAAAAAGAGAGGTTTAAAAAAGCTCATGAAAATTCCCAATTCCTATGGATAGAAGGAAATATATTGTATCGAGTACAATAATTATTTTAAAGGATAACAATAGATTTTGTAGTAAAATTTTTGAAATCCAATTTTTACTGAAAACAAACCGTAATCAGCCTCTGAACTAAGAATTGAGCATTACAGAACAACAAAAAACAATCAGCTTTTAAACAATCATATTTTTCCAAATATAGTTCGACATAATGGAGCCGCCATTTTAATTTCGAAAAAATGACGTATTCATAATCAACAATCTTAAGTATATAAAAAACAATAATTAAAAGTACACGTGGCGATTGATGAATTTTTTCGCAATCCAATTGGACATCAAAAAATGATTTTTTTTGTGTACATTTGTGTGTAACAGAAACAAAATCTAACTTACAAAAGTAAAAATTCCTAAAATTACCATTAGTGTTCATCAAGGTAAGTCAGAACTGAAAACATTGTTATTATTTACTGGTATATAGTGTTGCTGAAAAAGATGGCACCTGAATAGCACGTTCATATATACACTTCAGAGGACTACTATTAGCAAGGATTTAATTAAATCCTTATTAGTATGGATTTAATGATCTTTATTATGCACCCAGCTTATGGATTATTTATTTTAGGTTATAATGATCTCATTGTGATATCAAGAACACATTACGAAATCATTCTGAAATATTTTTTATTCTGTTACCTTGGGAGATTTATCTTTTTGAAGCTCAGAAAAATCTCAAAAAGTGACGCATCGGATCTATTTTTAAAACAAATTTTATCATCTTGTACTGGTTTTTATTTTGCTGACTGGGTAAGAAATATGCTTTCACAAAATTCAAACGTCCGAAAGACATAATTATGCATCATTATTTATGGGATGATGCGCCACCTAGTGTTCTGCGAAGAAAGTCAGAACACTGCTAATACAATACACCAGGACTATGCAGTTGGTTAAAGTTTCCTTTCTGGCATATTCTAAAAACTTTCATTGTTAGTAATGTGCCTATAACTCCGTACTTGGATGAGAAATGCATGACGCATATACGTAACGCAAAACGGAAAAGGATCGGGTTCTACGTATTGATTAAAAAATATGTCTGGAACAAGATATAGCATGTGTTGACAGTTTCGCTTCCCACGAACCGATACTAAACTTGTTCTACGAAAGATTAGAAAATGAAACCTGGCCAATCGGGAAAGAAAGATAAGCGATCGAACAATAGCGAGTGTATGCCAAACAACTGCAAGACAATAAAAGGGAAAAAGAGAGACGGTGAAAAGTGTAAGTAAGAGAAATGGATATGCGGATAGCGATAGGTCAACGCAACACCGCCAAAGATCGACAGAACTGCCAATACAATTTTACGGGGTTTCTGCATGCAAGTTCCCCGATATCTGCACGTATAAAGCGGAAAGTCTCGTAAATCCAAGGCCGGACACGCCGGGGTTCGTCCCTACGCCGACAAATAGGTATTTTCCGAATATATATCGGCCTTTTCCGACAGCTCCAAGGAGAAAAAAAGATTGCGAAAAAAGGGCAACGAGAGTGACAGCTCTCTCCTGTTTTATGTATTATTTATGCAGTCAGACCTCGCATTTCGTTAATATATTCGAATCGATTAACGCCTTTTTCCGCCGATATATATATATGTATAATTCCGCAGCGATGTAAACAGGCCGTGATATATCGGCGAACTCAAAGTGTTTCCGACGGGACCGTATTTTTCAGCCTATTTGAATATGCGCTGGCGGAAGAATTAATCATTTCCTTAGTCTACTGGCATCCGACTTTTTGATTTCGAAAGATAGGCCGGGACCAAGTTTGAACGCGTTTTTGACTGAGTATTTCCGCAGCGAGTCTCATGGCTGAGAAAAATTTGCGGTTCAATTTCGAAACCGACCTTAGGAATTTTTCTAAGGAACGTCATTAATTCCATGCGGAACGAAATCGGTATATTTGGTCTCGCTTTTATTCTTGTCCTTTCACGATTGCCAAGGACAACGGGCTACCTATGTATAATTATCACCAATATCGATCTCCAGATTCACGCTATTGTCTACGTATTCGCAGTTCATTTAGTAGTGGTTTTTATTTTTTAATTTCTAAATGGTAGTTAAGATAATTATAATTTTTAGAAACTCGTTGCCATCGTTGTTTTTTGAGTTCGTCTTGGACTATTATACGGAAATGATGTCTCTTGGATCTTTTCGTAATTATAACCTTTAATTTAATGATGTTGAGAAGTACAGATATGCGGAAGGTTTTAAAGAGTAGAAAATAATATAAAGACTTCAGTCTTACGGAATATATCTTGGGTTAATATAGAACAATAAAGGATGGAAAAGTTTATTACTTGCGAAAACGCAACCCTAGCGCATCTATTGCGTATTTCAGTAGTTAAAAAATTATTACAAATTGTATTATTATTTAAAATAAAGTTTCGTCTTAATACTCTTTAAACTTGAATTAGTAAATAACGACTTATCTACAGCGAAAAGTGGATTACACTATCAATTAGTAAGTTTTTTACTGGCAAATAGTACGAAGATACTAATTCATTAGTAAAATTCTACTAATCTACAAGTAGACGTTGACTTTTTTTAGTTTAGTAGTTTGTAGAATTAGTAAGAAATTAATAGGTTTTAACTTCTTATTACCAAAATTACTAATTCATTTGATGACTCACTTTTCAATTTCTAATTGGTAGTTTTTAACTAATTCAGATTTAGAGAGTATATAAGTTAGACATACAAAGTCTAGTTCGCATAAAACTACAAAGTATTTTAATTTTTTCGAAATTGTTTATTTATGTTTGATTTCATACATATTCATAACTTAATTTTTTCACTTTCTATAATAAAATATAAATTGTAGGATGATCTTTTCGACTAAAATCTATAGCAATATATTTTTTTTAATATTCGAAAAATGTAAATATTAATTGAAATGTCTTTTTCTTTTAAATTAATATAATAATTTCGACAAAAGTTGTATTATATTGGATATAAAATGATACAAATTCGAAAAAGAATTGAACCGTTTGTATCAATATTTTCACAATAAATAAAATGGCCTGTATGTTTTGTTTCATCGTAAAAGTATCCTATAATTTTTTTGTGAGAAATAAAAGATTTTATTGACAGGTAAAAGGCATTTGCCAGGTAGCTCTACGACTGGGATGAGCTAGAAAACTTATTCATCGACGGATTTCTATCCGTAAACTACATATTGGCATATATACTACAGATAAAGTCACTGTCATTCCGGAAATGTAGAATAATGCTGCTTTATATTGAATATTTCAAGAATTATTCTAATCGTTGTATTGGGTATCGACTTAAAAAAAACGAACAACAGACTCCATAAAAATCCTAATTTTGAAATATGTTTCTTACTTATTTGTTAGTTACTAGAATATTAAAACTTATTAAAAATAGATTTATAAAATTGTAATAATTTATACAACACTTTATACAACACATTTAGAATTTATTATATAAAAGAATGATTTCTTTTCAGTTCATTTCTAAAAAAAAATTATTAAAAATATTCATTATTATGACTATTTACAATTTTTTTTTAATTTATTTGGAAAATAATTATAAAAATATTCTAATTTTCTCACCTACCACAAACAAATAAAAAAAATGAATTTCTTGATGACTAAAAATGGCAATAAGATATCCTTGGATGTCTAAACACGATTACGACAACGTAATTAACGTAGCAAATATTTCAGATACTCACAAGTTAATCACAATTTTAATGGTATTCCTTTTTAAACATTCCCTAACAACTTTAGAACGCAACATCCGCGATAAATATGTATTTTATACAAAATAAATCAATTCGTACTTGAGGTAACGGTCAAAGTCAAAATAAACATTGATATATTAGTTACTTTCATAGTTGATTTAACCTTTTCTAATTTAATATGATACGTCTTAAAAAAGATACATTTTAGTAACCATTTACTTTTGCCGTTTTAAACCTCGTAAATTAACTAGGTAAGATTAGTGTGTAGTTTTAAACGTGGAGAAAGAAGTGAATAAATCTTGCAATAAAGCATTGTTGATATTTTATTTATTTCGGCAAGTGCAATTTTCTTTTTTATGTTTGTTACAAGTTGTTATTCGACATAAATAATACATAGTGAAAAGTCATTACTTAGCGCATTATTCATTATCTGTTTATGTCTCGGCGACGGAAATTTGAAACTGCTATTTCTGCAGCATCTTAAGAACATCGTCCTCTTAAAAACCATTTTATAAACATCTTGACGGCTTATTATTATTACTGACGAGTATTATTATTTTTTATTTTTGTAACATAGTGAGATCATTCTTATTTATTTTCTTCGTCAAATTACTTCGGCATTCCTGTCACCTTACTAAATTACATCATCTTATGAATTTAATCGCATCCTGACGTCAATTAGATTCTTCAAATAAACATTTTCTATTCTAGCGATTAAACCTTCGCCTAAATACACTTTATTAACGTTTCCTGATTTATAAGCAAAAATGATATTTTGGAGTAACAATTAATAACTCTAATCGCACAAAGTTTTACACATGTGAAACTGTAGAATTACAGCGATTTATATGCGTACTTCGTAAGTGTACTTAGCCCAGCTGCTAATTAATTACCCACGTAAGCCATCTATAGTTTATTACAGCTTCAATAAACTGCATGGAATATATTTTCGTAACACATTTGTCGCTTGCTGTTAAATAAACATTTGCAAAAGACAATATAAAATTTAAATTAAAAATGTACTCCTTTATTACATACCAAAGAAACATTTTGCAATTTTATTTTCACTTTTGCAGGTATATCACATTTTAATGATATATTTCTTTCGGTTCGATGCAGTTTCAAACAAGATTAGATTTCCACATACGTAAACAGATATTCAGTTAATTCCTTTGTTGTGTTTTTATGCGAGATTTCTTTTTGGTTGTCTTCGCGCATTGCACCTTTCGCATGTATAACTGTTCCTGTTTTCTAATTAATTCGTTAGTGAATTAAAATCAAATACAATGTAAAAATTACATGATTGCATGTTGCTGATGTAAATTATGTATTGACGTCTAGCTTTTTTAATTTGAGTTTAAAATTATGTTTTACGCTGCGCCTGAAATACCTGAAATAGTCTTAAGTAAATCGTTTCCACATAAAGTATATTTTGCATAATAAAGAGAACGTCTGAATAATATTCAGTACATGGGATAAAATATTTTTTTAGACGTTTGTTGGAGGTATTTTAAAATTTGTCTAATCATCCTATATTATCATTCGGACATTTTTATGTTAAATTATAGGCCTTATAAAATCTTATACCTTCATTACAAATTTTAGAGAATTAGCAATACTTTTACGCAGTATTGTTTTTATTTGTTATTTTTTCCACATAATTCAGAAAACAATTGTTGAAGACATTCAGGCGTTCTCAGGTAAATATTTTTTTTAATTTGCTTATCTTCGTGAAAATTCGTTTTTAATGTTTTATTTTAACACCTCGGACCAGCTTACCGGAAGTTTAAAATCCTAGAAAATTTTTATAATTTATATAAAAAATTATGATATTGAAAAAAAATGAAATGAAAAGATATAATTGATTTAACTCAGCCGAAAAAGAAGGCCCCTGAATAACACGTAGAATGTAATTCAGATGAATACTATTAGCATAATTTAACTGACCGTACTTTGCCCATATTTACTATAGATAAACAACTTGAAAACAGCTCGCAGGGAAGTTTCCTAATTGACGACGTCACTTTCGTAATTTTTATTGTTAATGTATTGAAATAAGTGCACATTTGAATTCCGTTTGAATGTATAACGTAAATCATACTAAAACTTGAGTGATAATGAGAGAAGATTAAGTGATGAAATATTAAACATTTAATTTGGAAATAACTGAAACTTACATGTTAAAGCTCACGAATTGGAAACGGTGTTTTTATTAAAATAAAATATAAATTCAAATAAATTGGAAATTATTTGAAAAATTGTTCTGTATAACGTACTGATCGAATATGTTTCATCAGCAGCAAACTTTTAACATAATTTCTAATTTATTTCAAGTTCTATTTTATTATAGCGCTATTGCTAAAACAAATGTCAGATGTCAATATTAATATAAAGGATGATAAAAAGAAATTAAGATTGCTTTTCATTTGACAGCCAAGTATTAGGATAGTTGGAAACATTTTTGGCCACCTTACAATGACTGTTTAGTTCATTTCAACATTATTATAGGTTGTACTAAAATTCAAGTACTAACACGAGAATTGAAGGGTATTTTCAAAAACAATTTTGAACCATATTATCCTAATTAAACGAATTAATCAATCGTAAGATAATCCAAATAAAGAAAATTACAAATTCGAAAAAACCTATTAATTATGCACATATATATAAATGTGATATTTATATTAATAATTCTTAATTAAAATTCACAGTAATAGACACAAATGAATAACAGTGCTCTAATGAAGATGCGAATATCGCAATCACTTCTCTAAGATATACTGACCAATAATAAATTTAACGCAGATTAGTACACATTCTACAAAATTTTAATTAGTTAAAAAGTAATAATTAAAAATCACTCATTTTTTACTAACAATTTTCATTTTTACACAAGGTTACAAACGACTAAACGTTAGTAAGTTTAAATTTCTTTCATGAATATAAAAATAATAATCTTTTAAGAAATTCAATTAATGTACACATTTTCTAACAAATTAATCGCTTTCTACAATTTTTTAATTAAAATTCACTAGAAATTCTGATAAATTAGAAAAAATTTAAATTAATCCACTTTTTTCAGTTTCTTCTTCTTAATAATTCATAATATTAGTAGAGAAGATAAAAAGCTAACATTTTATAAATAAATAATCCTACTTTCAAAATGTAGCTTCAAATTCTGTATACATTGAATATGTTCAACTAATCAAGTGGTACCAGTAGTATTATTTCTGAACTTTATCAATGTGACATTTGCGAAGAGTTAAAACAAAAATTCTACACATTAATAATATTTATCTTAACTTTTATACTTAATTTATGATAATAAATTTACTCTATAATTAATTAATTATAACCCAACTTACAATTAATTAATTAGCCACAATGACGCTGCTATATTTCATCACCGTGCACTAATAATTATATTACGTCTGCAAAGTTTTACCTTGCTTTTACCCCATTCGTTCAGAGTTATTGAAGGGTATGGCGCATATAAAATCAGATGTAATCATCATAATAGCAGAGGTGGATTTTATGCAAAATTAAATATTCGTATTTAAAGGAATTGCTTTGAGTGAAATATGTTTTAGATTAAGAACATCTAAGCCAACACTTAAGCTTTCCCTGAAAACAAATATCTTGTTGTTAGTAGATTTGACTGCTTTTAATTACTCTTCGAAGCCCTAAAATTTCCGTAAAATACATGAAAAATTTATCTGCGTTTGAACAAAATAATATGTGAAATATATAAAAAAAACGTACGATGTATGTAATTGCTAGTTATCGATGCCATGACTATGTTAAATTATACAATTAATATTTGAGTATATTATTAATATTTATCTACATAAAAATCTAGTCCATAAATGTTAGCCAATAGTGATTAAATATACCAGATAAATAAGACAAGTAATATCTATATTTTCAGTTTGATATATAATAAACAACTTTCTGATAAAAATTAAAGTGCAGGCGACAGGTGGAGTAGTTGAGAATATAATAAATCAATTTCAGATCAGAAAATGTTGATGACAAAATCTATACGCACTACCACTACTTAAAATGATATATTTAATATTTATGTGCATAATGTAAAAATAAAATGTATCAAAGTTTGTATCACACTTTGATACCTCATTCTCTTGAAATGAAACATTATCTTACTTTTATAGTGTAGCGTTGTCCAATTTTATAACTATAAAATTAGAAATGGAGTTTCTATTAAAAACAATTTTATCCTCTGGGTCTACATATGAAGTGAACTTATACATGTAGCATAAGGAAATATTAATATTTTCAGTATTTTAATCTATTTTCATATCTTTTTATCTAATTTAATCTATTTGATATTTGGTATGTACATATATCGAAATGCAATTACAAATTCTTCGTTGTACCAACATTATCATTCAGCGTAAAAATAAAAATGATTTAAAAATATCCTAAGGAGACTTGTGTAAAAGAAGTCACTATTTAAAATATTGACAAGATATATTAGAAATTACAAATGTGAAAATCCAGTTGTATTCTTTTTTTTTAAATTTCTACTATATCATCCCTGGTACAAATTTGTCCATTTTTTTTGTTACACTGTCCATTTTCCCTATATCTTTAAAATGGTAAATAAGAATGTTATACGAGAATTGTACAAAAAATGTTTTCATTTCTACCAGGGATATTTGATTTTTGTAAATTAAAATGTGTTTTCGACATCGATTTCTGGTTTATTTGCGATCTTTTGCAGGAGATGCGTACTTGCATTTACGAACCGATTTTTTCAAAGATTACTCTAATGTTAATGTTTTTAAATTCATAACCAAAGCAACCGTTTGCACTAAAGCATTACGTGATAACCAATGTGTAATATCTCTGGGATTATTTTTTTGTACGTCAGCAATTATTAAGCTCGAAATAGTTATTTGTAACACTCCGGATGCGAAGCTCGATTTCGCGGCCTAGGCTGAAACTTTCGGTCACGAATTGAGAGCTTCCATGTAAAAATAGAAAGTTCCATGAAAAATTTAAAATTCGTGTGTGTAGAAAATTTAGGTATGCATTTAGTTTCCCACTGACAAAAATGACCAAATTTTATGGGTTTTTAAATAAACCTCAAAAATGTTATTTTACTTTCATTCCAAATTTCAATATTTTTTCACTTCAACTCAGGGTATTGAATTCATTTTTGAGAATTTGGGAACGGAAAAAATACCAAATTGAACGCAAGAGTTTTCCGCGTCTAACGCAACAAGAAAACATGAACAACCTTAAAAAGGAAGATTTTGAATTTTTCCCGCGAATTTTTGAAAAACGTATTTTGAAAGGTGAAAGGAAAATTAAAGTGCAGACGACATCCTCCATAAATGAAAAACTATAATTTGAATGAACATGAAATTTGTCAGAAAACTGAAACAAACCATAATAAACAACTTTCTCCCTGTAACTGTTTCGTGGCTTAAAATTTTCCCGTTAAACAAAGCGCTGGAATGCCACAAAACACGTTTTTCCGAAATTCGCGGTGAAAAATAATTTTTTTGTTTTTTAAGATTTTTCGTGTTTTCTTTTTGTGTTAGACGCGGAAACTCTTGCGTTTAATTTGGTATTTTTTCCATTCCCAAATTCGCAAAAAATCAATTCACTGCCTGAGTTGAAGTGAAAAAATATTGAAATTTTGTATCAAATTAAAATAACATTTTTGATGTTTATTTAAAAAACTATAAAATTTGGACATTTTTGTAAAAGATATCGAATCTACCCTAAGAATACTAATTTTTACTTTTTCTATTCGAGCACTTTAGAAAATTTGTCATTTGCACAATACTTTTCTGGCCGAATCCGCGGGTAACCCCTTTGTGCATGGAAGCAGTCAATTGTCGATCCCCAAGACCGTCGTTTTAAAAAATATCGTATGTGTCACGTGTAAAATTCCAATTTCATGGCTACAGCGTGAAAAAAAAAACAATTTTTATGTTGAAGACACATTTTATGAAGAGGATTTATTTTGATTTTAAAGTGTATATTCATAAATCTAAAGAAGGTATGGTAGAGATCGATCAAAATTAGAGCAGTTATGAGTGGTTTTTCACATGAACCTGCCTAAACAGTACTTTTCGGTCCTAGGCCGTAAAGTGCAATTTTATTACCGAGCTTCGCCGGTCCTCGGACGCACAATCTCCCAACGAGGTCGTACAATTTTACTACCTAGGAGCGAACACTAGCTTTTGATACACTGTCCGCAAAGTAGGCACTTTACCGACTGTTTTTAGTCCGTAAAGTGCGGAGATCAGTCCGTAAAATCACACTTTACTTTACGTACATGTGTATCAAAAAGAGGTTTTTGGCTATAAAACGAGATTTTTGGGGGTGTATCGAAAAATTATACCATATCATTTTCCACAATTTGACTAGATGCAGTACTTGTCCCTAGTCGCTATAAAAGAACATGCAAATTTTTTCTTTTGTAACACCGTGCAATGTGACGACGACCAGAAAAAATCATGGGAAATATGTGATCATGAAAAATGCATTGTTTTAATTTTCGATATTTTCCTTTAAATTGTGGAATCTACATGGTTCGAATTTCTGTTACAAAGTTATGCGTCGACGCGTACCGAACGCACTCCCTCTCCCATTACCAGATTTTGATGAGCCGCGGTGGCAAATACGTAACTAAATGATGACTAAGGCGTTGTAGTCGGCTAAATGAACTTTCGCGCAAGTTAGCGTATATGCAGTTATGCGTGGTATAAGTCCGAGTTAAGCGCATTAAAGTCGCATTTAGTATTAGCAAGGCGGCGTGCGCGCCCTCGTGCACCGAGGGGTTGGTAACGGGAGCCGCGTGTGCGTCGGCCCCGTACAGACCAAATATGTACGTGGATAGGTGTTCATAAAGCCGCTCGCTATTAACCGAAACAGTGCTTACTGCCAACAGGCAGCAGCAGGCTCTGGTGCATTGTGGTGCCTCATCTCTCTTTCTCTCCCGGGCAGCCCCTTGTATATGCGGCACCATGCCTCGCTCCTTTAAGCTCCCGTCCACAATGCTGTGAATCTCAATTTCGGGAGCAGCTCCATTATATCGAGATACTGCCTCAAAGGCGAGACGTCGAACGAGAATTATTGTGGGCTTTGCCGTATTACTGTTATATTCCCGGCAGCGAATCGATGTCCTCCTCCTCGTGTACCCTCCAGAACTGCACACCCCCTTAGGCAGCAGCGCCCCCTTGCGCTGGTTATATACTCGGCGTTCTTCGCTCGTGACGCGCAACAATGGACTGTTTGTAACCCGCGGAAATACACATCCCGACTGTCAATCGTTCCGGTTCTCGGCTGCGAGAGACGTCTTCCTCGTAAATTTAGGAACTTTGATGCCGAGCACCGTGACTAGCACTCGAAGGCACTTGCTCGAGTGCACTGCAGAACACTGAAGATGAAGGGAACGTGAAACTCTTAAGAGATCTCTCAATACGATGTGCATTATCAATGCTCGATTCAAGGTACGTTTCGTCCTACCAGCGATATGAATACTCTGCGCCTCAACGGAAATACCTCGGAATATGCAAATTCTAACGGCGGAGTCTACGACACGTCAGGCTGACGCTATAGGCGTTACGTCGTCGATTTGACAATACCTAACGCTTGTCAACGATAAAATGCGTTGTCAAATCATGAAAATATAGAGGTTCAAATAACATAACGACATCTTGCGGTAGAAACATGTAGCTTATTGGGTTACAACAAAATTCGATATCGTACGGGAAATCGAACAAAACCGGTATATTTTCGTACACAGTTATGATTTGACTCATACGAATGTTGAAAAAATCGAATATATACGATAAGTATTTCTTCAGACGCTAGATTGCACTCAAAATCAATAATCCCTACAACATAACACTTGAACTGTAAACTGCACGACTTCGTTTATGGATCGAAGCGCCATCTAGTAATCTCCTAGGAAACTCATGAACAACCTAAAACAAGATTATTAATTTCTGGTGAAAAGTCTGTATATAATATAATTAGTTCTTATGATGCTAAATGGCGCTCAAAACCGACATGCGATTTATTCTCTTCAGTATATTTATTCGTAATAGATCCAGATACCAATTATCACTGATTCTAGAACCTATCGCCCAGGGTGTCGGTGTTTGAACAAAATGGTGCACGACTTCGTTTATGGATCGAAGAGCCATCTAGTAATCCCCTAGGAAACTCATGTACAACTTAAAACAATAAGATTATTAATTTCTGGTGAGAAGTCTGTATATGATATAATTAGTTCTTATGATGCTAGATGGCGCTCAAAACCGACATGCGATTTATTCTCTTCAGTATATTTATTCGTTATAGATCCAGATACCAATTATGGCTGATTCTAGAACCTATTGCCCAGGGATTCGGTGTTTGAACAAAATGGTGCACGACTTCGTTTATGGATGGAAGCGCCATCTAGTAATCCCCTAGGAAACTCATGAACAACCTAAAACAAGATTATTCATTTCTGGTAAAAAGTCTGTATATAATATAGTAATTGTTAAGGATCAATAGATCCGTTTAGTAGCAATAAATAAATAAATAAATAATATAATTGGTTCTTAGGATGCTAGATGGCGCTGAAAACCCACATGCGATTTAATCTTTCAAGTATATATCCAGATACTAATTATCGCTGATTCTAGAACCTACCGCCTAGGGATTTGAACAAATTACTGCACGACTTCGTTTATGGATCGAAGCGCCATCTAGTAGTCGCCCAAGGTACACACAGTTTCGTTCTGATATGTGATTGGAAATTCTGAAATGGACGATGGCATCACATACTCGACAAATGTTTTTGACGATATTACGTCACTGTGAGGGATTTATTACCATGTGCCCAAGTGATAGCATTCACGATGACGTATGTAACCCGTGATAGGTGAAATGTGCATAATGTGACGTCAGACCAGGGGAAAAAAGATCATCGCCGACCGAAATCAAGCAACATGTCGTAATGCACGTCGGGATATAATTCAATCGTGATCCCGTAATGGACGCGGCATCCCGTAAATGCCCCGTTGAACGCAGGGAAAATGGATAGGCGGACAGGGGAAAAGCGAAACCGCGGCGCCTGAAATCGCGCCTAATCTCGATTAAGTAGATCGGATCTCACCCGGGATTTCGCAGCCTCGAGAGCCAACTGTAACGTATTAAGAGTATGCCCGTAAAGAGCCCGGGACTGAGGTGGGGGCAATAAGGGATTCCTAGAAACCGAAACGCATACCGTGAATTCCGCGGCATTCCGGGATACATAACGCGAATTTAGCCGGAATTTCCGGATCTATTAAATAATTCCGTTTTCGTAATCTCCCAACCACAGACTGAAAAAGGATACCCAGAGATTTCTCACGGTTGACCGTTCAATCTTGATTTGAATTAAGATTTCAATTATTCTTCTCGCATGCGCCTACGGTCGTTCGGTATATTACCTGCGTTTGTCCCATTCGTTAAGCTGCTTTACGTTTATCACTGGACATTTCACTTTATCTGATGCGGCCAATGATTATCCTGCATATCAAGGTAATTTTTAGTTTTGTGGTTTAGCATTTTGAAAGATATTTTTATATTTCAGCATCCGCTACTCCTTGTTATACGAGAAATTAGTCACTAAAATATGCCTGGATAGAATGAAACAAAATCTTGTTCGGACCCAAAAAGGAATTTTTCGAAAATTTCGTTTGTTATATATTAAACAACATGACAAAAATACTTTATACTACTTTATTTTCAAGTATTTTTAGCTCCTGCTTACGAATATGATGAGAAAGTTTGGCGTGCAGATAAATTGAAGACGCCATTTTGAAAAAAAAAAGTTTTTTGCATTTGTCTAGAAAAAAACGTGTGTGACAAAAAAATGTTTCCAACCTTAAATGTGGGGGCCAAAAATTCTCTGTGAAAAAGTTTCTCTGATATTTATTCGTAATATCAACGGAAATACCGTAAAATAAGGATGAATATGATGTCTTAAACCGTAAACAATATTGCTGGCTGAAACAGAAAAACCGATTATTCTCATGTTCAAATTCTTGGCCAGACTCTATTTATCAATATAAAAGCAAAAGGAATTGAATCGTCTTTTATGCCAGTTCTTTTTAAAATGGTGGCTTCAATTTATGTGAATATCAAATTTTATCATTATATTCATAATCCGGAGTCTAAAATACATTAAAGTAACCTACGATGACAGTTTTGTCCCTTGTTGCTTTTATAAAGTTTACCCAAGTATTTTCCATCATTAATTACCAAAAGAAAATACATTTTTCCACTAGCGGGAGGTATGGAGCTGTGAGCGTCGCGACGGAACCTAGCGGTAACAAGTCTTACTAAAAAACAAGTAGATTTACATTACACATACATTCTTCTTAATATAACTTGTGCAAATTACGTTCTCTGAATAGGGAGTGTTAAAAAATCTTGTTTCTATTTTGGGCAGTGTTGCTCTTATATTACACATTTAGTGTTAAAAACATAAAAAAAAATGTAATGTATAATTTATTAAATTATCTGTAAATATGAATATATTATCGTGACTCAGGACATGAAATGTTAAATAAACTTATTTTTGAAACAATTTCAATACGTATCAGGTTTCAACAGAATCCAAGGATTTCAAAAAAATCTGTTCGCCATATTGGATCCGCCATTTTGAATTTTAAAAAATGGACTTCATATCAATCAGCGATCCCGAAAACCCAAGTGTACCAAATCTCACAAATTTTGGTAGCTTAAAAAATTGTTAACATTTTTTACCCACATTTTAGATTTTTCTCCTCACAGCCAAGGGGTTAAATAATAACTTCTGACTTTTCTCAAGTAATGTTGAAAAGTAGATAAAGTATAAATATAGTTATTCTTAAATTTACACTTTTTTGTTTTCTTGTTACAGTATCCGATTTTTTCGATGTGATAATTGTTAAAATATCTGGAACGATCTAGCGAAGCTACTTTCACGACAACATGAATAATAAAACAATTTCTGCAACGAAAACAGATTCGAAAAAATTCTGCGTCGACTGGGATCGAACTCACGACCTCCAACTTCTTGGAGTACAAATCCTCTTGAGTCATGGAGCCGATAATGCTTTTTTTTTCATTCAAGTTTACACGATCTATATTACATTTTTTATTATACCATCGAGAAATATCGTACTAATTAATTATCGGATTATCGAAAACTATTACTTCAGCGAGCACTAATACCGAGCGTGCGTCGTCAGTTTATGACAAACCAGCGCCTAAAGAAAAATCGATAACGGGTACGAGGTTTTCTGTTTTGTCAACGTTTTTGTTGTTTGCGCACATCTTCAGTTTTTGTACTTTCGCGTTTGCTGAACCGCGATATCTCCGGCGGTGTTGTTCGCATCAAAATACCAGGAACGTGCCTGCTTCCATCCCGACCTGCGTTGCCGGAATGCGGGATCGCCGTATTTTTGTCGACTTTTTTTTGCCTTCGGTGGCGTATGTACACGTAAAACTCTCAACACGATAGCGGACGAGAGAACAAAACGAATAGGACGTGGGTGGGTGCGACGTCGTAACCCGTGATCAACCGCGGTGTCACTTCGGTATTGTCTTTTTTCCTGAGGTAATTTTTTGCGACGCTCGATAGTTGTCATTTGCAAAAAGTAAAATGGGGAATAGGATTCCGAAGAAAGAATGGATTGGTGCCTTCGTCAGCGATCGATCTTTGTTTATTTCTGACAGTTGTGTGCGCGTGTTTTGCGCTGCTTTAGCAAACCATTCGAGAGACTCTACAAAGTTTTTGGAAGGTTATTGTTCTGGATATTATTCCGGGAAAATATTTACACCTCATTTAAAACGTCGTCAAATCAACTTGATGGACCACTTTTTTCATTCGGAATATGCTTTCGAGTATTACTGGAACGTAATAGACTCCCACGTTTTTATAAGATTCTGGCCTTTATTAAAATTAGGAAATATTTGAATTTTAACTCTCTTCAACTCTTTAATATTTTTTAGTTCCAAATACTCAACTCCCACAAATTTATTAATTATAACAATAATACAAAAATAATATAGATTTACAACAAAATTAGAAAAACGAAAATCAAATAAAACCTACTTGAGGGATTTCGAGCTCGCTGATTACGAATTTGAAATCAGTTTTTCAAAATTCAAAATGGCGGATTCACTATGGCAGACAAATTTGAAAAAATTTATCGCATTCACTTGAAACTTGATACTTGAATGTTTTTGGCGTCGCTAATTACAAATCCGATATCAGTTTTCAGAAATTAAAAATGGCGGATCCAATATGGCGAAGGAATTCTAAAAACTTGTTGGATTTTTATAAAAATATGTTTCCGAGATTCTGTAATAATTAGCCTTCTTAATTGTAGTTATCAAAATCAACCACGAAGAGGTTCCAAAAATTTGATTCATTTTTTAATTTAAAAAGACTGACATCATTCGTATTCGACGACTCCAAACCCCCCTTTAAAAATAATCAGCTTTACTTTATAATTCTAGCTGCTAGCAAATTTACAACAAAATCGAATTTGAAGTACGTGAAAAATAAAAATAAACAATTTCAATTTTGTCAGTATCCGTAATAAACATTTCACTCTTCATTATTAATATTATTTTCTACGTTTGCAGCTCGTGATATATTCTATCAGAATTTTCAATTCGTTTTCTGCAAAATAATAGAAATAGACGTTAATTAAAATTATAAACTGCAATAAAAGAGAATTACATTAATCTACTTGCACTTGCATTTGGAGAAGTTTTCTCAAATTTTCATTAAATGGCATAAAATGTCCGGAGCGTCTTTATGATAAATCAAAGAAGTGTAACGATATCAGAACTTTTAACTCGGAATTCCAAACAATTTGTAAGCGATATTTGAGTTCACTTAGAGCGACAGTCGAACCATTAATACCTGGATTGGAGTGAATTTTCTCTCCGATTAAAGCAGATATCCCCGCCGTGAAGCTGTCAGCGTGTCACTGTAAATCGGAACCTGTATTTCAGCAGAAATTCTGGAACGCAAAATTTACAAAAAAATGGTGAAAGTTGAATTTCACTTAATTGTTCCGAATAATGATCCAAACTTCTGTCCGACATTGTTTCTCGTGCAATTTCGTAGCAAAAACTAATAAATTAACTTGATTATTAAAAATGTGTATAATTAATTTAGAAAAACGTAAATATCCACATGCAGTGTATTTTTAGTGTTCAGTGTGTAAAATAATGAAATTTAGAATATGGAAGCACTCGACCTGGGTTACTATATGTAATTTTAAAAATCTTAAATAAATAAACTTTTACGTAAAATAAATAAAGCATGCACCTATAAATAGAGTTAGCGCTCAACATTTGCATGGTTATATTTTTTGGAGACAAAAACAACAAAATTTGAATACAAATAAACAATTAAATTTAAAATTGGAGCATTAAATTTAATTTTTAATACTTTGGTCATGGTGCTGGGGTATATCTATATCAAACAAAGTCTGCAAGGTACTATTATTTATTGACCTATAAAATTTACAACATTTGAAATACTAAAAAACTTGTGAGAATGTATCGCAATTGTGGTATAGAAGTATCTGAAATAATAACAAAAGAGACGACAAATAAAATAAAAGGTAACATCTTCGGTTATACGGAAAATGAAAAAGTAAAAAAATTGACAAAAATGACAAATGAGAAAACATGGAAAACATACACTGAAACCAAGTAATAATATTGTGAAAGGAGTAGAAACCACATATGTTCACTATACAGTAGAGTCCCGGTATATTTACCCACTCGGTTCATTCTCTTCGACTTCTCCCATCTCGTTATATTTACCAAACGAAGAGGAGCATCGCTTCTCCCACTCCCTTCAGTCGCGTTATGTTCGTGACGTCACAGCAGGCCCATCATGAGGAAAAGGAGAGCGGCGACCGGAAATTATAATGCGACTGAACCTGGCAAATATGCTGGGATGTAATTATAGCGAGGTGCAATGATACCCGGTCTCTATTGTAAATTGTTTATAATCTAAGGCAATGAAACAAACTCGAAAAAACTAAAAGGTGAAAATTAACAAATAATATTTAATATAATCAAAATTAAGAGGATTTCAGGAAGAAACAGGTTAAAGACAACAAAAACTTAAGTAAAAACAATTTGTTAAGTATTAAGCGAATCCATTATTTAGCAAAAAGTCTATTATGGACTCTTCTTGAGATCAAGCGTCAGAACCTGCAATAATTGTTTAAAATTAGCAGCATTCTATTATAAAACATTAGACCTGATTCCAAGCATTTTATGCTCACCAAGATCTCAAATATCTACTTGGGCTGCGTTACGATACGATGTCTCCATTATTTCCTGTCACAAACAGTAAAGATAAGTTAAATTGCATTGAAACATCTGCTTCAATCATGGGACAGGTACTAACCTATCTTTCGTGGACGCTTTTTCGAGGCTGACGAACTAAACCGCTTCGCGTCGCATCGATCACCTTGTACCCCCCACCACGGTGTCGAATCTTGCCCGCTCCCCCTTCCATTTCTTCTTCTACTTAAATCGTACAATAAGAGAGCCGTAATGACAGGAGATATGGGTGGAAGGGGAATTGAGCTTCAGGTAGGGGAATAGATAAGCAGGGACGTAGGGGCGCACAGTGTTTGGGGCGACACCATGCGGCGGATTAGTTCATTCCAGTTCAATTTGATTCAAAACAGGCGACACAAGTTTCCACAGCTTAGCATAGTCCATTTCGTGTTTAAGTGCGTGTTCTTAGCTCCGGCTTGAGGTAATATTACTGTTGTTCAATTTTTAAATCTGTCATTTATCTGACACATCTATCTTCGGTTTCACGTAATTTCGAAAAACGTGTCAAAATAGATTTACCGTATTTTTAGAGACCTCCAAACCATTCACTGTCATTTTAAACTTGACAAAGGTACCACCTGAACATTACCCAAAGATAATTTCACGTAATGTACAACCCATTGATGTTTTATTTCACACACGAAACCGCCGCGCATATTTATTGTGCGAAAATAGTGTCTGGGCCAAAAACAACTACCTCATTCGCCCTTCATCGCCGTGATTCCTTTTGTTCAGTCGGCAGCCGTTGCATGCGATCCGGCGTAGGAAAAAAAAAAAGAATTTATAAAATGTGCGATAAAGCGTACGATGTCGTGACCCGGACAATGCGCGGACGGTGAACACGCGTTTACTTGGAAACGAGGGTACGTACGGATGGCGCATCCCGAACCTCGGGAAACAGACTTTTCCGAGAAACGATTAAGGGCTTCCGTTACTTTGGCGTAACGACGCGACGCACCGGGGGCCACTGAGGAGGTGGTGGGGGGACGTGCGCGAAAGACGGGCAATGTTTTCTGAGCAATTTTCTCGTGCTTCGGTTGATAAAGTCGACGGTAAATTAATCGTACAAAGAAACTGTTACCCGCACAATACCACGAAGGAACTCGTTCACCACGATTTGTCTCCGAAACCCTAAAGCGATTGACCAAACGTGTTTACGGATTTTACGACATCCTGATGTCTTTTTGACAAGCGCGTTACGTAATAGTCGCATGATTATTGGCGTCACGGGATTGCTTGGCACGCAGACGCAAATCTAGACAGGAGATTTTTTTTTGTTCAGTCGACATTGATTGTAGGCTTTCTTTTTTTCGACAAAAGTAATGAGAACGTCAAATTTGGGTGGTGACAATTTGCAAGAATTCAACTTAATTCTGAATTGATTACACTGAAATTTGACATTTATAACATTGCTCAAACGAGCTATAAAGTAGATCTTAACTTTTAAAAACAAAGAACCATGACTTATTGTGAGTTTTTTTCGAGTAAAAATGGGATAAAGTCACAGGTAAACAAAAAAGGTAATCATTTTTTGTCGAATTTTACAGGTGTAACAAACCGCAGGTCCGGGTTGCCTAATGCAAAACTATTATTTTTTATTATAAGATGTTGAAGTATACAAAAAGTATCTTACAATCGCTTAGATATTTTGTAATGATTTTAATTTCTCTGAGTTTCGATTGTTCAGAACGTTATATTATGTCCTGAATAATTAGAATTTTCTTAAGGTATTCTATTATTTTAATTAGATGTTGAAACATGAATAATACCAAAGGTCATCCTGCAAGTTTTCTGCTCATTCGCAGAGTAGTTAATAAAGTATATATTCTTGTTTATTAAGAATTAAAGGGCTAGTACCATCCACTTGCAGCTATGAGATTTCATGTACAAATATTTTCACCACCTTTATACATAGTTTCAATAGAATACCAATATTCCAATAGCTGAGAAAAATAAATACTTCCTAATTTGTTGTCATTTTTTTCAAGTTTGGCACCATATTAGAATACCTGATGTCTGAAACTCTATTTTGACAAAAGAATCTTTCAATTTTTTTCATCTTCGACTTTGATACGAAATATTTGACCAAAATTGAAGCAGAAAAAGTGTCCTTCGAGGGTTAATGGATTAATCGGGTCAGGATCTGATTATTAGACTCCCTGAGGTCAAGCTGTAGCCTGCAGATTTTAGGTCTTACTGAAATTTGTGTACATTGGTGCTAGGTCGGGTTCATCATCTCAAATTTGTGTAGATTAGTCCGGGTATTATCAATGTCAATGTGATCAAACAATTTTATATTAAATCACGTAACATATTACTAAATAAATTTTTATTAATAATGACCAAATGAGGACATAACTTCCAATGTGTGTAAGGTCACTCCCTCATAAGACCTGGCGTTAATTTTGTTATTTGAGGTTTCGTTTACTCAGCTTCACCTCTGTTTCAAGCGATATTTAAGGTGTGAACAATCGAATCCTCCTCCCCGTTGCAAAATTGATGTTACCGAGTGCAAGGGCCTTTAATTTGTTATTTCGTCTCGCGTTAACAGCTCGCGTTATTTGCCGTAACAGGGCGAGCATCGCGCAAAACATGGGAAGTTACATCGAAACTTTTTCCCATTTCACGCAGCGACGGCGGCAATTCGAAGGGAAACAGTCTACTTGTTCTCGTTTGTTACGGCCGTAACCGTCATTACCTTCATTGCTCTCATTATCGTCATTACCATCGTCGTCATCGTTATTACCCAGCAATCAATTTCTGTCGCTCTCGTTTTTTCTTTTTTTTTGAAATCCTCTCTCCTCTTGTTTTCGAGTCGCGTCCTTCGCGCCTCGATTTCAATCGTGCAAAACAACGGAGACCCCGACACAGGTGGGCATTTGCGGATCGCCGATTTCACCTGCAGTCATTACCTTTTTTTCCCCGGCGGCCTCTTTCTCGGAATTGTCCTCCCCGTGCCAGCGCTCCCGCGAGCGTAGCGGAAGGAAGCGAGAGGAAACGAATGAATTATGCCTTATTTTCTCGAATAAGCCACGCATTGTGTGCGAGAGCGTACGTGTGACGTCGTACACAATTGCGTGTGTGATTTTCACATTTGTTCACACAAACAAACACACACACACAAACATTTGTTTCTAAGCGCAACGTCTCTGAGCGCTTGTGTCCCCGCGCGCAACTTTTTGCGAAACTCGAAGAACGTACAATTACGAAGCGAGATGTCTTACGGACATGTACGTGCGCGATTTTTTTTTCTCCGTCGCCCGTTTTCATTCACCGGCGGGAGTAGCTGAATGCCTTTTTGTTCGATCCTCTTTCCGCGGGACGATAATTACATGCATTAAGAAATATTGTGGTGCTCATTACGCGTAATGACCGATTGAAAATTGCTATTTTTTTCGACTCCTGTACCTAGAGTGGGGCAGCAAAGCTATGCCGTTACGTTGCCAACTGTTGCTGCCTCCATTACACTAAGCGCATAGGCCTACAGCGATAAATTGGCCAAGATCTTTACCAATTTTTGACAAGTTGACAATTTTTCGAAATTCAATATTTCTTTGAGAATGGGGAGAAATGGATATTTGAACACAGATTTTGAAAATGACAAATCTGTAGTGAGAAAAGTCCGGTATATTTCATATTATTCACATTGGTTTATAGTTTCGGAAAGAAATGCAATTGCAATTTGTCGAAATAATAGTCATATACGCATGTAGAAAAACCTGTTCTTTTTTAATTTTAAATCTTTAAATTTTGAAAAATTGAAAAAATCATCCAAAAATTCTGAAAAAATTTCAGCGTATGCGTTGATTAATTGTAAGAAATTTTGTTCCGCAACTTTTTTTCGTACAGTCTGTCAATTTAAAATTAAGTCCCAAATATCGTCAATTTGCAATAAAATTTCATCCATTGTTTATTCATGCTGCAAGTACCAAATGAAATTTCAATACACCATATCCGACGTAAAATATCATACTGTGTCAAAATATGGTCTCAGATTTGTCTAAAATCAATGCTTAACAAGTTATAAACAATATATTTATATATATTTATTATGAAAAGAAATTTCAGAAATTCCGTTAGCCGTTGCTGAATATCACCGATTACCGATCCGAACCGCGTGGAGGTAGAATTATTAGGAATCTTTTTTTTACGTTTTTTTTCTCTTTTTTAATTTTTTTATTTTTCTATATTTTCGGAAAGATTTGAATCAATTTTGTTTTAATGTAAAACAAGATAGTCATTGGTCTTGCAACCACTACAAAATTTTTTGATAATTTTTAAACATTTTTCAAAATTTTAAGATTTTGAAAATTGTAAAAAATTATCAAAAAATTTGATCGTATTCTTTTGGGCAACTCTAAAAACTTTTTGTTTAGCAACATTTTTTCCCAGTCTATAATTTTCAAATAAAAAATTCTTGAATTTTTGGACGATTTTTTGGTGTCTGAGCCGCCATTTTAGATACTTTCACCACAATTGTACCACGTAAATTTTAAAACATGTGTATACCACCGGTTTTTATACAAATTTTCGATGTAAATTTTTTTTAGTAAAAAATAACTTATTTTTTGGAAAATAATTGTTTATAACTTTTTAAGCACTGACTTCAGACAAATTCTGTGACCATATTCTGAAAGAGTATTAAATTTTACGTTGGATATGGAATATCGATATTTTTTTTTGTAGTTATAGTATGAAAAAAAATGGAAGAAAATTCATTAAAAATTGACGAGATTTGGTACTTCATGGGTTAATATAATACAGTTTCTCAGCGGAAGTAAAGATGGTTACTGATTCTAATTCATATCTAAAATGTTTGTTTGTTAAATTATGGATTACGCCAGTTTCATATGTTATCTGCATTTAAAAACTTTAACACTAAAAAAAAAGGTCAAAATTTAATATTAGCCAACATGAAAACAAAACAAATTTTGATATTTACCTTTTAATCCGCTTTTTGTTAACTATTCGAAAATAACATAAAATAAACATAAAATATCAGTTTTTCACTATTTTGTTCATTATTTGAATATCACCAATAAATCCTAAAAATAACCTCAATGGAAATCAAACTTTCATTAATCAAATAAAAAAGGAATTTTCTGGGAAAATGACTTTATCCATTATCCTAATAAAATATAAAATCTTTTTTCTACATTAATGTTTCTTTAGTTTTGTATAATATATTACATATAAATCTCGGTTAGTAAGTACGTTAAAGTAAACAAATATCGCTCGTTAGCGTTAGCAAATTGGCAAAATGAGTTTATAAAGGAGAACATGGTAGCGTGATTAGCGAGATAAAATTGACAGCAATTAAAATCGTGATACGGACTTTAAATAGTTAATATCATCATGTAAGCTTACCGTAGGTATTATCAAATATCGCGTTTCGTGTCACTACTGAATGATCCACATCGCTCACGCGAATATGCCAGAATGCAAAAATGAATTTCAAGTAAAAATCCTCAAACTGCCACAATTTCATAAAATTGGGTGAAACGTCAATTTTTCGTTTTATTTCTGGCTTTTCTCTCTAAAGGTGTTCCGATTGCTACTTGGCAGCTCATCATTTTATCATTTCACGTAACGTTTCTCTCAGATTTAGTCGGGTTTAATTACTGTTTGACCTTGTTTGAACCAATACTCAATTTTTAAATAATACGGATTGCAAATAATAAAAAGTAATAAATAATAATATCACCGATAATTGTAATTTCCAAGTGTATTAGTTTCCACTACACTTTTTTTTAATATTTAATTTCTTTTAGTAGGAATTGAACTTCTAAGCCCTCTCTGTTTATAGATAAATTGTACGATTTAAAATGTTGTTTTTTGAAATAGACTTAATAAACTGTGAGATTAATTCGAATTTATTTTTCGAAAAAAGTTTTCTTTTTTATGGAACTCGATGACATATAAAAAACAGAAAGTATTTGAATTTCGTTGAAAAATTACAGAAGTAAGCCCTGAAATAAGAAATAATATAAAAAAATAGAACTAGTTGTAAGTAGAACTGCTCGATGTGAGGAAGCATTTACACGTTTTTCTGATTTAGGGAAGAGTATTAACTTTGGCGTTGTGGCATTAAATTCATCTTAAAATATGGCATACTTTAATTCGATTTCGACTTTGTGGGTGCGCCTGTTTGATATACTTCAATAAAATTTAATTACGAGCGTAACTTTCTTCTTCTTACTAAACAAAAAATATCATATGATTGCAGCTACATCTTAAATTTTTAATTATATTATCTTGTAGCCAGGGAACCATTTTTTTTTACTTGTTATCGATGCTAAGCTAACTCGTTAAGACAATAGTTCGAAAGAATAAAAATCAACATTTGTTTCGCGAAATCTGTGCAGATCGTTCGCTATGCTACAACTCGATTCTTTACTCGAGTACAAGCTGATATTTGTAATTCGCATTGCGAAACAATAGCGCGCATCCGCATTACGCATCGCCCAGGATTCGAACTCGCATACGAGAATGCGACCAACAATAATGTGTATACGAGACTGCGTTTCCATGAACGACCGGTAATACACCTAAGGAAATAATTGCATGTTAGCGTACAAGCTAATTGCATATTCTTGCACTTGTGCGCGTGTAAGTGCATTCGTTGCTACTGTTCCGAGCGGCTAATTGTCCACGAATTCAGCTATCAATGCATTTGCACGGTTTCATTGTCTAATACTAAAAACCTCTGCCTGTGTCGTCGACTTAACACAATTTTTTTAAATGAAAATGGGTAATTCAATACTAGGAATAAATGTTTTTGATATTTGTATTCTTATATTTGATATTCTTTAAATTATAGGTATTCTATGAAGATGACACCGATTCTTTTTATAAGGTTGATTTATTTTGCATAACCTCGCAATAACAATCAACATATTAAGCAGTAGGTTTTCCGTGTATAAGAGCGAAAAGAATGAATGAAGGAGTATATACATTACAATATCTGTTTTTTTTTTTAATTTCATCTTTTATTTTGACCCGTTAATGATCATTAATAAATAAGAGAACGAATTCGATATAATTCAATACCCGAATGTTTTCGAAGCAAAATTTAGTTTTCGGTCAGAAGAAATTCCAATATGGCGCAAAATATGAAATTTTTTAAAAACTCAAAATTCCTCAAAATAGCGTCGTCAATAACAATTTATTTTAAAAACTTAAACCCCGAACTCTGTAACACAAAAACCATGAACTTTTTCCAAAATATATGCTAAGAACGAAAAGTTTTTTTATAATTCATGTAGAATTTTTTAATTTTTTTTAAGTGATATTTTGCGACATTTTTATTTATATTTATTTTCTAATTTGAAGCCTTTTTGGATTCCTGCGAGCTAAAAATAAATTTTTACATCAGAAAATTCGACCTCGAAAACATTTAAGATATAACGAGTGTCAAAATCTTTCGTTAGTTAAGGAATCGTTTGAATTGAAGTAAACCTTAAATTTATAGTTTGCAAAAATACGTCATCCAATCATTCCGTCCAGACGTTCGCAAAAAGTCTGAATGTGTTAAAAAGTATTAAAAAAGTTGCCAATTTGAATTAAATATTAAACAAAAAAACTTGAATATTTTTGTCAAAAAATGCGGTATGACTTTTGTTTTAGTATTATAAGTATTTGAAACAACGTTTTTATATATATATCCCAATAGTTTATTTATGTTTCGAGATTTGCAATAACATATCTTTTTTTTTTTTAATTGATTGGATAAAAAAAGAAAATTCTCATATACTTAAAATTTTTGATAAATTTCTAATCAATTATGCATTCTGATACTCTATTGTAATTTATTTTCGATAGAATTTACCAAGAAAATAAATTAAAATAATAAAGTATTAGAGTGCACAATATTGATTATAAATTTTTCAAAGAATCCAAACCTGGGTTCAGATTTCTTCTCCAAAGCTGCGCATGTGTAAAAATGCGCGAAAACTGGGACAAATCATTGAAAAAGTTGAATTTTCACGCTCGTTTTAAAAAATATACCTAAAAATATAACTAAAAAACCCGGGATCAGTTATATAATCATTTCAAAGTATGCACTTTAACTATTTTTCCTGAAAATTTGAGCAAAATCGAAATGTTTAATTTAAGAAAAAGTCGTTTCTTCAATCTACTGATCACGCGTTAAACTTTAGCTAAAACATAAATGGGACTGAATTTCTTAAAAAATTTCCAATCAATATGCACTATTTAACAATTTTTTACTATAAATCCCGGTTTTTAGAGCAAAAATGAGTTTTTAAAATTGTAAAAGTTAAACCTAAACACATATTGTTCGATGTAGAAAATAGAAGTAAAATTTCAGACAAATCGAAGAACCTCGACCGCGTAGTGTTACATTTAATGTATGATATGGAATGCCCATGTAGTTCCATCGAAATTTTCAATGACCAAAAAACAATTCATGGTCTAGCATACGAAAAAAAACATGTGTATTTTAAGAGTTTTCGCTCTTAAAGAGTCAGAATTCCCTTTCTCTAGAATGGCTTCATTTTCACTGCATAAAGAGTGAATTTTGTTAGTCTAAGAAATTTAGAGAGCCACTTTTCACTATTTATTCTATTTTCCGATTTTGATCGTACAAAAACTTTTCTATAGAACACTACATTCGTAATAGCTATAACTTTTTAACATTGCAGCATATCGAAAATATAATAAATGCAAATGCATTCAACAGATTACATATGTTGTATAACAGTTATTTGCATTATTATAATGTACACTGAAAAAAAAATTGGTTCTGACAACTAAACGAGTAGTTGCCCAGCGGGAACTGAATATTTAGTCATTTTTATTCTGCATTTATTTGAACAAACTAAAATGTAGTTAATCTGACTTTGATTTTATTAGTTTAACTAAATGCAGCTGAAAAATGACTAAATATTGAATTCCCACTGGGCAACTACCAGTCGACTTGACAGATAATATGCACGGTTGATCACAATCGACTGTTGAATTGTGATTTTTAAAATAAATTTGAAAAGAATATATGGAATATAAGCATATGGTAGAGAGGGAGGGATAATGGAGTTAATGTCTGAGAAAAACTGGGTGATATATAATCATATATAATCACATCCGAATCGTTCACCGTTCAGATAGGTTCATACATAATTGCGGTTAAATTACGTACGACGCTTTACAATTGTGTCCGGAATTTGATCCAGTATACTATAGTTATTATTGTTCGTGTGTACGTGCAGGGTCCGTCCCAGTACGTGATCCTATTGTGGCAAATTGAGTTCATAAAAGTACGCTCGATAGATAAAAAAATACCATAAACAAAAATTAATCGTAAGTTGCTAGTGATAACTTATGTTAATTTAGAATAAGATTTGTATGTTAACATATTAAAAAAATACTTGTTATCGTGTTTTACTTCAAGTAAAAATATGTACCTGAAGTTCTGAACGTTCAATGAACAAATGTATAGAACAGACTTGCTGTTACATGCTTTTAAAAAATATTGTATTAATTGTTTACAACCGCATAAGGTACAAAATTGTTATTTATCAATGTTCCAAATATACAGGACCTCTCAGTTACTCATATCGTTAGTTAAATTATCAATTGATTTTTAGAAAACCGTGCAATAAACGTTCGGAACTTCAGGCACATTAAAAAATAAATTATTAGCTTTAGTTGAATAATCTAGCCAACTAATACATTCTTCTGCAGGTGAAAAACTTTCCAAGTTTTGAAAATTTAAAATGGCATACCCAAAATAACATTTGGAACAAATTACTCCGCCAATTCAAAGCGGGTAATTCTCTATTTTTTAATTTGTCTGCTGCAAACGCTTCTAAGATGATGAAGTTTTGGTGATGAGAAAAAATTATTTTTAATTTTAAACATTCATTTAATAATTATTGACGGAGCAACTATACATAAAAATCGAAAAATAAAGGAAGTAAAGAAATTTGGTCTCTCCAACATTTATTTCATATTTATCTATTTATAACAATTGTGCAAGAATAAATAAAAAATATTAATTATATATTGTAGGTAAATTTATTAAACATTGAAAGCATCGACTATTATTTAAAGTATGTTAAAATTTATTTTTTATGTCATTAGAGACAAGTTTCAACTGGTTAAACAAAACTTTATAAAAAATTATGGGCATAACAGCAATTACACGCGCGAAAAGTATAAAAGCAGGGCAATCGTTTTCCCAATATACACACGACTAACTAGGAACGTCCGCACTAAAGATAATAAACACGTTTATTGTGACGAGGTGTAAAAGGCATTTAAATTTTCCAGCAGGGTCAATGGTTTGGTACAACCAGGATAATGATGTTTCGAGGTAACAGGTGTGAAGATACCCCTCACCTTTCAAGGGGAGCGCTTTTCCATTTACGACCTACGTGGGTAAGCAAATAAGAGGATCGTGTGTATACCTAGGTAACTTTTGACACACTTTGTTAGAAAGATTTTCACAAGCAGGTAAATATTAGATAATTGGATGAGATACGATAACAACGCATGAAATCCTCTTGACGATACAATTTACCTGTATTGTTAGAAAGCCGAGAAAGTAAATCTTGTTTTCGCCTTACTCTCAATCGTCGCCTACACACAATAGCAATAGTTTTCCAGTCACGCAAAAAAAAACATCAAGTAAAATTTCTCTTAAAAAATGCATAAAAGTTAGCCAAAAATGCTTGTTTTTTTTTGCAATTTCCATCCGACCTACAAACCCGTTTATTCACGGTCGACGTGAATGCTACGAAAAAATCAATGACTTTTTTAACCAATGCAGTTAAATTACGTTAATTAGGGTAAATCTTAATATATATTCTAACTTTGGTTAATTGTATGAAAACCGGTTTACTGTACTGTACCACCTATTACGAATGTAATATTATAACGTAATTGAAATCATGAAATTGACAAAAATATCGTCATATATTTTAATTTTTGTTTGCATTTAAATTGGCATTTTTTTCTTCAGAACTGGAGCTAAATATACCCGACTGTCATTTTTAAAAATCACGTATTCTTTTTTTCGGTACAACCTATTTTCGAAATTTGACCCTGATTTTTTACGCCAGTAGCTTACAGCGATGTAAAATTTGATATTTGATATAAGAATCGAAATTTAATTTAGCCAGTCTATGCAGACTAGCTCTTATGTTAGGTTATAAAAGTGAATCGCATTATAACAATGTGGTAACGATTCTTTACACATGGTCTATAGTCGTTCTTAATAAAGTTGATTTTCCTTAATTTGCTTCTGTTTTCATACATTTAAAGATATGTAAGAATATAAGCCCATACTTAAAGAATATTATAAATTCTTTTCATCAATTTTTAATTATTATTGTTCGTTAAGGATGGATAAACTTTATTTGAAATTTAATACATGATTGCGTTTTAAATTTATTGTGAAACATTTTTCTGTTTGAGTCAACTATTATAATAGACGAAAGTTGATTAAGATTTGCAGAATATAATGATTTAGAAACAACTTCATAAAGTGACCAATTAACCAACATATTACTATTTACTATAGAAAACTATAGAAATCCAATATCTAAATGACTTTTTCTATACAAAGAAAAGAAGTTTCGGTAAATTCGGAAAAATTATAGGAAAATCGACTATGATATAAATAGAAATTTAATTACGTATTTATTTTTGCTTTTCAAGTAATTGATAATTTTGAAAACTATTTCAAACTACAGAGGCACACTGAAAATATTAAATTACTTAAGTTTTATTGGTTCATTTTTCTCTCATCGAATGAAGTCCCGGGAAAAATGGATTATATATAATTATATATAATTATATATAATTGGATCTAATTGTATCAAAAATTGTATATAATTGTATATAATCGTATATAAACATGTATAATTATATATTATTATATATAATTGGATCTAATTGTATCAAAAACTGTATATAATTATATATAATCCATTTTTTCCCGGTGTGTGTCATAAGTTTCAATTAGCAAAGGATAATTGGTTATTTGGTGCAATAAATCGCAATGAAAATAGGATTAAATTACATAAAACCAACAATTATGCAACAAATCGTACTTTATAAATAACATATAAATCTCGGATTCATTCGAAAATACTATACTAACAGTATATAAACGTTACGTGTCAAGCAGTTTTGGTGAGAAATGTTAGCTTCGTTTCAAATAAAAACAAAAAATGTACTAAAATTAGGTACTACTTAGATGCAGTGATTAAAATAACATATTAAGGTAGTTTCTGAAATAAAAGAATAGAATAACGCGGCTAATATAATACAAGCTACCAGGATACGTAATGATAATGACAATGAGGAACAATAGATAAGTATATTCACGGAGAAAAATGACTCCGCTGGATTAGCTGATTCATATCAGCTAAAATTTTCGGCTGGAATTGCCGAAAATATATGCAATTTTAGCTGTTTTGATTCCGCTAATGTAGCCTTAACCCTACTCAATTCGCGCTTAGCTCTAAATTTCCGCTACATTAGCAGATTTGTTCCGTTAAATTTGCGGACTTTTTCAGTAAATTTAGCTGAAATTATCGGCTATCACTAACGGAATTCCAACAGCTGTCCCTATAGGATAAAATTGGTAGAATCTGCGGATTTTTCGGCCGATTTTGCTGATTATTTTTCTCCGTGTTGGTTATATACTTAAGTTTTTTAGTTCTCTAGAAAATAAAAGAACGTTGCCTCTGAAAATGTAGGATACAAGTAAATAATGTTACAGAATAACATATAAATAAAGAATGCAAATTTTTAATATGGTGGTGATCACTTATTGGTGAAAAAACTACCCTTAATGCAGAAGTGTACCAATAAAAACAAGTATTCTAATATTATCGAGGTTTGTGCAATTAATGATTCCTCAATTTTGACCTCGGAATCTGCAAGAGCGACCTCGAAAATAGTAGCACACTTACTTTCTTTTTTTAATTTTGATTTTCATGCGAAATATTTGAACTAAAACAAATTTCATGCCTTAATGGGTTAAGAAATATATATTTCAAACAAATAAATGCACTGCAGGCAATGAGAAAAAACGGATTTCGTCGACGTTTGATTATGAATATTTTAGAGAAAATCTTAGATCGTTTTAGTGAAATGTGTCTCCAAGCATAAAAATATTCCTACCTACACAGTAATGGACGTTTCGTTTTTACCATTGGATCTTTATATTCTACAATGTTGGATTTTATTCTACTTTATTTCCCATTTGCTCGTTTTATTATGGTATTAGAGTGTCGGCCACGTTCCGGCACTCCAAACCACATGCGTTCCTTGTGACAGCGTACTGTATTAACCGGTTCATACATAAAGTACACGTGTAACCAACCGCTTATAACGCCCCTATACGAATTGCGCAAAATTATTCAATTCGATTTAATTTATTCCAGATGCGTTTACATTATTGCGATTTCTGTTCAATGGACCGAATGTTCAAAATGTATTTTTTTACAAATTACTTACTACTGCAAATAATAGTTGTACACAATAATCTTACACTTTTTTAATTCAATTGTTTACAGTACAAAAATCATGGATTATGACTATTTCAGTATTTATTATAAATATTTTCCTTGAAAGTTTCATATAAAAAAAATAACTATGAGAGTTTTAGTTTCAGTGTTTTTTTTAGCTGAAGTACTGCAGAGTGTATAATTTGCTCAATTCGACGACGTGCAACTTTCATCGCTTTCGAAACTCGGTTTATGTGCAAGCGTTCCTGATCCTTTATAAGTCCAGCTTTTATTGGTTCTTAAGTTTTGTCGCTGCGTGAACGATACGTGATTTTTGTCAATATGTTTTTGTATTTTCTTTTATTGAAATATAATAAAGATGAGGCAATCAATAGATAAAACGTATTTTAGAATAAACATTAAACATTGAACTTTTAAAATGAAAAGATGAGTTTTTGTTTTTTTAGTTTCAATAAGGCAAGATTAGATGATTTTTAATTGTTTGCATGATCAACTAATTGGGTACATAAGTAAAAAATACTGTCGGATTTGAAGAAGTATGGGAACAAAATCGGACTAATTTTGAGCATTGAAATTCTAATGTCAAACCACGAGTGGTCCAACCATATAAAAAATGTTTTTTAAAATAAGTATGACAAATATTTCCGAAAATATTGTTTGGAAATGTTACTATACTAAATAGCAAGTTGACCACAGACTTTCAGAAGACACATTGGAATTTATATATAGTATAAATTATCATAAGTTATGTAAGTTTCGTTAGGTGTTGTTCATAAATTATGTACAGCAAATTTTTGATATTTTGGGACTCCCCCCTAACATAACGCTGTTCGCCATATCTGCAACGACTCGTAGGATAGGACCAATCCCCCACCCCTAAGTTTGTGTGATTAAAGCACGGCCTCTAATTGGAATTGTAAAAATGTATAAAATAATAGTAAACGCTCCACTCAAAGTAACTTTTGTTATAAATGAATGTAAATATTTTCATTACAGTCTGGGCCCATCTTACTGTATAAGAAGTCCAATAAGGCTTTCAGTGTAATTCAAATTTAACAAACATGTACCATAAGTTTCATTACAAGAAATTGGAAGCACTGTATACGTATGTGTCCCAGTTTCTAGATGAATGAGGAATGATTAGAGTGCTGAAATTACATTTGTACGATACTGTGCATTTATTACATATTTGGAGCCTGCCCTAATATAGCCATGTTATACTCGGCTTTGATCTGCTCTACTCTACTTCATTGCATTTCTGTATAATCCGATCGATTTCAGATTACATTTTCATCGTGAATTATACCGTTAATTTATATGCTTGAGTTTACTTTCAGTGTAGCTGTTGACAAAACGGAAGGAAATGGTTAATTTTCAATCAACATCGGATTCGATACAACTGAAGTTGTACTTTTTTGAGTTTATTTTTGTAAATTTACTGTAAATCCAGAAAAATTGTTTAAAAAATTGTAGTATTATTTTTTGTTAATGTAAATAATGTATTTAGTAAATAATTGCATCAATCAACAATGTTATTTTACATTTAAATAACTCCAATTTTATTAACTCTAAAATTAAGTATAGTCTATACCAGGATTAGTCAACATGAGTTTCCAAGAGTTTTACTATCACTAAGGTTAACGATGACTACGCAGAACTACAAATGGGAAGTCCATTCAAAAACCTGCGTAAGGTAAAGGTGTTTATTTTAGTAAGTCGACAGGTCTAGACCTGTGAAACACTTGATGCTTTGTACTTCATGCTTACAAAATCACTATATACTAAAAAACATAATCTTGATAAGGTATACTAACACCTAATTAATACAATTAACACTTGTTTATGATGTTTTCTTAAGTGGATAGTTAAATATTTCAAATGTGAAACCATAAGTGATACTTCGGAAAGTCAATACTATAAATCATAATCTTTCCAAATTATCAGATTTACTAAATTAAATAAAAATGTTTATTTGCTCTTAAAACAAAATCTATTAACCTTATAAAAGATAGTCGAGTTAACAATATTTTCGTTGTGAAATATAATGTACTTCATTTAAATAATTGTTCAATGAAATTGTTTCTCGTAATAAATGCTTAACGTTCTGTATGAATGTAATAAAATTTATATTTGAATACTCCTGCGTTCCGATGTTGTACCATCGCTTTTTTATAGTTAGAATCAAACTTTTAGCTGGGTACTTTGTCTTGGGTACTAAGTGCTTACTAGGCATAAAGATATATCTTAAAATCTGATTTTTATGGAAACAATTTGCCAACACGTAATTACAATTTAATTACGCTTTTTTAATGTATTGTCTCACAAACAGCGAAAAAAATGAAACTGATGTGGAAAATTCTATAATCGACCATACCTTATTCGGGACTTTATGAACGATCTTAGAACGATCTACGGAAGCAATTGTGTATACAATCATCCAATTTTTGGTCAAAAGAGTATTTGAAATATTCTCGGTAAAGCCAATCACTTGCATGTCTTTAAATCTCACATTATTTGAGACTATTTGAGCAATTAATGACTAATTTGCACTATAGGTGATTGGCTGTATTCTGAATGCAAATTAGATTTTTGCAACAATAAATATTTACTTGAAATCAATTACTTAAATTAAGAAAATGTATTTCCTATATTTTTAAAACAATTCCGTTTTTAAACAACAAAATAATTTTGCTTGATTAAACTAAATGCATTTCAGGTAAACCAGTTTTGTTTAACGCAATAAGTATTTTGTTATAATCAGCATTTACATGCATAATTCCACACTCATTTTACTAATAAATGACACTTACCTCTATACTTGTATTTTACCAAAATTTTAAAAGTTTTTACGAAATTTAACTATAAAAGCAATTGTTTAAATTATTTTAAATTTTATTTTAGATTTTTCTTGAATTTGGAGAAAAAATGACCTATCAATTTTACCGGAATGGAAAAAGTTTTTGTAGTTTCTTGAATATTTTTATTTTTCTGGAATTTTTGGGTGTTTTTTCTACAATATCCAGATTTAATACAGAACATCGAATATTTTCGAAAAAATTCGGAATGGTCTTGGTCGAGGTAACGCGGAATGTCCCACGTATATTCCTACAATATTCTTATTTTTACTTTCATGTACCGACAAAGAATCAAAAGTACTAATTTATATAACACAAATCAAATGTTGTAGTTAAAAAAAGTCTTTGTAATTGACAAATAGGTCAAAGTAATCAAATATTGAAAGGTAATGTAAAAAAGAAGTAAACATAAAAAAAAGATAAATCATTAAAGTAAATAAATGTTATAGAACTCTTCCAGACATTTAAATTTATTGAGAATAGATTTAAAAATAAAATCAATTGTTTAAATAAAATAATAATTGTAGTGCAAAAAAAATGTACTTGTAAACTCTTAATTCTTCAAAAGTGTGGTTCGAAATAAGAACTGTAATGGCCATGATTTTTTTAATTAAATACAATAAAAACGGTTCAGGATTATATATAAAATCAAATATTCTTCAATGATACCAAATCCACTTCGACATTATGAATTATGGATTAAAGTAGTTGAAAATAAATAACAAATGAAATAACCTATTCAATACGATTTAATTTTATTTAAATAATTACTTATTTATGACAATTTCTATACAATTTCATACCCTTATATTTTAGAGGTCAAAATTTAGTTTCAGCTTACAGGAATTTCAATATTGCGCCAAATGTAAGAAAAGAATGCCAACACATTTTTTATTTTTAGTCAATTTCTGTCTACTGGGATATTCAAAATTTATTGAAACTATGGACAAAGATGGAGAAAATACTTGAGTTAAAAAAAGATTTACTTTTATTGTTTAAACTATTTTGTATAAAATTGTCAAGAAGAAAGAAAGACTTACAATTCATCACGGAATATACCAGGCTTTGTGCAGAATTTTTTGCAAATATTATTAATTTAAAACAAGAAATTGAAGAAAACAATTTTCAAAATTTCACCAAAAATATTTGAAAAAATCTGACGCTTTACCTTCATGAATTCTAAGAACTTTCATTCTTAAAGTATTTTGGAAAAAGCTGATGAAGAGACTTAACAAAGTAACATTTTTTCTTTGTCCAAGTATTTAACCATACTTTCAATAAATTCCATTGTCCTAATAGTAGGAAAAAGAAATTTATAAATATGTTTTGAAGTTTGTTTTGTAATTTGGCGCCTTTATTGAAGTTTCTATTAGTTGAAACTAAATTTCGTGCTCAGTATATTAAAGAGCGACCAAAAAAACATTAAAATATAGACTTATATAAAAATGTCCCAAGTTTGAAAAAAAAACTTATTGATGCGACGTTAATGGGCTAAAAAACTAAAGTTTATTTTTCCTTTTTCGAATACTGTTAAAACTCTCGAAAAATTACCGTAATAGTCTGCAAACTAAGATAATTATTATCTTTTTAAATAATAATTAGAAAAATGATCAATAATTTTGGAGATAGGTCAGCAAAACCCTAACAATATTTTGAAATTGTTTACTTCAGATTCTTAATTCGAAAAAAATTGTCCCAACAAAATTACAAGCGTTAGAGAGCAAATAATACAAAATATTGGATTCCAAACAAAAATCGTCCTATTTCTACCTATCATTAAGTCCGAAAATGACCCAACCACGGTCAAAAACAAAAATGCAAACCTCTCGAAAAGGGTCGCAAGGTCCGGCACCTTCGGCAAGGGCTACCGTCTACGACCGCCATTATTTCGAAACGGGCGAGAGTAATATCCAGCGAAAATATAACCGGTGACCTAATAACGAATCAACTCGAGCCAGAAAAGATCAAGACGATCCATCGCGGTGGACTTTGAGGCCATCCTGGCCTCCGCTCGTCGTTCATAATACAGTCCCTCTCGATGGCCTTTCGAATAAAACTTCGTGATGCGTTCACGCTCCTCTTTTGTTCGGCCCCTTTGTGGCTTCTGCGAAATGAACACGGGCGATTTTCCGAGATTCCACCATAAAAGAACCTCATTGTTTCCGCAAAGTGCGCACACTGGTCAATCCGTAGTTAGGAAAAAAATCGAACGGTCAGCATCGAGAGGCTGCGAAAAATTCGGTCCTCGTCGTCTGTGCCGGTTAAAAAAGGAGCACCCCCGTGGTTACCGAGATTTATCGTGGAAACCGGTAAATCGTCCCCCACCCACGTGCTCCCAGGGGAGTTTAACCGAATTAAAGTCCATTCATGCTCTTCTCGTTATCCTCGTGAAGCTGGGCGACGGGCCGACGCTTCGAAAGAACACGTAAGTGTTAACTTTGGTGGTCACGAAAATATGGCCGAGCTGTTTCCTCTTCTTTCCGGCATTTTGAGATACCGGAAGATTGACGAGCGGCATTCCGTTTTCTATCTTTCGATTGTTTTCTTAATTACCTAGTAATATTCTATACGCATATTTCACAAAAACAACTAGCGACAGTAAACAAATTTTAAATTTTTGGTGTTACACATTTTGCTATAAAATTATATTCTAGGCCGGTTGCAGTCCTACATCGATCTTTTTGAAGAATGGTCTATTCCCTTTCATCAAACACAAATTAATTTATAACTAAAATTAATCTTCATGAAATTCCATGTATCCACAAAACTCATGTAGGTAAATATTAGCACATATGTACAGATATAATTAACCATGTTCGGACCTTATTCGGACTTTAATAATATTTTCGTCCTAGCGGGCGTAAAATTCTATTTCACGCCCTGATTTGCGGGCGTAAAATGTCATTTTACGCACTCGTAAATTACATGGTTAATATAGGCACTCCTCATCGGCCAGCCCACAAATCGGAGACATAAAATCGAATTTTATATCCGCTAGGACGAAAAATAATGTTCGTAAATGTTATTTTACGCCCTTAATACGAAAAGTACTATTATATCTTTTAAAAGTACTATTATATCTTATTATAAGTTAACGAATTTCTCCGCCTGCTACGGTTTTATCATTGAATAACGCAATTCCTTGCTTGTTATGAAACTCATGTCATAAGTGAAAATATAAATTTAATTTTCTGAACAATTTTGTATAATTAAAGTGGTTTGCTGTCCACAACTTTCTATTTTCAGCAACAGTTCAGCATCAGTTTTCAAGCTTTTCTGGTAGCCTTAACTTCAAAATATTTTTACAGAAAAATGTATATGCAAAAGCGTCGAAAAAAAATGAAAAATCTTTCAACTATTTTCAAAACAACGGTAATATTGGCAAATATATTTTCATTAAGAAATGTCGCTAAACTATTTGTAGTTAAAATCAATATGCCCTTATTTTTAGAAATATTAAAAAAGGCTGCGTCTAAATCCACGTAAAAATTAATTTAATATAAGTTTGGATTCTGCAATCAAATCGATAATTGCTTTTCCCTAAATTGGGGGTGCCTAAAGCTATATCCTAACATAACCAAACACATAAACCTTTGTTGCATTCGTTTCTCTTACACTCATGCATGATGTAGGAAACCGAACGTGGATATAGACACTTCGTTAAAAAAATGGATATAATTGTGAATTTTAGTATCATTTTTAATCTGTCTTTTTTGTTTGTTTGTTATATTAAAATTATTGCATAGAAAAAAGATCATTTTTCAACATTATTATGTCTGGTTATTAATAGTCGTTGCAATTTTTTTAGTTTTTTGGAAATGTCTAATCACAATTAGTGAACACGGCAAAATCAAAATAAATAAAAATACCAAATTTGTTATTTATAAAATCAGCATTCTTGTTGTAAGGTATTTGATTCTGAGTTCAAATACTTTTTGCAACATTTACATACAATACAGTAAATAATAATTAATTATCGAAACTAACAGTTTTTTGATATATTATTACCTCGTGTTGGGTTTATAGTTTTCATTTCTGAAATACAGCCAAAAACGGATACATGAGTCTAGAATGATTAAAAATGCAAATTTCAAATATTTTATACAAAATATTCTGTTACCTCTTCTTTTTAATAACATTCAAAGGGTTTGTAATCATAAATTCCGAAATTATCCAAATACTTTGTATAAAGTCGTACGGTTAAATAATCTTGGTTTGGACATTTTGTAATGGCTGACATTTTATAATGTTAGTTCTTAATCGTCCAAGAATTTGATTTTTCATAATTTAATCAATAAAAATACATTTTGTTCATTATAAAATGCAGAGCAGAAATAAATAGTTGTAGAATGTTATGATCTTCGATTTTATTTCATCGCCAATGACTCCTAATATAGTAATTCGAAACAATAGTATGTAGATATGTCAGCAGCTTCTTGATAAAACAATTTCTTAATATTATATGATTGTTTGACTGTAATTTTATATATATTTTTGTACAGCACTTGTTCTAAATATCTATATGCTAATAGCATATGATCATTAACGAAAAGTAGTCTTTTATATACAAAAATATAATTATGTACAAGTTTATATAATATATTCTAATTTATCTGTATCATTTAGTCACAAGTCTACAAATTACTCGTAAATTATAAAAACAAACGCATAATTCATAAGGAACGAATATTATACACGTAAAGGGTGACTCAGACCCCCATATACTTCGTCTGAATGGATAAATATATTTTTAAATTTCCACTGGTTCAATGAGATCTTCAAATCTATCGTTTACTAAAAAACACTTTGATCCTCAGGATGAGTCAAAATTCGTGGGGGTTAAAACGTTAAACCGCATGGGGGATTAAAATTTTCATGTTAAATTTTCATACAGCAGACAATTCTAGAATTCGGGACACATTTTTTTTTTCTTAATAATAGTATTAGTAATTCGAAAATTGAAATAATTATACCTGTTTTTAAATGGACGTAGTATACGAATATCGAAAACTAGCTTCACCTTTACATATCCATTTCTGGAATGTGAAGTTATAAAAAACTCACTCGACATCTTGACAGTATTACTCAACGAAAATGAGTTATTTTTATGATTTTCTTGAATGCCAATGTTACGAATTAAAATAGGGCAAATCACGATAATTTTTAATACATTTGAGATCTCGTTTCGTTGTTTATGTTCCTTTATAAGTAATTTATTTATAATTATATGCTTTTCTAATTGGTTTTTAGGTTAATAGCGAATCACTTTTCTGAAACGACTGAAAATATAGCATTATTATGTGATTTTATAAAGTTATCAAAAAATATAAACTTCGCACATTATTATTCCACTTTCGTAGTAAATTTCTGAGTTGATGAATTATTGAACACGGAATTCCTAGTAATGAGTTAATGAGTCACGTGTGTTTTCGCAACGTGAAATCTTATTGAGTCAAGTGCGTCAGGCGTTTTCTAATAGGAAAAATGATATTCCTAGGATTTCCTATTCCTCGGAACCAGAGGATAGATTATGTAACAATTAATTAAATTATACTTACGTAATAAGAAGAAAAAAGTTTCATAATTAATTAATTTAACAACTGGATATGTTTATAAACTGCAAACACTGGTGTTTTTTAAACATTCAAAAGTCACTTCTTATTATAGATTTTTTTAAATACCTATGAACCATGAGAACTGTTTTGGAATTCGAGACTCTTTTAAACTTTATCAATCATAAATAAGACATCTTTCTATTTTATAATCCGAGACAATGGATGGAATTGTAATCGAAATGAATTAAACTGTAGATTTAAGAGTATCTTCGCAAAAACTCGTCTCGAAAAGCAACCTAACCTATTTTGTTCATGGTTTCGATGCAGTTCGTACTGAATTTTTCAAATTATGACAAGAAATCACTTACCGAAATGCAAGAAGAAAACAGTTAACAAAAAGTTAACAAATTTCGTTCATTTAACCATTTTTATAGAATGAAGACACGTTTAGGTTATTATCGAGCAATACCGTTAATGAAGTCAATAAAAATTTATTTGAATTACTGGAATTAAACAAGTATCATTTTAGGCGTATTTTAGTATCCAATAAAAGAATTTTCGCCATTTTCGAAATGGACAAACTTTTTAACCGTTGGAATTTATGCCTGCCCTATAGAATGAAATTACAAAAGTTTGGTAATTTGCATACAATTTTACTTTATTGTAACGTTTCATATATCGAAGGATGTAATTTGATCTAATTTCATGTCAAAACTAGAGGGATTTGCACGTGCAGAAGCATCTGCTTAATATACACGTTGGTTTTAGTTCACATACAATATAAATTTACATCCGCCAGTAATATAACTTCGTGAAGTCGAAGCAATATTCAGATAATTATACATGAACCCTTGTATTGCCGAATGTGTGTCTTTGAAATTGTATGTAATCATACAAGCCTAAGTACCATTATGATAGCACATATATTCCGACATTTTCAAAAATGTTTGAGTGAGAGGACTATTCTAATGTAATGTACTACGTATAATGAAACTTAAAAGTTTGGTTTATTTTTATATTCATATTCTTTTTCGACATCATTCAATTACCATCTAATACACGAATGATTAAGACCTCCTGAGAACTTTAATTATTAAAAATTTGAACATTTCATAAAACGATGAAATTAACTACACTTTTTTGTGTTCTTTATTGTTAATATGTCAGTGTCCTTATGGGCTACAAGTACATCATCATCACATACGTATCAAACGTAATTAGATTATATTAATCTGTTATATACTACAAATTAAAAAACGAAAAGTGGGTCACTTATTTAATTAGTAATAAATGTTATTAATAACTAATGAAAATTACTGACTTATTAATAATTTTCAAAGTACTAAACTAAAATATTAAATTTCTACTTTTAGATGATTAGTACACTAGTTATTAATAAATTAGTAGTTTTTTACTATTTCTAGTAAAAAAATGACTAAATAACAGTAACACACATTCCAGATTAGTAATTTTTAGCTAATTCAGAGTCATAGCGTAAATTAAGTAATGGAAATTTACTGCACAGTTTTCAAACAATAATGAAAAAGAACAACGTGGGAAACGAATGCAAGTGACGTCAGTATTTTAAACACTAGAAGATTTTGCTAAATAATTAGCAAATCAAACTACCGATTGATTAATTTGTAAATGAAAATCTTTTGACGTTTTTGAATAAATTTATTTGTTTATTTGTTATCATATACATAATAAATACACACATATACAAAGTCACGAACATTTCCAAAGTGTCAGGTAAAGATCGTAACTGCGATTCTGCTAAATAAAATGCAGATGTAAAAATATCAACAAGCATGTTTCCTAACTAAACGAAGCTTTGTCGAATGCAGGTTAATTCAACATAACTTACTACAAATGGTTTTGAATTATTCTTGGCGATTCGGAGAATCGATCATTAAATGGAAACACTGGGATACATTAGCTGCACTAAATTCTTGATTGACTAACATCGTTGCGTTGTAAGTTACTAAATAATTTCGCATTTTCAATTTGGCTTAGTCGTATTTTATTTATATTTATGAACTGAATTGTAGACTTATTTATTCATAGTATTTTCCTTTGATTTATGTTTAAAATTAATGAAAGGTTTATATGAATAAATTCTCCGAAGTGTAACTAGGTTTCATTTTCTTATTGTACTATTTTTAATGGTATTTAAATAATCGTATCAAATTAAGTTTAGATAACAGTAATAGACGTAACAAAAATAATTGTCGTAAAGTTTTACCACTACGTAGTAATTTGGAGAGAGACAATTCACCATAAAATTTTCATGATTTCAAAAAATAATAGTATATATTTTTTAATATCTTTTATACTGATTAAAAATTTAAGAAAGTGCACGCCAAGATACTTGGCAAGAATTACTCAAAGTTTTCGTAAAATGCAAGAGACCTAAAAAATACTTTTTCATTTGGTAACATTTTCAATTGTTTGAGTGTATTTTTATTTTTCAAAGACACAACGAAGGAATAATGAATAGTTTATATGTTTTGTTTTCTTTATAGCTTGTGTGTACAGTACAAAATAGTATATATTCAATAGTAGAATATAGTTGTAGAATTTGTACTATTCCATCTTTTGTAACAGTACTGAGTACTTAACTAAACTAAAAACTGCTTAATGCTTTCAGATCAGCATAAGAATTTGGTTTCGCAGGAAAATAGTTTCACTAAGAAATTGATTACTAAGCACCAAAGACGACACTAAACGGGCGGTGGCCTCAACCACTGCTTTATTCCACGTAACAACAATGAATTAACACCGATTGAATGACCCCGAATGCAGTTAAATAATTAGTCAAATCATATACTACTAAATTGATGATAGCAAAATGCTTTTAATAATGTGTTACTAAGATAATGTCATAATTTGATAAAATATCACTATTTAAATCGATTGATAAGTAGACCTATATGCTTATGAAGTCTAGTTACTTATTCCACCGATAGTCGCGCTTGTGTTATTGTAACCTTGCGTTTCGCGTTAGAGAAATTGACGCCACTTACTACATAAGAAAATTTATTCTGACGTATTACGGTTGAGAAACTTGTTAAATATTTCTTTAGGAATATTATGAAATGTACAACGGGAGCTTTTTATGGTTACCGGTTCATAATTTAATGCACCAACATTTACTAATTTTTAGTTCCAGTAACAGAAAAATGTATGATGAATAACAAATGCGTTCGATTCATAAAATTTGTTAACATTTTTGGGTCAATTGCCTATTGATATCTACAAAATAAATTCGACTTTTCGATCGAGTAAGTCCTTTCGACTATAAAATCAATCACACATAAAATTGAGTTTTAGTCTAATATTATACTTTTGCTATTTAAATATTATTTTTATTATATTACTATTTGAATCCGTCATCTGTAAATAATTACATTTAGGTTTTTAAAGTTTCCATTGTTTTTTTAAAGAACATTTTGCAATTGTATTATATATTTCTTTTGACTAAAATTACTAAAGAAATAATTTGTTGTGCTAAAACCGTCCCTTTAAGAGAAAAAAAGCAAATAAAAATGACGCGTAGCAGCATCGGTTGAATCGACGACAAATTTGTATTCTATAATTCGCAATTACTATTCAAAAATATACAAAAATATCATAGGGCCACTATATTTTTGTGACGTAACTCGAGAGGACCGAGATGACCCAAAATGCATATTTTAGCGCCACGTTATGAATTCAATTTTTTGTCAAATAAAGAAGCTAATTTTCCCAAAGTGCATTGACCACGTGACGTGTCGTTTACTTTGAGCCTAATCGAGTATATTAGTAAAGCGTCAAACCCCCGAGGGGAACGAAAGCGGTTAAAGTTCCGAGTTCTAATCCGGCTAAGAACGTACGACCAATGCAAAGTGTGGTATACCCCTGGGGTCAAGTGCGATTGTTTGTGCAATACCGGAATCGGTTCTAACCGTTTACGGTTGGGGAATAAGTAGGAGGCGAAAACCAGAAATACCTTTTCCGCATTTCCCGTCTTCGTCGTTCCACTCAAAACGTGGTGGACGGCGATTATGCACGGAAGCGTGTGTGTGTAAATATATAAACCAGCTTAAAAACAATGGAAAGTGCGCTGCTTAGCGACTGCCCTGGCGATTCATGAAATTTGCGTTTTTGGTTGTAAGCTCTTCTGGTTCTACTCCAAATTTTCCTTCTCTGTTCCCGCGAAATAAATTTTACGGTTCCACTCGCGGATTTTCCTGGCGAACGCGCGGAGGGCAATTGGCCGATGTGCGGTATACAATGTGCAAACAACCTAGTAATTACGAAACGGATAATAATTGTTTACTTACTTTTAATGAAATTTTGAACGAGATAATAATTAACATTTGCTAACATTTAAACGAATTCGGGACCAACAGTATTTTACGCGCATCCGTTACTGATAGCCGTCACTGAAGGATAATTTTCACCGGATTTATGGTTACATGGAAAAGTGTAAATATTTGTGGAAATCAACTAAATGTTCGAAAGTTGAGGATGTCAAAGAATGTTGACGATTATAACAGCGTTCTGAAGTGAAAGTCCATTTTCCATAAACTGATTGAATGACTCGGTAGTAGTGAAATATATAATGTATTAAATTTTAAAAGTGAGTAATATGAACTCGTCGAAAATCATTAAATTCTCAAGTTTCTATGGCAACGACGTAGTTATTTTAGCCACCGTTAGAGGCGCACACGACTTTCGCAACTCTGGCTCTCTCTCGTTATAGAAATGGACTTTGATTTTGTGTATCCTGAATGGAAAATGACTGAAAAATTACACAGTCAATGCATCTGATCTCGATTTTATATAGTAAGACTTAAAGTTTGCAGGTTTGGTACATATCAATGTTTCGAATTGAGTAAAATGTATAGAAACAAGGGAAAAAGTGACAAGAAATGGTGTTTATGGTCGTTTTCTTAGAAACCCAGTGACAATTTTTTGAATTGGATGTTTTTCTACGTTGATGTCGTGTTTCCGATTTAAAAGGGAACACATTTTCCTTTAAATTGATAACCAAAATATTTCGGTCCATTTTGCATGTGCGAGAATTTCTAAAAAAAACTGAAATTGTTCAAAAATTTAGTAAGTTATGGTGTTTCCCTGTACGTCAAAGGCAAAAACGATCATTGTTCAGTTACCAGCGTTAACTAGAATATTTAAAATAAAGGAAATGTTTATGTTTTCCGATAAATATAGTTACTGGTTTACATGTAGACTTTTATTTGTAAATAATTTATCCAAATTTGTTCGTTGACAATATTCAATAAGATTGTTCTGGTCATTTCTGTTATTTCTATTTATTCTGTTGTATCCTTATTACTCCGAATTTTGAAATTTTGTCCTCTGACATTTATTTGAGTTTATTTCGCACTCCCTTATTTTGTTACATGTCACTTTTTGTCATTATGAATTGATTTCCAGTGATCATCTTTCAAATAACGTTTTTATTTAGAGTTTAGCTAACACCTATATTAAATGATGGGGTACAGTCCGAAAAACCTGTTTTTTTGACAGGTCGAAAAGCCGATACATAAAAAAATAGACACGTCGACAAGCGGACAGTTATTTTTTGAAGTGTCGGTTTGTTAACTGTTGACTTGTAGATTGTTGCTTTTTTACTATCGGATTTTCGAACTCTCGGCTTTTTGTTTTGTCGGTTTTTCGACCCCCACCAAAGTTTTGCCTATCACTGATATCTGAAATTATCGGACTTTTTAATTCAGTTCCATGACTAGTATTCATGTGTTTCATTTTCTGATTTTTTTAGTACTACGATAAATATCTTTGCTAATATTTGCTAGTTTTCCCTAGGATATTGTGGACAAATCACTTCCCAGAATTTAGTTTTAATTGCTATTGATATTGTTGAAGAAAGAAGAGTTATTATGCTCATAAAAAAATTGCAACGCGCAAAAACAATTTGTGAAATAACTTTTTAACAGACAAAAAGTTTTGTCTTGTTCTTATTGCCATGCAAAACAAATTTAAGAAATTTTTAAATATGAACGAATGATTCTTTACAACTTCAGCAAATCAATTTTGTCGAAACATTAAAGTTATCCAGAAAATGTAAAAAAACAATAGTTTTTAATTAAATGGGGATGTTTCAGGTTAATTGTCGAAATGTTAGAAAATCGTTTGGTGAAGTTATAGAGAATTTTTTTCTCCAAAAAAAGAAGACATTATTCCTAAAAATCCATTGATTTTTTAAAATTTGTTGACACAACAACAAGCCGAAAATTTGAGTCATTAAGAAAAGTCATTTCACACAAATTATTTTTATACGTTTCATTTTTTATCAAGAACAATATTGGTTTTTGTCTTCAACAATATCATCCATTATAAAAAAACTCACGACTTCAAAATTTTGGAAAACACTTTTCTCCAATATATCCACAATTTATGATTTCTCGAGGAACAATTGTTTTAAAACGGAAGTGTTCTCATAACAACAATTATAACGCAGAATTATACATTTTTTAAAAATTTCTGTATGCATATGTTTACAAAATTTAACTTGCATAAATTATAACTAAGAGTAAATTGTTCTTTAAGCTTAAAGTATAAAGTGAAAACTAAAATATATTTATAAATTTGCAATACTTATGATATAAAAATGATGCACAACCGATTGAAAAACAAAAACACGATTAGCAAGTAAGTATAACAACATGTAAATCATGGTAATTATTATTTTATATGCAATGCACTTATGCATGCTTCTAAATTGAGGACGAGAAGACTACGTATTAGGTAAAATAATGTCGCAGAAGATTAAAACTTTAAATTGTTATAATACAATAACAACATGTCATTATTATAATGCAATACTAACTTTACCGTAATTTATACATGATGACTGACTTAAACCCTACTTGTTACGAAACTTGAAATCCGCCATCATTTCCAATCATCAATGTAATCGCAATCTGTTTTTTTTAGAGTTTCAAAAATTGAGAATTTCGATCTAAAAGATAAAAGACCATGAAAGAATGTCAAAATTCGGAGTAAAACAAATGAAAGAGGAATAAACAGAAACAAAATAGTATCTGAAACAAAATAATCTGAAACAAAAGCGCAACGATCGTATTTAATAAATTCTATAAAAGAATTCCGATTTATTGTTTGTCTATACATAAAGATTGCAATAAAATTTAACAATATTAGTTATAATGAGTTAATAGACACGTCATTAAAACTATGGAAACGCGAAGAATAATAACAACAATATTTTATCGACTTAATTCAACGCCTTCTTGTATTAAAAAAATCGCCAAATGTGTATATTTCAATGAGAGTATAAACAATACTAACTCGAAAGATTTCAATTTTTGACTCGACTTGACAATTTTTGAAACGAACTATCCAACTTTTCTCAACTTGAGTACTTTACAAAAAGCAGGTTTTCACTACAAAAATTAAGAAACTTTCCGCAAAATATATTGGAAATAAAAAATAAATATTTTATTTCCAACAATGTTTTGGGAAATTTTCCAAGAAAATATCAATTTTTTTTTGTTAAAGTTATTTGAAAGCCGTGATTTTAGAATATTTCGGTGAAGGAGTCGACATAATACAAAAACAAAGGTTACCAAAAAACGGATTCTATAATCGTTTTGTAAAACTGGATTATTTTTGTTGCTGTCATTAAAACAGTGCCTGCCAATCGTTTTGTACTTTTAACTTGTAGAAATTATAAAACATAATTATATAATACGAAATTACGCAAATGAATGCTCCAAATTTGGAGCATGAGGAATGAAAACATTGCAAACAAATACTTTTTTAATAGTCCAAGTATAATAAGATATTTTTAAAATACAGGCCGCCGACTAACTGTTGACGGTGTCGATTATGTGTAGTATTTGTGATTTTTTACTTGTTTGTATCGTCCTGTGTGGGATGATGACTAAGCCTTGCCCGATTAGCCATAGATGGCATAAAGTTGGCAAGTAAATCTGACCAATGTATGTAAGTATGTATATTTTTAAAATAGAAAAGTTGTCAAAAACGAAAAAACTATTGAACAAATTGTACAGATTCAAGTAAATTTTTATTTGAAAAGTAGCAAATAAATGCTTAAATAAAAGGTCTTTTGTTAAATATAACAAATGTTTTTTAGTTTTAAATAAATCTTTTATTTGTGCCGATTCATGTAATAATTATCAATACAAAATAGGTAATATGAAGATTTTATTCAATTCAATTAAAGAAAAATTCTCATAAACTGAAAAATAATGATTGGAAAAGTGTATCATATAAAAAATATCTTCTTAATTCGAAAAATTTTGTCATTTGCGACTAGGGAAATAATTGTTCACAGGAAAATTTTTTGCAAAATCCAGAAATATTAACAAAATTCACCATTTCTATCCTGGTAAAAACCGATATAGATAACAACAGTTTTTTGTACAATGCCGAAAATTTTTCAGTTCTGCTGTTCACAAAAACTTTTTTATTTTCATATAAGTATTTATTTTAATAATACCAAGTAAACAATGACTTAAATTAAGAAAATACTTTCTTATATTCAATCGACTAAATATTTGCGTATTATTTTTTGTGCAATGTGTACAGTATTAGAAGTATCTGCTGAAAACTTTTTGAAATGATTCCAAAATTACAAATTTTTGTTTTAATTTTTCAAGTTCTGCACTAAAAAAATTTTTAGTAAATTTAACTAAATGATAAGTTATCCAATGGTAACGATTAACATTTAGTTAATTCAACTTTCGTTTAGTGATCTGAACTGCAGATATAAAAATAGTTAGTCTCCAGTGATTATTTTGTTAAGTTTACTAAATATTTTTCTTGTGAGTTTAGAACATTTTGTTGTCATAACACTACTGTTTCTTGCAATTTGACACAGTACTTTTTAAAGTTTAAAACAGATATTTCTTCGAGTGTTATTTCTGTCACAAAAAACGGAGCTTTCTCGAAAATCGAAATTCGAAAATCGAAATTCGAAAATCGAAATTCGAAAGTTTTCGAATACCATCCTTCAACTAATCGATTCTTTTACTTCACTTATATCAATCAAATTGTTTTGTTGATATAAAACCTTTAAATTTGTAAATGCAGAATCCATTAATGACATTATACACCACTTCAACTATCGGAACAAACATAGTCACGGTGACTTCCACGATTCTAACTAGTCACAATTCCGATGTCACTCAACGGTGACCAATTAAAAATGAATAATTAACCACAAGAATGTTGACTTGAACATTCTCAATTTCCTCGTTTCGACAAAAAGTCGTACATCGATGAACTGGCAATACGACAATTGGTCATTGCCTAAATTTTAAATGGTCAACACGCCTTTCGTCTGTATTCGATTGGAAAAGCGGACCATTTTTCACTTTCCACCAAACCGGACACTAGTAGGGGCAAAAGTGTCACTGGAAAACGTAGATTCGCAGGTTGCTGATGAACATTTTTTTGGAAAATAGCCGTATACGGAAGAGCGTTTCGTTTACGACACTCACCATTCGATGCTCCGATATCCCCGTAAACAGCAATGGATCGCCTTGAAAGACCCGACAGTCGCATACTCGGTCGTTACGACTTCTTTAGTGAATCCCAAGCCACCCGGTAGATTGTCGAACCTGTGCACCGAGCAGTGGTCCTTGAGTTCGTCGTCGCCTTTCGTCGTGCCCACCACGACCGCCAGGAAGAGAACAGCGAAAAACTGCGTCATTTTCCTCGAAACTGTTATTTTCTTCTCCGTTTTTCCTCTAGCACCTAGTACGTACACAATCGCTCTCACTCTTTTTCTCAACAGAAAGACACTTGTCAATTAACCAAAAAATAAACAACACTCACACGCGGACTATGTGTTTGGGGGAAAACACGTGTTTCGGAAAGATTTATTGACGTTTCGCATTTTTTGTAAAAACGATTTTCTATTTACTTTTATTTCAACACTGGAAACTGGGTTAGCGAATATTTTGATTTTGTTTTTTTTTTAGGGTTAAAGTTTCACTTTACGGGATAATCGACGAGCGGCTAAACAACACCCATTCGCGTTCGAACGCCGGCGGCAGACTGACTGCGCGCGGAACGAAGAAGAACCGACGCAAAGTTTTTGAATTTCGTGCGAATCCGCCGCCTGTTGCCTCCTGCGCTTCGGGAGTCTTCGGCATCCCACGGCGAAGTGCGCCAACTTCGGCATTCCGCGCGAGATTCGGCAAAGTTTCGACTTTGTGTATACTTTTCAAGATTAGATTTTGTACTTTTTTTTGACCTTTTTGGTATAGGGCAGACTTCTCGGAGGGAGCGAACGATTCTTTTCGAGTTCGATGGCTATTGGGGTCGTCGAAGTTTACAATTTGGAGGTTATGCGCGGGAGAACGCGGAATTCGTTTTCGCGGTTGTTGTTTCCGACTTTCTTATTTAGGGCACAAGCCGTAATTGAGTTTTCGGTGATTCTTCGAGAATAGCAATTCGGAGTTTCGAACCTTCTACTGTTGTATTTTCAAACTTTATTGGGTTATTTTATATATTTTGAGAAAGTGTTGACTTTCACGGTGATGATATGGGTTTGAAAGATTGGTGGAATAGAAATTTGTTTTAATTTTGATTGCATTTTTGGAAAATTGTTTGTTTTGGTTGTGTTGGAACTCTAGAGAAACATTTGGTATTTTTTATTATTGTTTGTTTTTCATTGTAGTGAGCTTCTGTTTAGAAAGTTTTGTTGACTTTTTGTGAATGGTTACCAGGGTAAAATATTGCACATACTGTAAAATAATGCATTTATAAACAGAATATACCAAACGTTGATTTTGAAGTATACTGAATTGGGGTGCACCTCAAAAATGCGATAAATCACAAAATAGACACTTAAAACCCCCGACATTCAAAAACCAGACATTTCAAAATACGGACATTAAAAAACCAGACATTTATTAATGATTGAATTCTAAGTGTGCTTAATAAATAATCCAGGAGTCAAAGTAATTTGAACTTCAAGTGACCTAAAAAATGAATTCCTTGGTCAAACATTTTTAAATGACCTACCAGTGAAACCTCAAGGACGTCGACCCCAGATCATTTTTTAAATGTAGGCTTTTGAATGTCTGTATTTTGAAATGTCTGGTTTTTGAATGTCGGGTTTTTGAAGAGTCTGTTTTCTGATTTGTCGAAATAAAGTACTTTATTTTCCCTAGGAAAACTAAAACGTAACGTGAGAAGAGAATAACGAGCATATGTAGCGTAGGACGTATAATAGAGTTCTTCTGTGACTGCACGAATGCGCACTGAATGTATCTTAGGACTTTTTAACACTCCGGGAGTAGAACTCGATTTTGCGCCCTGCGGTGAAATATTTGGGCCCAAATTATCGAGCCCCACGCCCGTCGTATTAAAAAATATCGTACGGAACACGGGCGAAATATCGATTTTCGACGAGTGTGATTGTCATATCACTTCGTTCCTGTGAAATAATTCGCACTAGTCGAATATCGGTAATTGCGCCCTTGTTACATAATATTCTATTTTACAGTTTAAGGACTTTTGTCCAAAGCGGAGGCTTCCATCTTTTGACACCAAAGCCGCCACTGGAACTCTCCAAGCAAAGAAGAAGATGTGTCACTTTCTTAATACATATACGTATACGATATACATAGTAAGATATTCAATTTAGTACCAACATAACCTCTAGAATGTCAATTTTACTTAACAGAGACGAATTCAAGATCGACAACGCGATTTTTTAAAAGAAATTAACGTAGGTTATACTAAAAAACAGAAATTACGTACGTATAGAACAATTTCTACCCCTCAATGCGTAATATACTATTATTTATTAATACAATAATTCGTGTATTAATTGTTATATTGCATTTTTTGCGTAATGCTGTAATTAGTTAGTTGTTATAATTTGTCTTTTAAGTTTATTTATTGTTAGGTTTTTCTTGCAGTCTAAAATGATTGGAGTAACATACTCAGTCTAATAAAGAATCGTTAGTATATTTTAATCTTTTTGAGTACACTTAGAATCCCATGGAGTGAGTCCGATCCCTAATTAAGAATATCGTTTATCTTGACTTTCCAATGACTTGGAATTTACTCCTTTCGATTAAAAAGGGACTCATTGTTATTGAAAATTTACTCTGGGTTCAACATATCGAATATTATTCTCTTGGATTGAAAATTCAATCCGAATATTTTTAGTGTGGGATGATGGTAACGAATTTACCAAAATTTAGTATCTTTTGTGGAATAATACATCTTTATTAATTTTTATCTATTTATAAGTGAAAATAGTCATAGGATGTTTAGGATCAAAACGAAACAGTTGAAGTTAATATTGGATACCTAGATAATATAAAAATAATATATTATTAAAGTGTAAAATGTGTATTTTTAAAACAAAGGAATCAACCATATTCTTGAATAATAAATATTTTAATATTAACTGTAGTCATGTAAATATCGATATTAAAAATTAACTTTAAAAAGTTCGTTTTGCTTCATTGAAAAATCAAATAATTATGTTGTAACAAGTTCTTTTCTCCTGAATACACATTCGTATTTTTGTTTATTAAAAATGTATATTTTATTTATTAATACGTAGGTAAATAATGCGTTATGAACATTTTTTCTGAAATATTTCAACAGATGTTTATAAACCACAAAGAATATTGAAAAAATACAATGAACTGTGTAGTAGAGAATAAAAAATATGCAATTTGGCATTTATTCTCCGAGTTATACATTTTTCAAATTATGGCTGCTGTGACCAGGATTCTACAGGCGAACTGTTGTAATTCGAAATTCACATTTTGCACACAGTAATTTTTCTAGATCTATGGATCGTGATAATATCAAAATCGACGCCAATTAAATAAACGATCTCGTACATTTGATTTCCAGAAACGGTTCAACAACTATATATTAATCTTCAATTAACAACAAATATTGAAAGAAATATATTACATTGAATTATAGAAAGGAAATAGTATACAATTTCGCAAATATTTTTTAGACTATAAATAATCATATTACGAAGTGTACAACTGAATATAAAAGGACTTGAAGAATTTATATTTTATAAATATATTATATAAACTATTTGAAATAGTCAGTGTGCAGTCGAAACATCTAGGCAGGATTTTGATACTTTTTCAAAAATCCAGCTTGTAATATGAAAGTGTTACGACCTAAAAGAAATATCGAACTTGAATTAAGCGTTTTCTTTTGTATTGAAATAAATGGCTGTGTTTGGTCAACTAAATCTATTTTTCGAAAAAAAATTATACCATTTTAATTATTGTATGAACGGCCTCTTAAAAATTAAGAAAATCAAGTAATTAAAAAAAGACTGAGTATATTCAGAAATACATTATTTGTGTTTATTTCCAAATTTGTCAATATGCACATCAGAAATTGTTTCCAGCAGGAATCATACATTTTGAACAATCGGTAAGTAAAGAACACTTTTAAGTTTCGTTCTCTAATGGAAACTCAAAATTAGGAAAACCAAAAACCTCTTGATTTTTATAATTAAGAATATTTAATAATTCATATGTATCATTTTATTAAACATTAAATACTCTAACACATTTATTACAGCATCAACATGAAGTGTCGAGTTAACTAGCTTCCGAGATGAATGCCAGTTTTTTTAGTTTTGATCGATCAATCAAAAGTTGCGAAAATATGCAATTTCGAAGAAATCTAGCAATGCATGCTGCCGAGCCGCGTCATTGTTAACAATAAACTCCGGAAACGCCTTTGTCATTTTCTCTTTGAAACATAGTCGTTCGATCCTTGACTGGCGATGCTGTTAGTTTTCTTCGATATTTCCCTCAATTTGGAATTCATCAATATGCAATTAAAAAAAGGGCAATCAAACACATAAACAAATATGTCGAACCAATGGTAAGGTTTATAATTTTGATCTTGGCAGTTCATAGAAGCCAACAAATAAGTGTATATTGATTTATCATAATGATAAATAATTAGGAAAGAAAAAACATTTTTCGAGAGAAAGCTGTTTTAATTGTGTACGTACTACTAATTGGATACTAATTATATTTTATAATCAGGCATTAAATAACGTAAATATAAAATGAGTTTGAATTAAATTGAATGAAAAGTTCGTTAATCTTAATGTATAATAATTAATAGCGGAAATCAATCAATTAATTAAAATATAAAACGTCAATTGAAACATATTTGAAACATTTTATTACATAAATTTGTTGGTGTAATCGATGCATTAAAAATTTTAAAGTTTAAAGAAAATGTTACATTTTTAATTCAATATCACTTTCTCGGTGAGAAATAAACAGGAGTAAATTTTATTTGTATAAAATATTTCTATATTGACACAAAAAAATTACCAGAAAGTTAAAAAGAAACTCTTTTATGCCATTTGTATTCTTTTATTTGTATTATATTTATTTCTGTAATATGATATCGTTATCACCAGATAAGGTCCCTGTAGTGTTTTAATTAAACTTAAATGATTGCATCCACAAATCATAAATAGCAAAGAATAATGAAATATCGTCTTACAAACCCGTGTTTTGCTTAACATTCCTTCATTAATAATTTAAAAAAAAAATAAAATTATTACTATGTATTTAAATGTTCTCATACAAAAGATTGCATGAATTAATAGTATATTTCGTTACTTGTGTGGGAAATATGATTTCCCGCACGAGTAATTATTGACTCGGCACGAGTTTTATGTCAATCAGTACTCCTGCGACAAATACGTATTTTACGCATACTATTAGGAAAAACAGCATTTGTTATTTTCAGTTAATGAAAAATCAACGGATAATATCTTCAATTGTATTTATATATTAACACAGACTTTTCTTTAATTCTAAAAGCCGGATACCTTTCTTTTTTATATTGTCCTGAAATGCTGCTGATTTTTGGGTTTGTTTTTTATGTTTTTAAGATTATAGAACATTCTTACCAATAAATGATTTCAAAGTATAAAAATTGTCTAATAAAACGGTCCAATAAATATCCAACTAAATCTTTTATTTTCAACAACACTTGTCTAAAAATCTTCCGAAAATGCCTATTTCTTAGATGGTACACAACAATTTCGCAAGAATTTAATTCGTGATAAAACATTTTGCGAAACTAAATATAGAACATATCTGGGCATTTGCCTGTTTGATTTGTAACAACTAAATGTTCTTATGTAAAACCAGACATTTTTAAAATCATACTATTCACTCATAGTATAACCTTGTTATTCCTAAATATTCACTTCAAAATAATTTGTAAGATATGCTAAAAGTAAATAAATGTATACATAAATCCATTTTCTCGTTTTGAACATTGACTTTTAAACATAATTTGTTTTTAAGTCATTATGTAAAATGTATTAAACGTTTATAAATGTGGTTGAAAGATTATGCTGAGATAATAATGTCATAAAAAAATTAATAATTGCTACATGAATTTAAAAATATAAAATATGTGTAAAATTATAAATGCAGAAAAGTTAAAAATTGTAAAAAAAAAAAAAAAAAAACTTGTCAGAAGTGGGAATCGAACCCACGCCCTCAGAGAGGAACAGAACGCCCGTAAACTCGGTAAAGACCTAGAAGGTTATTACTTGAGTCTGGCGCCTTAGACCGCTCGGCCATCCTGACAGTTAACGATAGGAGTGCTTATAATTTACGCCGCTCGTTTATTTTGGATCGACTACGCGTCGTATAAGATTATGTAAATTTAATATTTAATTTTTGTCGTAATGATACATTTTCGATCTGTAACTTATTTATGAATTTTTTAAATAAAATAAAAACCTCTAAACAGCCGTTTATGCAATAATATTGAAATTGCAGATAGTCCGAATGTTCAAAATATGACAACTTAAAGTATTCAATATTAAGTTAAGAGTTTCTTTTCTGATACGTTTTCGTAAGTGAAAATATCCTTTTTTGATTTCTTCGTAATCAGAATAATTAGGGTGAAATAATTTTCAACAATTTAACGTTTCGACCATTGATTTAGGTCCTCTTCAGATTTATTCTATTTTAACAAATAAAAAATATATATAAAAACAAATTACAATTCTTTAATTGATGCGATGAGATGTGTTTACAATATTATGAAAAAATTATGAAACATCTAAAGTGACACATAAGAATTTGTTTCTTTTTTTCCCTTTGAACTTTTCATTTTTCTTTTTTTATTTAAAAAATAAATTTAATTATGAAAACACTATTATAAGATTTGTGAAATATGCATCTATTGTCTTACCTTAAAAAAGTGAGTAATCCTATCTAAGTATATATTGTTTGTAAATCCATTTTATGTAGAAAAAAGCACTGAAATAAAAATGTTTAAAAAATGAATACATTTGTATTCAGTAAGACAATAAATTTTATAAAAAGATTAATTTTAATTATAAAATACCCGTTATATGTGTAAAGTTTGAAACGAAAGAAAAGACTGGAAAGTTCAAGGATTATATAGAAATGAAATTTTATATCAATAACCTTTGAATATTATTGTTTATGTTCATATATTCAAAAGGGGTAAATATGTATCTGGTAAATTTGACTTTTCAAATCGAATATTAACTGAATTTATATTTTTTTTAATAAAATAATTTTCTAAATGTTTGCGTTTATGTCTATTTCTTTCTATCTTAATTATTTTAATATTTTTGAAATCAAAATCATGTCCTTTTTCTATTCTATGTATTGTAAGTCCCGTGTATTTTTGAACATCTTCATAAATATTTTTTTTATGTTTTTTAATTCTATTTTTTAATAATCTTCCAGTTTCCCCTATATAAACTCCTGTACAATTTTTACATTTAATTTCATAGATGACATCTTTTTGATCTAATTTATCTAATTTATCCTTAAACGTTTTTATACCTCCAATATTCAAATTAGTGGGTTTATATACGATTCTAACTTTATGATTTCTAAAATTATTTTTAATTCTTTCTGAAATATTTTTAATATAAGGTATACTAACAGTTTTATTATATTTATCTTCTTTTTTACCTTCTATTGTATTATAAAATTTGTATACTCTTCTTTTGAAGCATTCTTTAATAAGATAATCAGGATAACTATTGTTTTTTAAAATTTGTTTAGCAATGTTTAAATTCTTTTGTCTAAATTTAATATTTGAAAATCTAATGGTTCTATCTATAATTCCATAAGCTGTACCTATTTTATAATTCAATGGGTGGTTTGAATAGAAATTCAAATATCTGCCTGAAAAAGAGTTCTTATGATACCAATCTGTAATTAAGCAATTATTATCTTTAATAACTGATATGTCTAAAAAATTAAGTCTATTATTTTTTTCAACTTCTAATGTGAAAGAAATTCTATTATGAAAACCTCTAATTTTTTTTAAACTATTAAATATCGGTAAAATTTTATCTATAAAATCATTAGGAATGGCAGTGAAAATATCATCTACATATCGGAAATAAAACGGTAGTTTGAAAGGAATTTTAGTAATTAAAATATTCTCAATAAAATCCATCATTAAATCAGCTATAATAGGTGAAAGGGGTGATCCCATTGGGACACCAAATTTCTGTTTATATGTGACATTTTGAAAATGAAAATATAAAGAATTTAAAATTATATCGAGTCCTTCAAAAAATTCTTTTTGAGGTAAACTCGTATGAATTCTAATCTTATTCCAATGATTTTTAAGAATCAATTTCACAATATCAATAGAAATGTTTGTAAATAGTGATATAACATCCAAAGAGATAAGAGAAAAATCAGATGAAAGATTGAAATTTTTTATTTTTGTATGAAATTCCCAGTTTTTTTTTATATTTAATTACAAAATAGTCCAAATGTTGTTCAGTAATTTTTTTAATTACGGTTTTTAGTGAAAATTCTTACCTTATCGGCCGAGTACTTTAAGGAGTTCCAATTAGCCCGCCGGCAAGGTAGGAATTTTCACTGAAAACCGCAAATAATAAATGAATGAATCGATTTTTCAATATTCGAGCTCTGTAAGGGCAATTTTAATTCCTACAGACAGTTCCCTAGAAAATACCAAAGAAATTAATTGAGAACTGACCGAGAATTTACGGAAATAAATAAAAATCACTTATTTCCGAAAATTCTCAGTCAGTTCTTAATTAATATCTTTGGAATTTTCTAGGAAACTGCTTATAGTGCTTAGAATTGCCCTTACATAGCCACATTTTTAAAAATGTTATTCAGTCATCTTTAATTTACTTTTTTTAGTGAAATTTCCTACTTTACCGGTGGAACACTTTAGAACCCCATTAAGCGGGATATACACTGTCTTAAGAGCCTATATCAAATTGTAATATTCATAATATTATTTTGGCTGCGATTTTTTATTATCGTTCTGGCCTGACCAAGAAGTTCGTAGACAAATTTACATAATTATTTACAAAGGTTTAATTATGTTTATTTTGTTAATTATGTAGTTACGTCATGAGTTGTTTAGAGATAAGGTAACTGATCTTCTACCTATTTTTGGAATAATTTTCTCGAGTGATATATTAATTTATTTGCCAAACTGTATAATTTTTTGCATTTACCATTTTTTCTTCGATGAATTTTGCCTTTAGAGGTATTATTTTCTTTCGGGGTTATTATGAACTACTTTTAAATGGCCTATAACTGGATATATTATGAAATGTACCAGTAAATTTAATTCTCTTCCGTATACCTTCGACTGTGTGTTATTTTATCCTTAAATGTATAATGCAAGAAGCAAAAATTTCTCGGAAATTTATTAAATTAAGTAGAAGAGGTAAAGGATTAATGCCTTCACTGCCTGAAATTAACAAATACAATTTAAAAATAATGAACGGGAAGGTATAAATATCAATACCAGACATTAATCCGGCCACCGTCATATTCAATTATTGCCTGGAAAATTTTCAACACTGATACTTTTAGAATTATTTTGATGCCCAACGTTTCTGCTCTTATCTTCTGCAATTTTCTTATGATGCTGTTTGAATAGGCCGATAATCATTTCGTGCAATAATAAAATAATGTCTAACCATATATTCATCATATTATATAATTGAGCACGTATTTTATCACTTTTCAAATTTTAGGTCTAAAAACATTATAAAATCACCTGTTTTCGATTAAAATTGCAGAGAAATTAAAAACATAGATTTACATGTGTAGACACTAATAATTAATGAAACATCATTTCCAAGATAATGACTCTAATTAATGAATGAATATCTACATAAATAGACTTATGTGTTTCATTTGGAGATCTTTAAAACAAATTGATGACCAAAAATGGATAAACAAGAAAATAAAATTGCATAATAAATATCGAATATTAAAATACTTTATATGCACATGTTCAATCGGAAAATACAAACCAACTAGCAAACAAGTATTGAGCTCCATGTCACTCTAATATAAGTTTCACATCACTTTAAACACGTATTTTTGTGTTTTTTGTGATACCTGTAAAGCACGTGGACATCGCAAAATCACCAGGAATTAAAATTAGTAACATAAAAAGATATTTAAGATAATTTAAAAAAAAAGCCAGTGTGCAAAACAACCAAACTTTTAGATTGGAAAACATATTTTTCTCTCTAAATTCCTTAGAATGAAAAGTCACTGGAATTGAGTGATAAATGTTCACTACAATTAACAGTGATAATCGAGCAACTCTGATTGAGGTGAATATTTACTCTTGTAGAGTGACATTAGTTAACTCCATTCTAAGTAAAGTGATATTATTTAAAATTTTTATTTTACTTTTAAAGAAAAAATGTTTAATTAAGATCTTTTTTCCATGATGTTTCTTTATGGCAAAAAACTATAAAACTGTAAAATGCTAAAGCAATAGTTCAAATAATATTTGAGTACCACGTACATATATATCCGATATAATAAATAATATACAGAATGTCCAAAGTTTCCTTGAAGTTAATATACAAAATAGAAATAGGTTTCCATAACGAGAACAACATACAACCGTAAGGGTCGCGAACACTCCTAGTGGCGGCTAAGCTATTTGTGTCTCAAACGCTCTTGTAAATTCTCTCTTATCTCAAGAGAGTGGAAATATTAATTCTTCTGAGAGTCGATGTGATTGGAGTGATTTTCTCAAGGCACTTTTTATAATACGGAATTTCTCAACACAAGAAATTCAGCTTAGAAAGGGAGTTTCTTATTTCTGAAATTATTTATCTATAGTAGGATAAGTAAGCGTAATAATTTCTAAATTTAAGCTAGTTTGGAACCATTCGATCAATTTTTGAAAAATTGTCATTATTTCTTGTAGAAACTACTAGAATCTTAATAAGTTCATCAAATCTATGAATATTGTAAAAATTCCACAGATTTTTAGTAAAAATCAGAAAAATTCTGATGATTTTTATTAGAACTAGTGAAAAATATTTTCGATCTGGGATAGTTAATTTTTTCAGCGTGACGATGACAACGAATGTTAGTATGTTTATGTTAAACAAACATATCAGTAAATCTAAGCCATCGTCATGTACGGGTCCATGACTCGATAACTTTGGTCAACAAAACTCCGACCAAATAACTTTTGTAAAAATAATCTCCAACAGAAAAACTTCAGACAAAGCCTAACCTAATCTAACCTAACCTAACATAACGATGCACATGTCACAACACAACAAACAAATCAATAAATTCTTATTGTAATAAGTAGAATTGAATACAAATTTTAATTACAAAAAATTATAACCGAAGTTTTTACAAAAATTTATTTTAAAACAAAATTATTTTTTCGAAAAGTTATTTTTTACAAAATTATTATTTTGGAAGTTTTCATTGTAAAAGTTATTTTGTCGGAGTTTTTCTGTCCAAAGGTATCGAGTCGTGCGCCCTTATGTACAGTAGCACACTGAAAGATTGGATAATGCAAACATTTCAGTTATACGCTGTATTTATTGCAAGATCTTCGAACAAACCACAGTTTTTTTTAAATTATAATATTATTATATAATATAAATACTCCTTCCAATCAATTTTCAAAGTGTCGTATACAAATGGGAGAGTGTTGATATTTCGGCTGATGAAATGTTTCAGACTGGATGTATATGTATGCTATAATAGTTTGTTTGCTTCAAAGCTCAAAGATTGATTTGGTTTATAAGGACATTTTTAGAGATTCTGAAATCAATGAGAAATGTATGTTTTCGACAAGTTCCAGAGCATTCCAAAACCAATCTGAATGAGGTCCATTTCATTGTCCCCCGCTTCAGTCTTCCTTTTCATTGTATTAAACTCAGTTGTTTTCTTTTCCAATATACTAGGATATCGTCGTATACAACAATTATCTAGAAACTTCTCAGTTGAGGTTTATCTTTGTTACTTCGACCCAGACCGACGGTCTAACCCACTTGCACCCTAACTTGTGTGCTCATTTTTATATGCAAACACAAAATTATACATTACACACTTTTACCAATCGTAACCTGAAAATTATAAATTAAAATAGACTTTTCGAAATCTAACCTATTATAATAATCGATATTACTTTATAAAAAAAGGAAGGAAAATACAAATTTGCTAGTTACGAAATTGATTCGACCGAAATTGGCTTCGTCCCTAAAAGTGATTTTATTATATACACCATAGGTCTTGATAAAGTATTGAATTTGGTCACCTTGCCAACAAAAAGTATCCTATCGTTTTTAATCCACTGGCGATGTTTAAGACGTTGCGATTTAAAAAATAAACCTCTTTTTCATTTTGTGATGGCCTAACTTAGATCTAATTAGGTTTTGATGTCAATTCGTACTGGATTATGGGAAGGTCAAACAACGAAAATCCAAAAATAGTATATTTCTGCTTAAATGTACGGAAAATAAGCATCCTAACTGAGCGTAGCGTAGAATATGTCATTTTCTGTGCATGTAGGAAGAAAACACATTTTTTGCGTTTCTTTTTAAGAATACAAATCACACAAAAAATGCAAAAAAAATACTGCAAATCGAAAAAATCATATACTATTTGACTCCTTAGATGAGAACCTCCTATTAGAAAAGATGAATAATAATGCTCCGGCTAACAGGTGCTGGGGGTTAAGTTATGTAAATTATAATTTTTGTTATATTCAATTAAATAGATGGGTCTACCAAAATCAGCCAAATCGATGAGTATATGAACCACACGCCGCAGAGTAGAATCCATTAGTTTATGATTAGAAAAAAATTTAAGTTTTGGAGAAAGTTTAACAGAAACATTGTTGAGATGAACAAATTTTTGTTTAGCAAGAGCTTACTTACTATAAGTTCTGTATATCTGCATTTTGTTCTATATTTTTCACCTTACTGTTTGTATTATTGTTAATTATTAATAAGTAGGATAGCAATTCAAATTATAGGAGTAATCAGTATAGTAAAAGGCCAGTTGAAAAATGCACATCAGTTATTTAATGATTGTTATGAAATTTGAGGTTACTAAATAATTAATATTCTGCATGTACTTTATTTTCGGTGTAGCGATCTAGAGTTGCAGTCAGGGCAAGATATTGTTGAGCTCGCACATATTACAGGCGCCCGAACGGTATGCAACTGGCCATACAAAGTTTTATCTCTAAATCAGAACATCAAAAATCTAAGGGAAACAAATTCTGGATTATCGCTACGCGTTCTTTATGTAAATTAATACTGACAGTAATACGACTTAGTTCACACGTCCATCTTAACTTTGGGTTCAAAAGAATTTTATTTTATTTTTTATTCTCTTTTACAGAACTACGTTTAATTATTTTATAATTATGGATCTATCTACTCTTAATTAATTTTGTTTTCTAAGATCTTACTTTCGAAGTTCTCTTAATACGTGAAATTTTATAAAGAATATAAATTAAAGCATATAATTTTACATTTTTATTTCAAATTTTTAGTTCAAATTCTGATTTTCAAATTCTAAGATTTAAAGATTTAAAGGCGTTAATAAACAGTTAAATAAAGATAAAAAATAGCAAATTTTGTTATATTTATTCCAGATATTCCAGAATATCCCAAATCGATGAAAAATTGTTCTACTATTACACGAAACGATTTTTTGTTGAAAACTGTACCATTCTAGCAATTTGTGGAGGCAACGTTGATTATAGGACAATATAAACTTGTAGTAATGTTTACAATATAAAGAAGAGATGGTTATTAACAACTTGGTAAACTTTGATAACAAATGAAAATTACTGAAGTTATATAGTAATATTAACTTTTTTATACGATAAAAAATGTTGAATTCAAAATAAAAATGATGCGTATTTTATTGAAAAACATGACTATAATATAAGAATATATTGACGTCATATCTATCTATCTGTTAACTATAATCTATTGTCGAAATTTAAGTTAATGCTGAAACCAACATCGTATAGTTTAATACAAATTTAATTTTCTTATTTCATGTACTGTGTCATGTAAAATATTTACCCTTCGTTTTTATTTGTTTATATTATACTTTCTAGAAATTCGTACTTGAAATACTAACATTTCCGAATAATTGGATGACGCGTATTACCGTTAAACTGTCATTAACTTTATAAACCACAATCCGGCCTTAAAATGTTACTGAGTTTTGTTTATATTTAGTTTCCAGGAAACATACAGATACTTTTTAAAGGTTTATAAACGGGAAGAAAACTTGTAGTTCAAAGAAGGCAAAGTAGGCTTGAAACTTATCGAATAATATTATTCGACTTATAGCCGATAAGCAAAAGAAGTAAGCATTCGAGAATCAATATGGAATCTGCGAGAAACATATTTGTATACTTATCCATACCTACATGGATTAGAGTCCATCAAGATATTTTATTTTAAGAACCTCTAGATCATAAAGAAATACCTACGCTCTACTTCTGTAAATTCTTTTTTTCCGCTCAGAGAAACTTATTGGAATGCCTTATCATCTTACTATGAATACCATTCGTTCCCATCTCGCCATCAACGGCAAACATATCATCTTACTAATCAGAACATTTGACATATTCTCTGTTGGCCCGTCGGTTTATTATAAGCTTATTATGTCGATATTGTATTACAAAATAAAAAATATCATGAAATTTAATTACTTAGTACTAACTTAAATAAAATAGTAAAATTAACAATATGCACATGGTTTGTTTAACTACAACAAACAGTTTGTTTTACTACTCTCCTCTTAGATATACAGCAAGTACTTGAATTTGGTGTTTTTAGTCAACACATTATTTAATTTAAAATGCAAGAAAAATATGTTGAATTCCATGCAAAATATGCCTTAATTTCAGACGGTTTCGTCGAATTTCAATTTCGAGCTTTTCATTAAAAATGCAATCAAAATTAGGCATATCACCTCTCACGCTTGTGACGTCTTTTTTTGGCTTATTTTTTTCCTTTTACGAGGGCGAAGAGGAAACCTTCAAAAGGCACCAAAGAGGGTTCACATGTTTTTGCTTATAGACGTGCTAAAATCAATTGGCAATATGGTGGTAATTAATTACAGTCAAGCCTCCGTATTATGGACTTCCCTCTTATGGACTATCTGTTTTATGGACTTTTTTCTCCCCCAATTATGGACTTTTCCCTCTGTCGCTGTTTATCGCCTTCCCCCACATTTGTGCTTACCGAGGTTCTTCGGGTTCTTAATACATATTAGTTAGAACGAAAGGCGACGAAGTAGGGGAAGCGCTCTCTCCCCTTCATTGACCATATTCGGGATCGGAGCATTCCCGACGAGTCCATGATACGGAGGCTCGACTGTATTTGTAAATATTGAATTATTATTCAATTAATTTTCTGTTGAAATGAGTAATTTTATTTTTTCACATCGACTGTGCCTTATAAGAAACTGCACTTTTGTACTTTAATAAAATATATTCTGAGAGATGTATAAACAGACATTGATTTGAATCCGTTTATTTATGTCGTGGACAGAAGCGTCCGTGGACATTACTGTAAATTATTTAAATAAAAGTTGAATATATAATGAACACAAGTAGTCTAAAAAAAATTAACATTCAGTAACAATGGTAAACAATAGGTGGTTTCCTTACAAGGGCGTAAAATAAGCTGTTATGCCCGTGGGTTATCGGTGGGCCCGAAGGGCAGCGAAGTCGTCATCAAGGTAATCGGGTGATCGCCTTAGGGGTGTAAAAGTTAGGAACAAAATTTATTATCACAACGGATTTCAAATTCAAGTTTATGTCAACAAATTACAATTGCCAGGTTTACTTGGTACCGAGTGAATTAAATCACAATTTCAATCGAACTTTGATTTTACTGTGCAATGAAATTGAATGCCCGTTGCTTCAAAACAGCTTTCTGAAACGAAGTTAATTTATCAACAGTTGTTTGAATTACCGGCAGTGTATTCTGGCAAGTGCTGTAATCTTAAACAGTTTGCACAAAGAACCTCTACAATAATGTACATATACATGTAATACGACATAATGGAAGCAAATTTCAAGAACGTGCAATAATGAATATTTATGTAAACATATAGAAATTTTCATGAATATCATTAATTGTATTTCATTCAATTTCATGAACTTCTTCTAAAACTGTACATTTTGTCTATCATTACTTTGTTCATTATTTTTTGCTAATCGAAGTAAATAACTAAATAATAATTATACCATTTACAAAACGAGCAGAACAAATTATATTTTTTTATGTTCACATTTATTTATTTTTAAAACTAAATTAGTTAACGAATTTATATAATCCCTCGTGGGACATGAAGATTTTTACGACTTTCTTGGATGTGCAGCCAGAAGGCGAGGCTCAGCTGTGTAGTTGCTCTGCAGACTGAAAATGTAATTTTGAGAGCTCACACAGAAATTCACATCTGTACAAGTCTCTAAGCTCACATGAAGCTTGATCAAATCCCCTACGGCACAGGTGAGTACATACGCCGATAAATTTATCATTATATTTCCTGTTTAATTATTTGACAACACATTATTTTTTTCAGTAGATTTTGTACTTTTGTATACAATATAAAGTATCAATGAACCGGTGCTGACTTGTGTTCAGTATTGTTTCTCAATGCATACATGAACAAAATCTGAAATTGTTTTTAATTGACTGAATACTCATGCAAATTTGTTGAAGATGTAAGAAACTGCTAATATCTTGCATCAAATATATCATATTTTCTGTGTAGTTATTGGACGTATTTTATAAAGGCTGATAAAAAATTGTTATTGTTCCATTAAAAATTTCTAAAGAATTTTTTTATTTATGCGAATTTTCAGCATTGCTTTTATTATTACATTCCCATTAATACAGGTATTCAAATAAAAATAAATAAATGAAATAACATAGAAATTAAAGTTTTTCGTATGCTAATAGTATAGAACTAACTAAATAACAAGGTTTAGGGCAAATGCCTGCGAAAATTCATTTCAGTCGGAAATTCTCTAAATCATTTCAAACACCCTAGGTCGTAATCATTGGAATTTCCAAAAACGCTAGGCTTTGTCGAAACAATGTTTTTATGTTTTCGAGATGATTTTAAATTGTTTCGACAAAGCCTAGCGTTTTTGGGAATCCGAGTGATTACGACGCACCATGTTTGAGATGATTTAGAGAATTTCAGACTGAAATGCATGTCTATCTAATGCATTTGCCCTAAACCTTGTTATTTCTTAGAAAAAACATTGATTTTACAGATTTTTTCATGGGGTTTCCTGTGAAAATCTCTTCGTCAAAAATCGGTTTTAAAGGTTCAGTTTTTATTTTGACACCTTTGCCAGTCGATAGGAGGTTTCAAAAATCCCTTAATTTGTAGAGAAAATGATGATATTGACCAAAAAAATGGAAGGAAGGTTTAATATATCAACAAGCTGTAGAAAATAGAACTCCCCTAAATAAAATGTAGATACGTGTACTTTAGGGGCCTTCTACTTGCAATGTTTAATTGTCCGTAACTTCGTCAATATTTATTTCACAAATAGGATTTTTGTTTATTTTAAAGAGAATTGAATTCTTCATTATGTATATAGCAGCAAGTAGAATATTTATTTAGGAAAAACTTGCAAACATTTCACATATAAATTTGCGCCTTTTTCGGCGTTATTTTCGTTATTTTTACTATTAATGATCTGAAATAAGTTTTAATTTTATGAGACGTTTTCAAATGTTAATAAAAAAATAATCTACATTCCATTAAATGCATAGAGAGATACATCAATTATGCCATGGTCCCCAAGACCCTTTGTTAAAAATAAAACACAGTGTAAAATAAATAAAAGAATCTAAAACACAACATAAAATACAATAAATATAAATATAAAGTACAATATAAAATGCAATATAAGTACAATAATCACTTATAACTAATACATTATTTTATAGCAGTCATCCAACCTGAATTTAGTACAGATTTTGCTAATTTGCTGAGTAAATTTTTTGGCTTTTATTCAGTAAATATTACCGAAGTAATTATGTAATCCTCATATAATGTTGGTTTCTCAACTTCTTCAGATAATCTTACACTAGTTTTCGGTAGAATCTATAAAACATTTATTTCACTGGATGTAATATAAACAATATAAGATGATACTCGATACGCAGTGGTTCAGATTCATAATGAGCGACGGCGAGAATGTTGATACCCAAAATTTGATACGAATCGTTCAATCAATCGCAAAGTTACAGAGTTACGTGCCCCTCTATATTGAATCTGACATTGTGCATTTTAGAGTTCAGATCTCACTTTTGAACTCTGTAACTTTGAAAACAAAAGTAAAGAAATCGGAGGCATTTTTGATATTTCATAATCTCGGAACAGTGTGCGACTAAAGTGACATGATTCAGGTGTGAAAAACTAGGTCGTTATGCAAGAAAATGTCAAAAAGTATAATCCAGTAATTTGCCTTTTGCAATATTAATATGTCTACCGAACTTACTGATCATGTCTTAAAGATATCGTGGGATGTATAATTACAATGACAAACAAAATATAATGCATCGATAGATAATATTGTTTTCTTTAATTTCAATAGTTTATTCATTTTACAAATATTACTTATACAATCTGTAAACACATAAATAAAGTCATTTAACATTCGCTCTGGTGTAAGTAATTAAAGAATAATTTTACATTTAAAACATATATTATTAGTTCATAATTTAACTTATTTTATATTTGATATATACATATAAAACTCTTAATAAGTAATGTGAAATTTTGCTGTCCGCAAATGTAAGTACTCCCATGTTGCCCAGATGCGTTGTTGATGTGCGTAATACTTTAAAGCTTTTCGCCAAAAAGGGTACCTAATTGTTAATTCGTACAATGCGAATACGAACTCTTGATACAAATGGCTGCCTGCTTTTGAATGCTTAGCACTTGAGTGAACGCAATTGAAACCGGCGTTCTGACGCAAATTCGTGCTGAACGCTCGGCGTTAAACAAAGCACGTTTTACGGAAAACTGCATGTCATTTTTTAATTCTTTCACGACGTCATTTTTCCGCGAGGACGAACACAATTGCCATTTATTGCAGGGCTCGCGTCGTAAGGGATTCGATGTTGAGGTTTGGTTTTTGGCCTGAAAATCAGAAATATACATGTAACGTTTGTTTTTGTGGCCTAGCTGCAATTTTTAACCTTTTGAAACAAAGTTTTGAGTTATTGTATCAGTAATATGGTTTCTGGATACAAATTAGCAGATTGTTGATTTTATTTATTAAATCTGTATTGATTTGCTTGACTAAATATTTTATTTCATGTTAAACTCAACTTTCTAACTTTTCGGCAAGTTTCACAGATATTTTTTTGGCCGGGGAACGAATTTCCGAAAATCAAAACCACAAAAAGCTAAAATTTTAATATTTTGTGAGTCCAAGGTATTTTAAATTGCTTTCTTTTTGCCAAATTTTCAAAGACAAAGTGAAGAAAATCACGCTAAAGCCATGTTATATCGAAATTTTGGCCTTTTGGTGTGTTGATTTTCGGAATTTTGTTCCCCGGCCATTTATTTCTGTTTAGAATGGTAACTTTTTGTCAAGGTTTATAACTTTGTTAAAGAAATAAATATGTAATTGATAATCGAATTGAATTCTTAAAATACTCAACTTAAAAATAACTCAAGAACCATGTGTATTTTATAATGTTCTTGTTACTACGTGAATACTTGAATGGAATAGTTTTCCAAAAATTATAATACAGATATCTTTACCGTTTAAGATTATCATTATATCGATAACAATTTTATATTACCCCTTAAAAGATGTAATAACAAACAATAGATAAAAAATGTCACCAAAAAGATATATTATAAGAAAATATTTGTTAAAACGTACTATTTACCAGGATAATAATCCGTATTTTGATTAGGCTTTCGAACTTTCTTTTGAAGGCGTTTGAATGAAAAAGGTGAAATCTATGAAGTACACAGAAACTGATATTCCTTTATAGGTCAAAACTTCAAAGTAATAAATAAGCGACAGTTACTTAAAATTATGCGCTTCATAGCTGATAAATAAACGAAAGTTTCGAAACAGCAACGAAATTACACTAACCCTCATTGCGGCGTTAACGTTCGACAAGACTTGGTTAAAGTTTGCGAGACTCGAGTTCATACATAATCCTAAAGTTTCCAACAGGATTTCGTTCATGTTATCCAATTGAGAGCTGGTAGATTTGTAGCAGCATTCTGCAATTTTCCGAGCTTGTTTCGCCCTGACAATGGATTTCTGCAACAAATAGAACTCTTCCATTATTCATATTTTTGACGTAAAGGTTGAACGATGTTTTTTGTAATTCTTTTTAATTCCCCTGAACAAGTTCAAAGTGGATAATATCACTTTGTTCACAAGAACTTTTTCAGCTCAACGTTTCGAGAGTTTTCACGTTAACAAGCTACTTGATGAATTATATTTTTAACAATTTGTACTATTTTTTTTCAATATTGTCCAAATTATTATAGAACCTTACTAATCTAGTAGTAATGAAAAGTCACTATAATTCTTTACAACGTATTTTTGGCTATTGAATTAGAATTTGGTTTCAAATTTCTTATTTTTGGATTTTGGTATTGCCTTTGGCAATACACATACCGATAAAGTTAATACGAATTTATGATGCATGGAGTAGCGTTTTACATTCACATTTCTTAACTTACTATAAAAATTAAACTTTTAACGCTCATTGAATAATTCCCATTTTATTACTTGCTATCAAATAACTGAGCATTTATTATTTATACAGAAACCTGATTACACTCCATCGAAAGTGTTGAGTAAAGATTCACTAATACAGAAGGCTGATTCATTTTCATAAAATCATTTGCATTTCATTGCAGGAAATTTGTGGAACACATTTATTAAAAAAAAGTTGTGGAATAACTTTTGTCTCCTAAAAATGAATTTGATTATGAACATGACATGCAACGAAATTGTGTGTTGACTCTAATTTTAGTTCTGAGTTTAGATTTTACTTCTGAGTTAGTGAAAACTACAAATCAGGGAGTAAAAAGTCTGCAACTAATTACATAAGTAATGCCTCGTACAAATAAAGGGAACATTTTTCTATTCGAGACCTGCTAAATTATTAGGTAAATTCTATTAACCTTAAACTATACCAATTGTATTCTTTAATATTTTATTACTAAAATAAATTTGTTGAATGTTAACAAGGATTAGTAGTTTTTTACTTTTTGCGCTATCATTATTATGTATCTATTAATAGCAGTTAATAATTGTTAATTTTTTATTTATTTATTTATTTAACAAATCAAATTTGTATTATTATTATATTATATTACTATAGCAGTTTTATATTTGCTTCTTTAGTTTACTAATATCACAACGAAAACACACCTTTAATTGGAATGATAAGTAAGTAGCGTAGTTTTTACAAAATTGGCTAGTAAAGTTATTGTACTCCTCTTAATAGGAGAATAAAGAATTCACTTCTGCGAAGATGTTTTACGCATATTAATGAATAGAAAATCAATAAGTATAGAACGCTTAATAGTTCGGCTACCTTTGTTAACATTCGGCTAACATTGTTTATGCAAAGAATCTAAATCATAATTACGAGGAGTGTAATAGTAATGATTATCTTGTAAATTGGAATTCTGTAAAATTTTAATACAGTTTTGTCTAACTGAATTATAGATAAATAAATATTGATTTTCATAGTTGGACGACTTTTGCTCCACTTGTAGAAAAAAGGGCAGATTGGTGTGGGTAATCTTAAAATGGCCAAGATTTTCTATATTATTTATAGATTAGAACACTAGATAAGCTGTTAAGATTCACTCCAGACGACTTATTATTAATATGCATTAGGACATTAATAGAAAAACGACCATCACTAACTTTTAAAAGAAAACCAATATAATTAGTAATTTCATTTCATGTCTGCAATGGCTTTAATTAAATGTTTTCAAAAAATATAAATTATTTTTATTTAAAAAAAATAACAAAAGTTATGTTGTATTAGATATGAAACGAAAGAAGCGTTTAGTCCCAGCAAATAAAACTAAATATATTTCGGACGAACATTCCTGTTACTAAAGTTTAATTATAATTATATTGTTTGACGAGATTAGTTCCCCATCAAATAATATATCTACCAACTTAACAGTTTTATCTTTTAGTTTTTAATTTTTGTTGATAATTACAAATTTCTGTAATGAATCAAGTTTTCAAGATAAACATTCGAATTGCTAGCAACGTTGGTCTTTTCAAATTACTCTGACGTTTGTGACTTTGCAAAAGTTACTACGAAGTTTCGTTCCAAAGAAGAAGACATTTATATAATTACAATCTAAATTCACTTACAAATAAGTTTCTGTGATTTATAGTCATACACTAATTATTTAGTGCACTAATGCAATTATTTAGCAACAACTGAGCATATATTTGAGTCTTAACTGTTTAAATCCTATCAAGCAAATAAACTACACGAAAATGAACAAACCTTAAATAACCCTGCGATATTAAAATAATCTATTACTTAAGGTAAAATTATGTTTACAGAGAGCAAGTAAAATATACTGTACAAACAGAACCATATTAAAAAATAATGTATGGCTTAGTAAAATTAATAAAACATAGTGTATTAAACAACATCGTTAACTTTGTATGCATATTTGAAAATAATTTACTGTTTTTCCATTGATTTACAAAACTGGGAAACTTGTAGGATTTGTTTAATTAATACATTCGCTTTATTAATTAATTAAAAAATAAAGTTTTGAAATTATATAAACGTTTTTGTTAATACGATATATTGAAAACAGTTAAGTCACATTGTATTAAGTGTTTTTAAGTTTTTGTTTACACCCAATTTTCATTTAAACGATATAACACTGTTACAGAATATATATTACCTTATTCATTATTAACATACTTCCAATTGATTTGAATAATTGTACGTCCTAAACAAAATTCCGCTGTAATCAGCATAGATTATTTTTTTAATCTTGCAAACAACTACATAGATTTGAACCACGTGAATTATAGTGGCTAAGAATTTGCTTATTTTATTTTTTATGATATTCACTCAAGTAAGTCAATAAAGTAAGGTGAAAAATCATACTGATGACTGACACTTTGTTTTATTTCCCTTTAATCATGGAACCGACACAACCAAGGAATAAGTTTTGGATATTTGTTGGAATAAATAATTTTCAATGGTTCTTATTCAAATTTCATTTCTGAAGACTTTCGGAAATAGACAGCAATTTATCTTCTCAATCATTTTTTGACTTTTTTAAACCTTTATCGTCGTATAATAAGAGGCGTTTTATCTGCTACCATAATCGCGTGTGTGATGCTGACAGGGAATAGAAAGACCAATCAAAAATAGGCTTTAGGCAAAACTTCGACCAATTTATATGTCGTTTAAAATTCTCTATTTTTTTAGCCTGTTAATAAAATGGATATACAAAGATTGAACTATACTTGCGTCCAGATTTTACTAATAAACACTCTCCTTAACCGTTCTTGGTAAAGGTTTTTGATGACATGAAAGCAATCTTGATATTCTGAAGTATCATATCAACTGCAAGTTACTTAGATACATTGACATAAGCTGTTATTAAAGATAGTTATAAGTCTTGACACAAATGTTATTATATTTTTGGCGTTGCAATATACCTGAGGTAATTTTCAAGTCTCTAAATTTCTTAAAATGAAAAGTGAGCAACTCTTTCACGGAAAGTGAAATTTTCACTTTATTGAGGGTGAGGTTTTTCTTTTATTCTTGTTGGAGTGAAATATCACTCTTCAAAAGTGAAATTTTCACTCTTAATAAAAGAGTAGCTCAATTTTTAATCCCAGGAATTTAGAGGGAATGCTAGTATGGTACTAAATTCCGGAGATTTATATCTACATAATTAATAGAATTTTGTTATTGGCGATATACTCAACCATGCTATTAATATTGTAATAAATGGCAATGTATTCTGTTTTTGTATTTTCATGTTAAAGGACTGCGAATTCTGCGTATTATTGAAGTCAATGCTGAATTATAACGTTAAAATCTTTCAGAAATTCACATACATAAATACGCTAACATAATTATAAATATAAATTTAAATAATTATAAATACGAAATATGAATTCAAAATATGTTGTACAACAGCATTGAAATAGCGATTAGAACAAAATTTAAAACAAAACAGATGAAAGTGACTAATTTTCGCTTATCAAATGTATTTTGTTTTTCTTGCTATGTAAATTAGATTGAAAAAATGAATGCAGATAAATTGAAACATACATTCATTGTTTCACATATATAATTAAAGAACGTACTGGATAAATGTCCTACAGTGAAATGCGCTCAGCTTTTTGATAAAATTCGGCAATTTTAGTATTTAAATTAAATTACTATAAAAGTGAGGGTGCGAGCTGCGCCGATTGAGTAAAAATTAGCTTTTAGAAAACCAGAATTTTCATAACTATGAAATAATTATTATATCTTACATAAATCGAGAAAAGGCGTATATATGCAGGGTATTTTATTTTAATCCGACCATGTTGGTACCTCAGTGAGAACGGATGGTATGAACAAATGGCTTGTTGATAGAAAATTGACGGAAAACTTGAAGGGGGCAGAGGGGGCCATGGTACCAATTACCTTGACCTTGAACTCGATTTTCAAAGTCATTTGAAAGTTGAAATGGTATTTTAAAATTGGAACCCCTATTTTTAACTCCGGGATCGTGTAGAGCGAGAAAACTTACATGAGAAATTACATTTAATGTTCGCTCTAGTGACCTTGATTCAAGGTCAAATGCTTAAAAATTAACATAAGATTTTTTTAAACTTAAGTTATTGGGTTTTTCTTTGAGAATAATTGACTTCAAATGACCTTCAAAAAACAGCATGACTGTTTTTACCATTAAAGTCGATCATTGTTATAAAAGTATGTTTCATAACAACCAAAAAGTTGAAAAAAAAAGAAATTCTAATACTATTTTTTAAGCATTTGACCGTGAACCAAGGTCACTAGAGCGAACTTGAAACGCCATTTCTGACGTAAATTTTCTCGCACTACAAGATCCCGCAATTAAAAATAGGGGTTCCCATTAACCAGATCAACCTTCAAATAATCTTGAAAATCGATTTCAAGGTCAAGGTTAATGATGCCGTTAGCTAGCCCCCTCTGTCCACTTCAACTTCTGTAGAAGCCATTTTTTAATATCATTTGTTATTACTGAGGTACCTGCGTGGTCGGATTGAAATGAAACCCCCTGTATCTGGCAAATAAGACCTTGGAAAAGACTACCGATAATGAAATGAACTAAATCCTCGACTTCAATACGTGCTCTTTTTTAATACATTAGTATCTCACAGCACAGTATAATTGTAGACGAGAAAAAATTAATTTCCAAAGTTGCTTAGTAGCTGCAATAACATGCACTAATAACTTCGATAATATTTTTAAAATGAAGTATTAGATATTTACATTATTATATATAGTTGGTATTCAATGCTTACCTGCATGTCATCATGAATTCGAGAAGCGACTACACCTACTCGATACGCCGCTTGCTTTTTCAACTTTTCAAGATTTGCCATTAAATCTTTATCAGGACATTGGTCCATTTCGTCAGCTGCATTGTTCCTTGCGCACTAGAATCAAATAATATTTTGTTTTTTGTAAACACTTTCCCCCGGCTTTCGGCAAATTCATATCCTTTCCGCTATAAGGATGAATACCATAAATCCATCATACGCAAGATTTAGTATATTATCTATAATCAAGAAAAATTTGTAAAAACAAATATTGCAAATATCTGCAAATTTGGCGTATTATAATTATATCATTTCGGACGTAAAATATCCCGCTCTTTCCAAATCCAAAGTAAAAATAGGGTTCTCATTTAAAAAAACAACGTTGACCTTGACATGACTTTCGAGGTCAGCATCCAGATCATATTTGAACGTGAAATTGTCGGCTCTTATTAAATTCGCAATAAAAAAGAGGGGTTCTCATTTAAAAAACAACTTTGACCTTGGAATAACCTTGAAGATCATGGTCAAGGACGAGGTCAGAGTCGTATTTGAACGTGAAATTCTCTTCTCTTTCTAAATCAGCAATAAAAACTAGGGGTTCCTATTTAAACCAATCGAATTTAACCTTGATATGACCTTAAAGGTTATAGTCAAGGTCAAGTAAATGTCGCCATTGAATAGCCCTGGAAATATCCTGATACTATTTCAACAGAAAAATTTTCGATAAACATTTTTTAAAAACGCGTTCTTTTCAGGAGAATCACCCAAATAAGGAAGTCGAATTTCTAAATTAATTTTTAATTAACAAATATGCATCATACGTCATTCAATCAATATATAATATTAATTTATAATTAGCAGATGTAAAAAATGTTAAATGAAGTTTATATCCTAAAAAGACCATATTACACCTACTACCAAAAAACATATATATTCAGTTTATATTTCAGATAAGATATACATAGCATAATTAATCTGTTAGTTGTATATTATCCATTATTTAATCTACGGCAATGAACAATAAAGAACTATAGAACTTGATGGAATATTTGTTTTTTAATTGTTAATTTAGCCACACAGATATGTGTAATAAATGGAAATAGAAAACACTGTAAGCTCGCATTACAATTGTATTGCCTCTTAGTGTACAAATTAAAACCGATTAAGATGGTATGATTGTCAAAGCGATTCATTTAACTATTAAATGAATGACAACGTAGTTATTTATCATTTTCACCTTTTGAATTGTAAAAATGTAGTTGCATATACTCTCATTTTATACAATACACGAATGAAGGCATCTTGCTGGGTGATTTTATGTAATAAATTACAAATTAAAAATGCTCTGACTATTTTATATATATAGGGTGTTTTCTTTAGTAAAACGTAAATACGTGACAGATTTCGTGAAGAGGTATGTATTGTTTCTTTGATGAAATTGGTAGTGTTAATGGAATAAAACAAGTTAGTGATTTAACAGCAATACCACGATTTAATTGAAAATTTCCTAAGGATTAATTTAAAGATTAATTTAAGGCTAAAAAGTCAATGTTAAGGTTTTCAATCCTATTTAGAGAACAGACATTTAGGTGCAGCTGATAATTTAACTTGACATTAAATTTTTCTAATTGAGCAAAAAATTAATTCCAAAATATAGGCTAAAATTTGTTAAAGGTTTTATTAAGCATATAAACATTAATAAATGAAAGAAAATCAGCACAATTTATTATTAATGAATCCTTATATGGTGGTGAAATTTAGATGTAACGATTTTATTTTTTTCTGTGGGGTATACAAAATCTTCTTTTTGTTTAGAAGAGGTCTTTGCTTATTAGAAAGAATGTACGTGACAAATTTTGATAAGACGACATGATATTAGCTATTGGTTGAAATTACATCGTGATAAATATAATTGTATTAAAAATAATAACACATTAAGTATACTGACGAGCTTTTAATATAGAAGATTTCAATATTACTGGAATTCTAACTAATGTAGACGATGTACTAACAAATATTAAGGTTATTGACCGAAATTGTAAAAATATATTATTGTTTGATATTTAAAAAATGTCGCGTTTAATTTTAGTTGATTTTATCAACATTTAAAAATAGTAGAAGCAGATAAAGCAAATAGTTCCTTATTTGAAATATTTTGGTTATTTATCAACGAATTTTTCAATGTAAAAGACAAGAAAATCATTTTCAAGGACGGATTTTACAGATAGTGTTACCGATAGAATCGATGTTTTAACAACTGCAATAGAATTAACTTTGTACGTGCCCTTCTGAAATGGTGACGAATTTATATTTGATGTAAATCAACGCGGGAAAAGTATGTTCGAAGAAGATTTGGTCAGATTTCGGAGTTAGTTCGCGGTTTTAGTATTTTTTCGAAATATCGTCGCCGATCAGATTAATAAAAATGCTTTCGTAAGTTTCTCGATAAAAATTGATATTTATGATTATTATATAAATACGATACGTGTTTAAGACTTTCCGAAAACAAACGAATATCTACATATTTTCAGACACTAATATACATTTCGAATATACAATATTTATATCAATTGAGTATATGTAGTTTAAAACACAACGTATTTACATTGTTCTCAATGAACCAAGGACAATTTTCACATCACTACGAACTATTTATTGGCTGAGTAAAACCAAAGATGGAAATCAATTGTAATTTATGTTGCAAAGTAACCGCAAGTATTTTTGGAGGCTTAAAAAAAACATGACAAACCGATTCTCCCGAGAACAGTCAATCTAATAGTTTCCGAATAACCACTTATCTGCTTACTGTCGCGCTTGCAATTGAAACTTTTTATCGAGACGCGACGCATGGAAACACTGATTTATGGGAAACCGTTTAACACCGGACGTCGAACTTGGTTGCAGACTATACGTGGTCTTTAAGGAGTCACAGTGTGTGCCCATTGCATGAATAATTGACGTCTGCTATGTACGTCCGAATTTCTCGGAAATAAATATTATGCACGGCACATTGCACGTTATCGACCCAGCTACCAGTAGGTACCGCACTGCTGTCCTTCTCGTAAACGTAACCCCTTATTTAATGTGTTCACTCGGGCATCACTGAATGTCACTTACTTGAAAAACCCAGAGAACAATGAAGCCGACAACTAAGAGCTTCATCTCAAGTCGGCGCAAGCCACTTGCCGATCGCGAGACAGACTGGCGTGTTAATAAAGTAGAATTACCTATTTAAAGCGCATCGCTCAACTCGAACTGCGTTTATTGGTTAATATTGGTAATAAAAGATAATGCCCAGGAAGCGCACATCGAAAACAACCATTATCGGTACTCGCGTCCTCGATGGTGCAAGTATCCGGCTCAAGGTTATTGCTGGAAAATGCCATTTTTTTACGACTTTCATATCTACAATGATTCTAAGATAGCATAATTCATTGGTCCTGTTAGTCCGATCATTTTGTTTGAAAATTGTCCGATAAACAGCTTGAACCTCCAACATGATGCATGATTACAACAACGCGGTACAAATGCTTCCTTCAGATTGAACCCAAAATATTGCAAGTAGGAAACTCTGAGTTTGGAGATATTATCAACGAGAATATGCACCAGGACCAGAATCTTTGAATTCATAATTTGTACTTTGTCCTAATATTTATCAATGTTTGTTTCGTTGGTATCACTGGTCAATTTTTTTAGTTATGATTTAAAAAAAAATTGATATCACAAAACCATGCAATTCTTTATTCATATATTTTAAAGTAATTTTCAATTCTTACGTTTCAATCACAAAAAATAGTGAAATGCTTTTAAAAAACCGAGAAAACAGAATTTAAATATTTGTGAACTTAAGGATAAACATTTAATTAGATTTTTCGATATGCACCTTGAAAATTACTGTATCGCTAATTTTCATTGGAAATTTATAATCAGCGCATTAAATTCGTAAATATGTATTAATTCTGTCAAAATCGAAATGGAACCCTAATTAGAAGATTATCCTTAAGTCGAGCAAGTCGATTTTTCATTTCCTTAAACATAAAGGTCTCTAGTATATTTTTAAAATGTACCATTCTTTGTAAGTTTACAAATTTTTAAACTTATTTTTCACAAAATCACCTTTTTTGAACCGTTAATTAAAATTTAAAAAAAATAAACCTGGTTGTCTTGTGCGTGTGCGGTTATTTTGCGCGGTTAGAAATAATTTTGATATATTTTTAATGTAAACGAGAATTGTTAGATTGCTGATATACGCAATGGTCCATCATTTAAAAAATCAATATTCTTAAAATCGGCTGCATGAATTATTATGCAACTAAATTTAAGTGAAGAAGATTTTGGTATTTTTCGGCCATTATAATTAAGTAGACAATAATAAATATTGTAAACAATAAAGTTGGCAATGATTGCATAACTGTGATATCAGTTCACGCGATACTCGTCACTATTGTTTTAATTAATGTAGCCAGCCCTTCTTCACTTACAATGAGAAAAGTGTATTTTATCAGTTACTATCCCTTGGCTTTTAAAAAGTGTATTATAGCCCTTAAAAGAAATATTATAACCAGTAAAATCCTCCGTCTTTCAGCATTTGTTTTTGACAGATTATACGAAACTGTATTAAACTCTCCTATTTTAAAAGAATGTTTTATTATGACTAAAAGAAGGCATTTTTAATATTTTAATTTGCTCGATAAATTTCCATAAACAAAAATTGTTTTTAGTTAAAGAGAAAAGGCTAAAATAAACTGACATATTGGTTAGAATAATCTAAAATCTTCGTCTTTTAATAGGTAATAGAAAGATGGCAATCCCTATGCGTAAAATACTATCTTTTACGGGGCATAAGAATTCTAATACTGGGTAAAAATACTTTTCTCAGTGTATGTTAAACGGTCGAAACGTTTTAAATATAGTTTTAGTTCAATAATTTTTGAGTTTCCGTTACTCTTTTAATAAACTGTAAAGATAATATTAACGTTTTATAGTATTCCAAAAATAATACCACAACGTTATCAATATTTAAATCATTAAGAAAAAACATTAATGTATTCCTCAAAATATATAAGACATATGAAACTCCAGATGCTATATTTCAAGCAGTTTTCCTTACACAATTCATTTCCTTGCATTATTGTTCTTCCGGGTTCTATGTTTATATTCCCCTTTAATAAAGTACACTAAGAAAAGCATTTGTGTCTGCTTAGTGACATTTGGTAATAGTTATAAAATGTATGTTTGTATGCGACAATTTGGATATATTTGTTAAAATATAGAACACGTGATTTAGGAAGATGAGTCTTTTAGTGGTTTCATTGTTATTGAATTAAACTTTTTTCAAGGTAAAGTATATTAATTTTATTAATTACGTTACAGCATTTTCTTTAGAAAATTTACGCTCCTAAGTCATCATCATATTTAGATATGAAAATGTTAACTAAATCTATTCATATTATTGTTAATTTAACTCCTTAATTGTGTCAACATCGCATAATTAATAAATAGAGATAATGTCTTAGCGTTGACTCTATTAAAAAATTATTTGTTAGCTACTGCAGAAATAAAAACATGGTTGTAAAATGCCTTGTACCACGAATTCATTACCTAATAATATTATTTAAACTTAGTTGGTTTTTGCAATATCTGTATTGTCTTATTTATTACATTAAATGTAAAAACGATTTTAAATCACAAAAATTTACCATAAGTGTTTTAAAATATACTCATCCCATTTAAAACACTAAAAAATGAATTCACTATTTTGAATCAGTGACTCATTTTTCAATGAATATTCACTGTTTCAAATTATGAATTGTAGGGAAAAATCATACAAAGCTAAATTAAAATAAAATCTCTTTGGTCGAATAAAGTTCGTAACTGGCAAATTTTTATTTTCCTTCCTTGTTTTGCAAAGTGATATCCAGTCTTGTAATAGGTTAGATTTCGAAAAAGCCTATTTTAATCCTTAACTTGCAGTTGCGTTCCAGGTTTTATTTTGTATATAAAAAAGAGCCCAGAAGTTAGGGAAGAGAAATAAATGAAATACACTTGCACATACTATTTTTTGTATAAATAATACTTGCATTCCTAAAAATGTATATAAGTTTGTTTTTATTTTTTCTTTGCCGAGTTTGTTATTTTCAGAAATCTGAAATAATGATAATATCCAAGAAATGTTTCTGTTTTGCTTTCGGCACCTCTTCAGCTGATCTCTATGACAGAATGTAATAAACACATATTAATTACTAAGATGGATACATCAGACAAATACCTCAGTATTTCCGAAATATTTTTCAGATCAATGTTTTTTCAAAATTTCTCGCAGATTCCTCACTTTTTTATTTGTCTTAGAATCGTTACTGCACATGACTATTTTTTAAAATTGCTTCACTTGTTTTTAATTACATATGTTTTACAAGATTTACAATGAAAAATATTTCTGTAGAAATGTGCATGGGTATAAATTATTTCAGATTTGTATATAAATATACATAATATTTACCGACCTATTCTGAAATGAAAAAAAGTTTTAAAATTTTCCAAGCACAATATTTCGAAGCATATGTTATTTATACAAAACGAACTCTCAAGAAAATAGAGCATTTTTAAGATAAATTGATTTGTAATTATAAAAGTTGTTTTTAATGCTTTCTCAGAAGAGATAATAGATAATCACAAACATAATGTCATTTTTATTTATTTCTTACTAATTTATTTATTACAAGTTGTCGAAATTTAGTAATTAATTCATGTATTTCGAAAGAAATTTGGAGATTTAATTTATTTGTAGTTTAGCGTTATGATAAATAACGCGATAAGACCAAAAACAAATGAATTATAACAACTACTATTTGATTCCATAATGATTACATATATAAATTTTATAAACAGGCACATGCTTTTTTTTAAATAATAAACTTAAAAAACGGTTGCGTTGCTTTTTAAATTTCATAAATTAACATACTTCTTAACGCAAAAATTTGATTGGGTAATGGTTGGAATGTGATACATATTCTAATTATTAAATCCTTTGTTAATATTAAACATTCGATATTAAAATTATCAGATCTTATTACTTATTAACAAATTATCTATAACGCTAAATTTAAAAGCATACAAAATCATCAAACTAAATGCTTATTAAATGAAAATGAGTAAGAAAGCTTCATTGCATTTTTTATTTGTTAACAGTGCAACATATAATAAATATGGTAAGATAATATCATGCACTAAGAAAACTGGTTTACACAAGTAAACATTTATTTGAATAGTAGCAAGTAAATATTTATGCTAATGAAGAAAATCATTCCGTAAATTTAGCTGTCAGTTCAGTAGACGCGATCTATATAAAACTCTATTAATTTTGGTCAATGTCTAATCAAAACCTTCGTCAGACTATGAATAAAGTAGTATTTTTTAGTTGTGTATTATGTATAACAAAAATATAAATACATATCCTGAGATGTAATCGCATGAAATATATTGTGTGATAAATTAAGCTCCGGTAGTTTATATTTGTACACTGAGGAAGAACTGACAGACAATCAGATAAAAACTGATTCAAATATTGCAAAAATAAAATACATAAATATCAACTTCAGAAAAATGGCAAATAGTTTATGATATAATTGTTATGGATCCATTGCGCATGATAGTTAAAATAAAAAAAATAAATACAAGTCGCATTACTCACACTTTATAGGCCTCTAATTTTGGTATACATATTTTATCCAGAATCTGAATCTTGTTTCAGAAACTCTTAGCTTCGATCGTATTATCGAAAGACTAAATCCCAAATCGCAAGACCGAGAATTCCTTTACATCCGTGAATTTAAATAATCAAATCGTGGATGTTAAATTATTAACAGAGCAAAAATATATATGTTTTGAAATACATTTATTATTTGGATCTCGTAGAATTTAAACAATCATTTTTGAAAATACGTTGATCATTTAAAATTTGACTAAATGAAAAAAATGGAATTAATAAAAACTATTTTGCAGCAAATTTCCAAATCAAATATATTTTTTAACTCTGTAACAACATCACGATAGAATCACATTTGACAAAATGATGAGTTTGAAATTTCGATTTACTTCAGCAATTACTTTTTCATACTTCGTAACTCCAACCGGAAATTGAATCATTACAATGTGCGTATTCCGCGGATGCTAGTGAGGTTGGTAATTCGGCTATACGCAATTAACTTGGTTTTCATTCGTTTCGAAAAAAGCTCGCGTCCGGCATACGAAACAATAAATGTTTATTTTAAATTAAACGTTAAAAATCCAATCTATTGCAAATGCTCTTTTACAGTAATTTTCCGTTCTATCCGAAGTTGAGTACAATTTACTACGATTATAGGGAAAAATGTGTAACGTATTTATTAGCAGGCGTTTTGTTATAATTCCATAGTAGTAAACACCATGAACAAAACTCCCATCATGATTTTTAAACAAAATTCTGTTATTTAGCAACCACATTTAAGGAATGATATTGAAGGTTTGGCAGAAAATCTATGTTTAGCTAAATGTGCTAACTTAGTTTGTTGACTTGAATTTCTTAGCAGGCTTTGCATACTAGACGTACCATTGCTTGCATTAGCAGTGTCATTTAAATAATGCTTTATCATAGAAAAATCAAATAACTACATTAAAAAGCACAGAACTGTGAAGAAAACATATGATATTGTGTGATTTGCAAAGTTGTCATACGAGGAACTATAAATGCTACTAAAATATTATTATTTTATGATTCTACTATTCGATACTCAAGTTGTACACTTTAGAATAATCTCGTTATAGACAATAGACCAAATAGACCATGTAGACCAGGCCACAAATAAAATTGATGGATACTAAAATTCGTTACTCATAATTTATCGCAACAATACGTATTTAAACATGACATGATATTCATTATTTTTTACAATAGTTTCTGTACGATTAAAATTTTATCGAATGACATATATTACGAGTTTTCGGAAACGTCAAATTTAATACATGACTGAATTATGATCCGAAAAATTGACAAAATATTGTCTAACGAAATTGAGTATAATATTTCGTATACTGCTCGGACATTTTTCGAGCATAGAAAATGATTATTTTCTATCATCGATGTATCATATTTCTAGTAAGAATTCAATACGAGATCAACGCTAGTAATCTATTTTCAGAAATTATAGAATTTCGTGTGATAATATTTGTATACAAATAGTAAAGTTAGTATTTACATTATTTCTATTTGTCACATTTCTTTCGTGAGCCCATTCCATACAAAATCTGGAATCTAATCAAAGATATACAAAAAATGTCAATATAATCTTTTGGAATTTTGTTATTTAATACTTTTCTCAATAACGTAACCCTTGGATATGTAAACAATATTTGTATTTTTGTTCCTCTAGAAACTATTGATAATGCATTTTTATGTAGTGTCTATTTTCCTTTTGCTCTAACTGAAAAAAAATCGATTATTCTGACTATGACTTTGATTTAGTTGAAGTCTTAATAAAAGTTACTATTATTCCAATAAACGTTTCTATTCTTTGCCGACAATTTTCTCTCAGAATAATCTGCACACAATTTTTCTCCAAAATGGTTAATGCAATACGAAAAAAGTACAAATTTGCAACATTTAATAATAGTTGTTATTAAATAATAAAGTTCTCGGTGACTGTATGTTTACTTATGAGAATATTGTAAATTACACCATAAAATACCTATTTTTCTTACCTGGTTATCTTATTTTATTACACCTCACATAATTTTCATGAATGTTTAAATCATTAAGGACCGAATTTCCACTTAACATGAAGCTTGATAGTACTTTTAAGGTCAGTCTGTAAAGCAGCACTGTAGGGAAGTGTCTCGCCTTTTGGAAACACGGTATTGTCTTTTTTATGCACTGCCAATTATATTTGTATTGCCAATAAAGGCGATTATTATTATTATTATTATTACTTTGTAGTATGAAAACTTAATGAAAGATTTGGAATAGACGGTTTTTGTTACACTCCAATCTTTCGAAAGAAAATGCAAATTTAAAAATAAACTTCGAGCATTTAGTTAATAAAAATCACGATTTTTTGCGTTTTGTTCATTTATAGTTATTTTTTTATCATCATTCCCATTAAAATATCGCAAAAAGGTATACATATGGTGTAAGAATAGCTATAACTTAGTGAGTAACGTTAAATTTCAAAATGGCGGCTCAGTAATAGCTACTAGGACGATTTTTTTTTCAAAATCGTAGGGGCGTATACTCAATCGCCTGACCCAAAAAAAATGATTCCAGATTTGATGCTCGGGTTTTTTTTGTAGTCCTTGAATCCAAATTTGAAGTACATTTTACAAAATTCAAAATTGCGGATCCAATATGTCGGACAAATTTGCTAAAATCGATCGAAATCATTTCGATCGTTTCTGAGCCGCCATTTTGAAATTAAACTTTTCTCATTAGTCATATCTTATAGCCCAAACATTTTTAAAGCGATATTTATAGCGATCAAAGATATGATAATAAGAAAAATGATAAAAAATAATGATAAGTAAAAACCTAAAAAAATCGTGACTTTTGTCAAATAGAAACTCATAATTTGTTTATTTTAAAATTTAGTATTAATAGATAAGTATACGAAAGAGCGGAGTTTGGTCAATAAAAATCATCTATTGCAAAGATTTTTTCATTAAGTTTTGATACTAAAAAGTATTGTTAAACTTAGTCATAAATGTGATTTATTCGGTGCTTAATGAGTTAAAAGTGACTGTTCAACTATAAAACTGCAGTAGATTAGATTTCAGGTTATATACTTTACTGAATATTTAACGATTGTGAAATAGTGTACGGAATGACTTATTGTCTTGTTTACTACACATGTAGCTAATTTAATTTTTTTTTTTTTGAAAATAGTTCCATTCACCATATTTCTATTCTATATATACTGCAATTAACTTCTATTGTCAAAAATATTGCATAATTTTTAAACATTACATTATGCCGTCAGAATTGTGTATTGGTCAAACTTATTTGAACACTGCATTTTCAAATGACAAAAAGTGCTGTTTTGTTTCCTCATTTCAGTTCAGCTATTGTCTCTAGGGCATCGTTTCGGGGTTTGCATTATTTACCCGGGCAAAGTTTACATGGTAGAATGAGGATAGTTTGCAAATCATACCCGTTTGGGCCAGATAAAGCTATTTTTTTTTCCTGTAAAATATTTGAGACGGCATTCGAAATGCCTGTATGGGAAAGCGTCCGACTCCTTGTAATTTCTCGCCAGTACGTTGTTCCCTCCTTATCTCGTGACAGGAGGTAATTATCCTGTACGTGTCCTTCGATCATTTCAACATCTGCGTTTAGTATAGGGAATATCTCTTTTACATATTTCTGCCCAGGCGCATAGGTGAGTTATTCGAAAAATTGCGAAAAATGAATTTCTGCCATTCTTCTTAGTTTTTTTCGTAAGTAACTTAAATAAATTCATTCTTAACCGGAAGCATAATTATAGGAGTTCATTCTTTATACGGTCTGCGTGCGTGGCTTCATTCGCTAAAACTCGGCATTTATAAATATTTCCTTTTGCATGAAGCATTTTGCCATCTTAAAAGGCGCAGTCGAGCGTGCGTGTATCATCGCGCAAGTCTTTAACTGCAATGAATATATTTAATTTTCTATCATAGTTCTTATTAACTTCTGAATGACATAAAATTGCCAATTCCAATCTTAGCATTTTATTATTATATATTTAAAAATATTTTTATCTTCAAGCGTTGTTGCACATTGCCCCAAACTGTTAAATTTGCATGTAGTAAAAAGGACTATTTTTTGTTGTCACTTATAGAGGAATTTTTGAAATTAACAAATCGAATGCTGATTTATTCTCATTTTTGTTTTTACTATAGTAATTTTCGTATTTAAACTAATACTACGGATTTTATATTTAATTAGGAGACTATTCAATAGTAATGAACCCAACAAGGACAAGAAAAAAACGTTTCTACTCTTCATAACCCTCGGGTGTTTTTGAAATCGCCGATGATAAATCTGCTACCATATTTATAAAATTCAAAATGGTGGACCCAATGCCGAAAATTTAATTTTTATATTTTTAATTGCCTTTCTAATTTCTATGTATATTTGTTACTCGAAATGCTTTCATTTTTGTATACACTTATACATACATATATATATACACTTTGCATTTAGTAATATTCTTTCTAGACTTTACGTTTCAGTCCTGAATAATATATGAGTTCCCGATGAATTTCTATTAATTATTCCGCCATATTGGATCCTCCATTTGGAATTTTGAAAAACCGACTTGGAATGTTATTGGTAATCAGGGAACCCAAAACCCCTTACATACCAAGTTTCATTCTAACCCATTAAAACTCGACCAAACAACGTTAATCTTAACCGCCAAAAATTGTTATTTTACTACAGTTCTTATATAGAATTTTAAAAATATGTATCCAATTTAAATAACTGCCTCTCATAAACACTTCACGCATTTTGTTTAATTTACTAATGAAATTGTTACGTGAGAGCTTTTTAATCTGCATAAAATGTTGCAAATTATAGTATGTTTTAACCGTAAATGTGAACACGGAAGTGAGGAAAAACTCATTACGCCAATAAAAATCTACGTCATCGAAGCTATTAACCCATTTACTCCCAAATATTATAACATTTTTCTAAATGGGATGATTAAAAAGTTATACTTTATTATAGAAAAATGCAATTTTTTCTATTAAAAATAATTTCATATCTAAAATTGTTACATGAAACCGGTGAAATATTCATCCTTTTCTAAGTAGACAAGTATTTCCGAGTCCCAAATTTTAAGACATGTATAAGGTCCGGAATAAAGAAATTCAAATGAAAAAATGATAGGAATGAACAGTTCTCAGAATCCATTAAGAAATACACTGTAATTTATCTGAATAATTTGTTATTTGGATTTTTAACAATTTTTTTAAAATATATGAAGAATATATAACTAGCAGAGCTAGAATTCCCACGTAGGAGCTAGATCACCTTCCTTTTGAGAGGAATCCCCATTTGGATGTGCAATGGCGTAGGCAAACCCACCCTTTATAAGTAAAAAACTTATGTCGGGTACCGCAGACGATGAAACATCGATTCTGTCCGTAGCAATATTTATATACAATATTATGACTTTGGCGAAATTTACTAAATATTACGTGCACCTATAACTTTATCCCTCCAATTTAATCAGTTAACAACTTATTTGATTGAAACATCTAAATAATACTTGTTTTTAAGTAAACTATTAGTTTTAATAACGAAATATTTAATAAAATGAACCCTTTTTAAGAACAACGCAATACCCTGACATGATTACTTTTACAAATTTGTAATCGTTTTCAAACCAACGAAATATTTAGTAAAATGTATATTTTTTTGATCAATCTGGCAAACTAACATGGTCGTTTTAAGTTAATATTTAGTAAAATTGAAAATTGAAAAATTTATCCTAAATTCCTCATTCGGTAGCCAATTAAATAAGAAATATTTTTGTACAAACAAATTATATGAAAAATGATAATTATACGAACAATTTTTCTGTGTTTCACACACTCGAGGAATCTTAACCGTCTATTACATAGCACGTTGAGCTTATAAATGAGAATTTTCGCGCCTCGAGATAATTGTTACAACTGCTACTCATATAATCGTACCGATAGATGGCGTACATATTTTTCAATTTAAACGCAAGTGATTAAGAAAATGTAGATGTATAAGAATTAAATTTTCAGTAAACGTACATTAAGCGTGCGATAGCGTAATATACATATAAAATATGTATCTGTGATATTTGTAGATTTAAATTTTATAGAAAAAATGAGATTTGTTCAACTGTAAATATGCCTCGAAATATTAATGAATGCTGTTAAATTGGTATAAAAGTAACGAAATAAATAATTTTTTTTGTTTCATCTTCTTTACATTTGTCTGATCCAATTACATACTTACAATTAGTAAAATGTAACAAGTGTTCATTAAATTGCACTCAACAAGTAATATTTGAAAACTGACTGCTTTCATTTCGTGAACGAAATTATTTTTTTGTCAAAATGAATAAAATGAATAAAATTCATGAGATTGTTCCGTTAGATTCACTTATACAATGAATTTTGAAGATAAAATAGGTCAACACAAAATTTAGTTAATTTTTCTCATTTTCTTTCCTACTGCATATATTAATATTGAAAATATGTTTTTGATGAACAAATAGCATAGATTCAGCATTCTCATGTCAATTTCTTCCGCGGTTTGTTTAGTAGGAAACTAGTCTGCACCATTTACTAATTTGAATCTTTTGAATCTAATTTGTCCATAAAACCTATTTTTAATATCGTATTCACAATTAATATTAACTTAATATCTTATTAGAACAGTAAAAGTTTAAAAAACATTTATTAACATAAATTTTGCGTGTCTCGATTCATGTATGCATTTCATTTGAAAACAAGTCAAAGAAATAAAAATATCGCTTAAGCAATTAAGGGGCTTATGTCATTTTAGTCCCTGATGATGACGGTTGTACTGTCGAAACGTTGGACGAAAATATTTTTATTTCTTTGACTTGTTTTCAATTGAAACATGCATAATGACTCGAAACATGCAAAATTTACGTTAATAAATGCTTTGAAAACTTTTACTATTCTAAATATTTTACCGATTGGGAATACTGACAATTCCGCATAAATTAATCCGTTTTTATGATTAATATCTTATTACTTACTTATAAAATATTTTTCATACGGCAGTCAATAATGCAATCTCTCGATTTTACATATGACGAAAAAAGACTTGTATATATGTATTTGCAATTTTAATGAAATTATTTTATTTTCAAAAATAAATCGCATTTCTGACCACTATTCAAAATAGATAGAAAATGGCAATGTATATGTACTATTCGGGGTTCGCTTTCAGCAGGTCATGGATTCGTAATATCAGGACACTCTGTCGCGTTGCAAATCTGATTGGGTTCTATATATACTGGGACATGCGGAACAGGATTTGTAGAGCGGCTATGACAGGCTCGCTATCAGTACACCGGGAGTTTCGCAAACATTGTAGTGCTGAGGAACAGTGTCAGCAAATAAGCCGCATACACTATAGGACGATAACACGGAAATCGCGAAAACTACGTAAGTATACATACATTTCCGTATCCCGAATGTTTACTGAATTTTAGGCCTGCATTTCATATACAAGCTGAAAGTTAATCTATTATTATTTCGTTTTTAAACGCCGATAAAACGTAAATTAGTGATGATATCACTACATCGTGATTAACGATATCTGATTTTTGTATGTAATAATCGTTAACATTATTATTTCAGAACATAAGTTGCAAAAGTCATGGTTATTATTTAGTATTTGAAGATATTTAATGAAGTCCTGAGAGTGATGTAATTAATTATTTGGGTTTCCTAATATGGCTAATATATTTTAGCGCAATGAAATTTAATTGTAGTGAATTGTGTTCATCAGGCATTATTCTTTGACGTTCAGTGTATATTTCGTATTTTAATAACTTTACTATATATATGTATACATTTCTTTTTCGGAACTTGGAATTATGTAACATAAGATAATGATGTTATACCTAACTTAACATTTCTGGTAGAATTTACATTTTGTTGTAATTTTTACTGTCTGATTAGTGAATATTCTAAGAACTTTTTGTCATTTTTATCAGAAAAAAATGATAATTTTTCTCATTCTGGAAGGCTGTCGCAAAATTATCATTTAACATAGTAAAATTTTCAAAAAAATTTTTCGTTGTGCATGAAATAAATGGTACGATTAGGTTTACCATGTCTCTTTTACAACTATATCATTTGAAATAATTTTCATATTACAATACTAATGTGGTATTTAGAGAATTATTTTTCTAGTCCAAACGCTAATAAAATTGGGCCATGGCATGAATCGCATGCATAACCAAGACAATCTGACTGTTAAAAGACCAATTAATTTGACAGGATATGATTATGTATTATTTACATATATCCAGATACTAAAAGAATCACTGCACACCAAACACCGAGATTTCTGAAATTGCGCATAGAAAATATTGTTTATCATCATTTGTAAACATACACAGAGATAAAAAAAAGGTTAATGGAACCATGAAGAAAAGGTAGAAATGATAATAACATTTCATAGTACAATTAACATCGTGAAGCGTTGTAGATTGGCAGTATCTTATTTTTATAAGTCATAATATTGTAAAATATAACATACAATAATTACTTTTTATGATAAGTAGTTATTTTCGTTTAATCACTTTTACTAAATCTATTTTTCTAATCAAGAATATTTCGAGTGACTAACTGTAAAGCTATGGTACATTTGAGGTTATGTGCTATGCTACATATTTAAGTATTTGGAAATAGTAAACGGAGAAATGTTTTTGTTTTGTTTTACTATGGAAATGGTTACCTTAACCATTTTTTATAATCACGTATTTTACTTTTCTAAAATGGTTCCATTTACCTTTTTCGTTCTCTCTGTGTGTTTCACGATTTATGGGAGGTAACATCTATGTTGAACAGTGAATTTATAATTAATTATTAAGTGTAGCATACAGCATCAAGAATATTAAACATTTTTTTTAACATTTATGTATCATTTTACAAAGTTGTACACAAAAAGTTCTATGTTGTCACATTTTAAATCTACTACCCACAACTAATTCCAAGACTTCATCAGGGATTAAAAACAAAAAATCATTAATTATTCTTATTAACTACTTGCAGAATCTACTTGTGCTAAAGGCACCAAAAGATTACTAAAAATTGACTTTATGTAAGAAGAGAAAAAAAAATGTGTAGCCGCACAGAGTACAGCGAAAAACGACCAACAGGTGGTAGCATACATACTGTCATCTAATTCGTCTTTCTGCCAAGAGAAATAACATCGAGAACTCACAATTCAAACTTTGTTTAAATTTAATTTTGGCTTTCTTCTCTTTAGAAATATCAATAAGCCTAGTAAATATATTCATTAAAAAAGAATTCGATTTCTAAAATGGAGGTTCTATTTTTTTGGGACTCAATCTGCCAGTCTGGTCAATCGAACAGGCTGGCTGTAATCCTTAAACGATTTTTATTGGAGAAATTCATGGAACCGGTTCATTCTCCGTAATTTACTCTGAACATCGACCGTCCAAGATGGCCGATGAACTGCATCATCGTTTCAATGTTTTAACATTTAGCTCAGCTATAATAATAAGTTCGTTTGTGTCTGAGAAGTTTTGGGATCCATTGAATACTGTAAATGTGAAGAATTTTTAGACAAAGATACACTGCATTACCGATTAATAACGTCGGAGGTGAGTACATATACATACATTGATCCAAACCATACCATTCGATTTTCGCACCCAAGCTATTTAGTTTTGATTATAATTACTAAACGTTCAAACACAGCCGAACCACAACCATTTGGTATGAAACAGTTTTTTCTTTTTAAGTATATGTTCTTTTAAGTTGGACGGTTGCAAATTTGTAATTTTGAATAATTACGTATACACTTATCATATTTAATCCTTTTGGTGTGTTATAGATTTTAAGTGACATCCTGATTCAGTGAACTAAAAATTCTTGAGATACTATATTTCATACAAATTTGCGCATTTGATGATTAGTTATTGCAAGTTGCTCGCATTCGATGCATATTACCACTTCAAATAATTTACAAATCAACATGTGAAATATATTAATCCATCGAGCGAGTTAATTAGTCAAATGGAAGCATGCTACTATCCAATCTCGTTGATCACTTCCAGTGATCGCGTTTCGTAAATAGTGACTAGAGAACATTGGTATTCTCACAACCCAGTAGACACGAATGTATAGAGAAACACTGATCTTTTGGAAGTTGATACTAACATCACTGAATCCCAGGTGAATTCAAACAATTCCATGGTCAATAATTTCTAAAACAATTTCTTTTTATTAATTACTTTATTACCCCATACCAGGAATTTCGTGTTGCGTTTAAGCCCTTTTGATTAACACAAAACACAGTTAAGGAAATTCAATCGCTTTCTGTTGGACCTCCGTTCAGAATTGTATTAAGGAACTATTTAACTTTGATTTAAACTAATTCTTTCAACGAACCAAAACCCCTGTCCTATCTGGCCACGCTCTCCCTATGGCTTTCAAGTGGATTCCCCCTATCACTATTTAATCACCTCCCCCGCACCCCATTGACGTTTTAACGGAAACGGAGAAACGCCTCGTGGGATGTTACCCGTTTTCCTCGCTTTAGCGGGAATCCGTAATTACACGAGGTACAGGCAAACCAGTTAGAGAGAGTGAGAGCGAGAGAGAAAGGGAGAGGATGAGAGATAGCTATATATATAGAGCGAGTGATAGAGAGAGAGAATGGGAGAGAGAAAGGGAGACTGTTAACACGCGCACGACCCTAACGGGTGACACTCGCATTTGCGAATTGCGAATTCGCCCGTTTGAAAAGTTTGTTAATCGGAACCAGAGCTGCACTTGAGAAAATAAGACCGCGGTCTTGTTTTGACGGAGTTGCTAACGAGTTTTGATTTAACGAACTGAATTTTCTGACTTAGTGGCCAACTCCCGTCCCATTGTAAATAACGTGAAGTACGAATACTGTACGCCAACGGAAAGTTCAGTTTTACTTAATGGCGATTTTTTTACACGGTGTACTTTAGTCATTATATTACCGAACGGCGTAATATTCCAAGTGCTTCGCTATGACCGAGTTCGTTTGGATATATTTTTTTAATTAAAACATCGTTATAATTGATATTGTCATGCAGATTAATGTCATTGTGCTATTTTTTCAGTGAGGGTCCTGAAGCAAATTTTTACTCTCGAAGAATGAATCGCGATCCGGTAAAATACTTTAACTTTCCTTTTTTTAGTTTCATGGAATAATTCCAATTTTAAATTACATCGTCTTTATCGGGTGTAAGTAAGATATGTGAATATTTAGTTCAATAACACTGTCCAATACTGATATTTCCTTTCATAATTGCGGTATTTCCAAACAAATTTGTCATGCTGAAAATTATGACACTAGCAGAATTTTTCCTATTACGTCGCATTTTCGAGAAAAGTGAGGGTATATGTTTTGCTAAAAAGTAAATCGAAATATAACCAAAAACGCAGATAACCAATTTTTGGAAATACCTCTTCGTGAGAAGTTATTTTTAAAAGAATCTTAAACCTAGTGATTAGTGTGTCCAGTTGATTTCCGGTATTTTCGCCATCTTGCGGCAGATATCAGTATTAGTCAGTTTCTCTTCAAACGTTGAATACTCTATTGCTAATATTACAAATTTCTGGTTTCGCATGCAATTACTTCAAATATACATTATATATTATTTTCCATTGCATCCAGAGACTCAATTAATGTTGTAAACAAAGTATTTAAAAAAAACAACTTAATTTTCAAAACAAGTTAATGCCAGATCGAACTAACAGCTATTATTTTTCAATTTATATTTTTATCAGTTATTATTATTAAAAATTTGAAATCTTGGATCTAATATGGCCAACCAAATGACCAAATACTGCTGATAAAAGGTATTGTAGGAGTTTTTGAAGTCGTTGATGATCCATAATTAGTAGTTTTCGAAACAAGTGGGAAAAAGTGGAACAAGTTTCGGCACGTGTGCTGAAAGTGGGAAGTGTGGGTAAAATGCGAAAGAAAAATATCAAAAGTGTGAAAAACAGCATTTTGCCCACGCTGTAACAAAAATATATATTATGTTACAATGTGCGTAAAATTCTATTTTTCACATTAATTATTCTGGGGCATTCGCCTTATACGAAGCTAGTAACGATATAATTTTCTTCAAACGAGTTTCTACATCAAAAAAACCTTGTTAAAAAAATTAAGATTTTCGAGGCATATAACCTCAAAATTGTTCAGAAAAAAAATATTTGAAATTTATAGACAACGTTCTTTCACCCTGGTTTCAAAGTCTTTATTTTAAATAGGGTTTGTTGTGTGTTTCTTCCCAGTCGTTTTTGGTTTTTGTCGTTTTAAATGGAGGATATATATTTTGATGGCTCAAAATAGCAATTTGGCATATTTTTTTTCATTCTTTACGAAATATTACTGGTTTTTACATAAAAATGTCGCGTTTCACGAATTTTGGGGAAACGTTTTCTTTTCGTTTTTTGCAGTTTTTAATGGAATATACTATATTTTGGTAGCTCGAAATATGTTTTACTTATCAATAACATACGAGATATGATTTTTATGTATTTTTTTTGCTTACAACCGTGAAGTGACATTTGTTTTTTTTTTGTAAAACTACTTTTATGACTGGACTCCTTTTAGTTCGTAAAGTGTGATTTTACGGTTTGATCTCTGCACTTTACGAACTAAAAATGGTCGGTAAAGTGCCTACTTTTGCGAACAGTGTATAAAAAAATAGTGTTCGCTCCTTGGCCGTAAAATTTTACGACCTGCTTCGCCAGTCCTCGGATCGCACAATTTCCACTCGGTCCGTAAAATTGAACTTTACGGCCTAGGACCGAAAAGTACTGTTAAAGTATAATAACAAATTTTTGTAAACAATAAAAATTGACAAATAAAAGGATATTTTAAGTTTGATTTACGTTCTAAACTCGCCAGTTACTTTGCTAAGCTCTGCAGTACTATGCTTTACCGGGTTAAAAATAACAAGTATATAATTTTCTCATCTAAAATTATTCGGTAATCCTTCATGTTATTTTTAAAGCCGAACATTTTTCGAACAGATTTATTTACACAAAAATAAGAAATTACATAAAGAAAAATACTTTATGTTTCCTCTCAGTACAATTACCTATGGAAACATTAAATTACACAATGCTTTACCGGAGCTTTTGATCTAAAAAGGCAAAAGGAAAATGTTATGTAGTCAAATGCAAAATAATCACCGATCAACAAGTACCACAGAAAAATTCAGGTTTTAATAAGTCAAGTGTACTCAAACGTAATAAAATAACGCGTTTTTCGAGTACATTACCTCAAATATCTCAAAAACCTGACGTGATGGCTCAATTCTGACTTCGAGTTTGGATTCGACGCATACAATTACGTCGGAAATGACCTACAGCTTCCCAACAACATCCAAGGCCCTCTTTTTTGTAGACCTATGTTATTTATATTTATACATCTTACCGTATCACAAACTATTAAAATATTAACAATCTTCCCGTAGTTACCATACCTAAATGAAATTTATACAAATTAATGTAATATTCCGTAACTATTGCCTTAATTTGGTAATATTAAACCAATAATTTAATTGGGGGAACTAAATACTTCTTGCAGTGTAGAAACTTGAATTTAATAAAACTCACTCTTGAATGAAAAATAAAATTTATTCTATGCTTGAAATCTCGGACAGCTTATTTCCTTTTAAGGGTAAATTTATGTCAAAATATTCTGTATACCTCGTTACATTTAATTAATCGATGAATATTTTATTCGTTTCAAGATGGAGTATCTCTGATATAGGATTAAGATGTCAGCGTACCATCTTGGAATAATCAGCGGTTTATATCTATAATTGATCAGTTCGGAGGAAATGTAGTAAAACAACGATAAAATAATAATAAAATAATTTTTGAGAAATTGAATTGAAACCTTGAATTACCGCCAGCTTATCAAGGTCATTTCAAGTTTAATTTTGTTGTTATTCGAAAAACTTTGTTGGGAAAACTGATATATGCAACAGCTGACTTTCCAAGCAAAATTGTATGCTTTATCGACTGCACGTGTAATAATAGCAGTTAATTGGTATTATTGATTTTGACATTTGGTTCTTTGTATGTGTAATTATGTTTGCCTTAGCCTTTTCTGTCACATACTCCAATATAGGTGCCCCTTAGAATGTTCTTTCTTTCACCATATCTGTTAATTCTAAAGCAAACATTTTTTTCTTTCATTGCTACGTCTTCCAGACTATAAACTGAAACATTTTATATATCATTTATAAGTAATTTCATCTTTTAGTTTTATATAACTCATTTTTTAATAAAAAGCACATTGTTTTCCAATCTAATTCATTTATGGTGACATCCGATAATAATTTTGGCTTGAAATCTCATTTAAAGGGTGTTTGTAGTCGCTGAGTCAGAATCTAGCGCCAGATTGTCATAATTCAAAGTGGCAAATTGAATATCGTTGAAAATATTTGAAACTTCACGAATTGTTATAAAAATATCTAATAATGGGGTGTTTGGGATCGTTGAAATCAGATTTGCTGTATAATTTACAATTTTCAGCAGTGAAAATTCGTCGAATCAATATGACGTAAATTTACAAAAATCAGAACATTCTTGTTTATTTTTATTACCAATACGAACACATCATAAGAATTTACAACGCCTTCTTATCTCTGATTCAGCATTTTGAATATTGTAAATAACAAATAATGATAACAAATCCGTCTTCAAACACCCCAAACACCCCTAAGTATCGACTTTTATGAAGCTTCATTGGAGTTTCCAATTTTCGATCCGCCATTTTGGATCGGCCAATTTGAAATTTGAGAATCCGACCCCAGATTTCTATTCCTCGACCTCAAGAACCATGTATGCTGAAAAGTTTTTTAATTGTCTGTCTGATATCTTATTTGCGTGATTGAAAGGATCCAAGGAAAAATTATTTGTTATAGAGGTATTATTTTTGTCTAAGTTTGTTAATTGATTAGTTTGAAATAAGCGAAAAGGAGCTTGTAATATCCCGAGCTAATATCCAGTACTCTAAATCTGTTCACAATTCGATTCGAAAGTGAATTGATCATAATTCTGGACATATTTTTTTTCACAACCTTTTTATAATCTATATGAAGTTTTGAATGCATTTACTTTTAATTAAATAATTTATAGTTAGAATAAAGTGTTAAGCCATGTCGAATGAAATATTAATATCGCATTTAATTTATTCGTTTTTAATGCAAATATTAACTTAATAATAAATATTTATTTTAATTCCCAAATGAATGCGAAATCAGAAATGTAACTAGCACGAAAAACAAACGGAAATCCGACTAATTAAGAGTTACATATTATGTATGGTTATTTATTTATAATCAAATTATTATCAATTAACAAAAGTAGTACGGTTATTAAGAAATTATTATTTACGTAAACGAATGGTTTATCTAATATTAATAAATGGATTACTCAAAATTCATTTGCATTTATTAAATATTTATTTTGCAAATAAAGCAATGTCAATTTGTCCACTGTTACGTCTTCTATCAAATATATTTGTTTTTTTTTTTTGGAATGAGACTAAATTGAAAAGAGTGTTTTAAATAATAATGTGCATTCATACAATTGATTTAATCTTAATAAAACAAAATGAATGTCTAATTTAACTGATGACAATTTACTTCTTACGGGTCTCCCGTATATGTGTTGCTTCACACAAAAAAACTTGGTTGAAAATTTGCATATTTACCAAATTAAGATATTCCTGTATATTCTTTGTTCTTCAATAATTTTTCTGTAAGTATTCAGTGGGTAGATAATAACTCGATTAATTATTTATAATTGTAAAAGTCTATTTAAAAATAGAATTCAATGTTTAACTTTTCCTTCTATATTATATCTGCATTATACAGCAAAATTAAATGAAATAATAATAAAATAGAACAAACTTCATCGAAACTATTTTTAATGAAAGAGAAGTTAAATTATAATATTGATGTGATGTGTACCGTAAATAAAAATTTTAAAATATTATTTATCACAAGTGAATCAAATAAAACAGGAATATACTTAGACAACTCGCGGGATACAGCGTTTATTTTTACAGTTTTCTATTAAAGTTGTTATAAGTGAAATAGTCATACGGACAAAATAAATAGTTGGTTTTACTATTTAAATAGTATAGAATTGGCTACTTTGTACAGGTCACTATTAAGATAGTAAAATTAGCTAAAAACGAGGGATGTGCCTTAGCCGACGATCTAGTTAGTAGTTTCAACTACTTCATTATTTCCGTACAGAACTTTTTTCCATTCTTGGACTTCCGTCCCGACAGCGGTGAAAGGGAATTACGCAAAGAATTCTATCGTGTTGTTACTTACCTTTGTAAATAATGTGTACATAAACTAAAAGTGGCTTCAAATTGGACTAAAAACATAAATGGAGACGCATTATAACTCATTAGAAAATGAGCTGAGTAAGTCTTGATGTTTAACACAGTTATAAACGCATTATTTTTTTTTTTTTATAAGTGTATATAGATATGCATCATACTACATTATTATTTTAAAATCATATACATGATCATTGCAGCCCAAAATAAGGATATAAACATTCATACGTATGCACTTTGAAATTTTGCAGACATTGGGTTAAATTGCCCAAAAACGACCATTTCGTACATTTCTGCGAATTTCTTTGGGCTTTTCATTTTTTTTTTAATTTTTCGAAATGACATCGTCGAATGCCACTCTTAAGCTTTACATTTTTGCAAATTGTTGTAAGATTTAAAAGAAAAAATTATGTAGTTTTGAGATTTTACCGTTTCGCGAGATAAGCACATATAATATTTGGTAAGCCAAAAAAAAATTCACAAAATTTCCTGTCGTGATGAGCCGTTTTCGATGTCAGATCCGGATTCTACTTAAAAAAATTTACAAGAAAAACCTCCCTTTTTTTCTTTACGTATCGGAAACAATCTATTTATTTCTAATTAAGATTCAGTAAAAAAGGTTCAATGCAAACAATTTGTTTATAAATACAATGCCAAATATGTAGAATATTGAACTCTAATACGATCAGAGGTCACATACGGAGAAGAAGTAAAACATTGCACATACCTACAAATTTAGTGAAAACTTATTAAAATTTTAAAACTAAAGAAGTTATGGGAGTGATTTTTCACATGAACCTGCCTGTAAACGGTTTTTCGGTTATAAAACAAGATTTTATTTCGAAGGTGTATCGAAAAATAATATCATACCATTTTTTACAACTGGATGTACAACACGTACCTAGTCGCTGTAAAAATACGTGTAGATTATTTTCTTTTGTAACACCGTGTTATCTGTAAATATTATTCTGTAAATGTGAATACAATTTGGTAATATTGAAGCTGAAATATTCAAACAATCTTGTTTTGACAATTTACTTTATCATTTTAAATATTTTAAATTTGACATTAAATTCGTTGTTAGATATATAATACCACGAGCCTCGAGTAACAGTTTCAACGGAATCCGATGAATTTAGATATAATGTCTGCCATATTGGGTTCAGCATTTTGAATTTTTCTGAACTGAGTTCAGATTCGAGCACAACAAACACCCATGCTACGAGTTTCAAGCAAATCACATGAATTATACTTTGTACACCATTTTCAACTTTTACAGTTTGCCGGCTGGTTCTCAATCGGCCATATACCTGAAAACACTGCGGTATAATTGGGTAAAACGTTAATTTGACAACAATTTTCGCAGCTTTTTTCATTTTTGAAATGTACCTTTCCTACTATTTGCAAATGTGCTTTATCAATTCCCCATGAGTAAAACAAAAAAAAAAAAGGTTTGTTTATACAAAAATGGTACAAAATAAAATAAAAATACTATGATTTTTAGATCTTTTTAAAAAATTGTTTACGATATTCTTCATTGAAACGGATTGTAACTAATGAAATGCATAAACAAAAAAGTGGTCCCGATTGTTCAACATGAATAATGTCAGAAGAATATTTTTCAAAAGCAATGTCCGATTCAAAATGTCCTCGTAATGAAACAAATGTATTCATAATTGTTACTTGTTTGAAATATAGATCATAGAAAGTTATTTTTAGTATCATAATGTTTACTGCTTATGTGCGAATATTACAATAATTTTGAGTAGATAAATTGAAAATGGCAATAGGTAGCCTCCCACTGTATATAAATTGTATCTCTTATATACATATAACGTTGTTCAATTCATGTGATTCAAAATTGAACAAATATGACGCATAATTACGAATATTATAAATATTGAGACCTAACAAGATCTAAATAGTGAATAGAATATGGCTGCCAGTACACTAAGTAGAATAAGATGCAGTTATCGTTTTTACTTAATTTTACTATCGAAATAGTCAACTCGACAAATTATAGAGGAGACTTAAGGCTATTATTTAAATAGTTAAACCAACTAAGAAACGTAGTTGTGCTTCATCCTGCTATTTCGATAGTAAAACCAACTATTTCTTTTTTTTCGTTCATCATCTATATAAAAACTGAAAAAAAAACTTTCTATGTTCTCTATTTCAAGAAATTATTAATTTTAAATCAATTTGTTTCGTTCCGAGGTCGTTTTGAAACGGCCATTGTCTCTAAAAAATATTATATTAGCATATTATTTATATTCAAAAAACCGGGATAATTTTTTATAGTATGCATTTCATTAATTACAACCCTTTTCAGTGGAGAAAAACTTAAAAAATAAAAGAACAAAACCTAAAAATTGTGTTTTTCTTATATGCAAGATGTTTATAGAAATAATCGTTTTTTGCCTTTGTATGGACGGAAATCGATAGAGCACACTTAAAAATAGGCATCTGTAAAAAATTAATTAATAAATTATCTTTTTACTCAAGAAATTGAGCGGATGTTGACGTTAGGATGTTTTTCGCATTATGGGCAAAAAAAGGTCGAAAGGAGATTCTGATTTCTGAAATTTTTCAAATTTGACTTCAATTTTGGATTCAGCATTCAATACATCCCAAATAACGTATATTTGAGATAAATCTATTTGTTTTTTATTTTTAATTGTCATGTCTATATAGACGTATCTCACTCAACGGGTTAAGCATTTATTAAAAAGAAAAACGATATTTTTTATGAATCTACAGCACACTCTACTGTTTAAAAGCTCCAGAAAAAATGTCCCCTTAGTGTGCCACTAAAATAATTTTTGATGATTATTAACAAAGGAACAGATAAAAGTTTTGTAGAAATCTGGACAGAACTGCATTTAAAACCTGTATATAATCAAACGTCAAAAAGTGAAAAATCAACAATTTTATAAGCTATATTTTATAAATAAAAAAATATCTTTATATCTTGATATAAGCATTAAAGTGTACCAGGGGAATCGTTGACCTGTTGGCACGATATCGACGATTATTTCGTGACTATTGTCATTTTTCTTGTTTTGACAATGCCTGGCCCTGTGACGGAATGCGAGGTGTATTTCAATTACATAAAAGAACTCCCGACGGACATAAAGAGCGCATTTCTAGGAAACGAAGCGTGCAACAAGGTCCGCTGATGACGTTACGTCATCGCGATTTCGCAGAATTCAATTATAATTAAATCGACAAGAAAGGCAATGAATGAATCGTTTTAGAGATATGTCAAGCGACAATTATCCCGATTAAATCTCAGGATTTTTTCGCATTGACTGCAATGATGAAAATGTGGGTTCGATACTGTGACTCGTCTACATTCTCATCCTCGATTGAAAAAGTTGTTTCGCAAAATGAGAAAACTTGTTGATGTCTACAATACTTACGGTAGACGTTCAAAGTTAAGAAGTACAACTGATAACCTTGGTTGATAAGTCATGACTATTGAAGTTACCAGAAGCTGGTAAGTGTATTTTATCAAGCAATGGTAACTAAATTTTGAACCTTACCCCTACACAAATTATGAATTTATTGATATTCTTTTCGTTAATGCTAATTCTAACATTTGTATATTTCAGTTAGATATACGCTAGAACTATTTAAATTTCCGATAAATAGCATAACTAATGCTGAAAATAAGGATATCTTCTTTGCCGACGCTGAGGTGGTAACGTGAGTAGTATGTTAACATCAGCGGCTGCTATACCATCGATACACGATCTCAGTGAATTATGTTCTGAGTTACATTTTATGTTAAATTACACTTTATTAATAGTGTCTGCGTGATACGTGTGTGAATGAATATTAGCCTAATACCCAATAACGGAATTATACATTGGTAAGTAAAAGTGCGTTAATAATACAGTACTTTAGAGCCAGATTAAATATTTTTATGATTTAATATCATAGACATCTACATAATTTTTTGTATACAGTCTACAAATAACTATTAACCATTTCTTAATTATATCCGTCTTTTTTAAACATCACCTCTTTTGGTTATTCACATTTTCGGAATAATGTTTGCTGAAATTGTTTAGTTATTCTATTCCATTGAATATTTTAAGAGGTTAAGTTGTTCATCTGACAGTGTTGAATCGCGCCGTGGCAAAAGATAAAACAATACGTATGTATACGTATTTGTACTAATAAACAAGTAACAGAAATGCTGATCATATGGAAATTGACAAAGTTAACTGATATATGAATGTTTTTAATCAAAATTTGTTAAAAATATAGAAAAATTAAAGTCAATGAATAAGTCAATTTAGTATACGTTGTGCGAATGTTAATAAGCACGAATATACTGCCAAATTAAAAAAAAAATAGTGAAAACACCTGTTTTTTAGCCCATGATTGGTATCTAATTCTGGATGTGAACCAAATGTGCCAAATGCCATCAAGAAGAGATCATTTCATAAAAGTTTTATTTATGATTTTAGGTTGTGTTTCGAAGTTACAACGCTTGATGCTAAATTCCATCGTTAAGGAACATTTATTTATTTATTATATTTATCGTAGTATTTCAAGATTCTCCATACTGACGTAAAAAAAACTTATCAATGTAACACCTTATGTTTTGCCGTGTGGGACAAACTTTTGTAAAGCAAAACAACACAATTATTTTTAAAATATCTAAGTGCATAGTCATTTTAGAACAAATGCCACCCAAAATTTAAAAATAGTGAATTTTAGGTGACTCGTCATGTTTTAAATTTTATAATCTTGTATCAGATTCTAGTTCAGTGACTTTCAAAATCCTTAAGTAAGAATTTTTGTACGATTTCGCCTTTTTTCAATTTTGTACGAATTATTCCTCGACATTGACTCGGTCGTTTATCATTTTTCATATTATCTATGTAATCACTGATCTTAAGGAACTTTCGAAACATTTACAGTAGAAACTCGGGACGAAGCCACCAGCCTCGTTAATTCGAAGACACGTGGTACATATATCGATAGCGGGGGAAATTTCTCGTCAACCTACGTATTCACTGAAAATTGCACAGAACACATGCGCACTAAAATTAGAAGTCCTGAGTCACTCCGTCCCACGAATTTAGAAGTCCCAAGGTTCTACTGCAGTCCCTTCTAGATGCTTTTTCTTATTGCAAGAGGTGTACTGTTAAGTGTAGTCTTACTTCTTATTCATTCCATTTTTTACTAATTACTAGTAGAAGAAAATGATTTCTCAATTTACGTAAATTCATTTTAAAAAGTATAGAATCGAGATATTCAAATTCAGAATCATTTCCAATTCGTATTGTTACAAATTAGTCTAGTCTTAATCAAGTCCAAATTGTCGAACAAAATAATTTTTCAATGCAGTAGGCGTTGACCATTTTACGCCCTCATGTGTATTTAACGCTTCCTGGGGCATAGCCGTTATTTTTATATCAAGATCGTAAAATAGAGTTTTACGCCTCGACAATAGAACCCTAGGAACGACGAAGCCGGCTCGAGGTTCATGAGGGTGAAAATTGTATCCCTAAGATTCAAACACTGTTTTTTATGCAATAGGCGTAATAGTATACTACGTATCTAGGGCGGAAACAGAGGCATTGCAGCGAGGGTCACGATCGTCGCCCGATGCTTGCAATGCGTGTTTTCGCCCGCGATGTGTACACTATTTTTTGTCACACCCATACAAGAGAAGTCCAACTCATCTTTAGGGCGTGAAAAGTGGTCCAATGCTGTCAAGCACATTTAATGACCTTACAGCGAGAAAGATTATTTTTCGATGAAAGACTGTCAACAGATTGCAAGCGAGAGGAATAAAATGTCCGCATTTTCCGCCCGATGACTCCCATCTTTATCAGACCGGGTTGCAATCGGACACTTTCTGCCCTCTTTTCCGGGCAGAAATATGTACTTTTCGTGCTGGAGTAACAAATTTTTTTACGCCTCGATTTGCACGCCTAAAATTACTTCGTAGGCGTAAAATTTATGTTATTCACCCTCGCTTCAATCTCGAGCCGGATTCTCCATCCCTCGAGTTCTGTCTTCGAGAGGTAAAACTCCATTTTACGCCCTTGATACAATAATAACTATATGAGTAATATTGAATGACACAAAATGTTGCAGTGTTTGGGTAACTATTATTGTCTAATAGTATATTAATATGCAGCGAGTGACGAACATTGCATACGAAATGAGTTGAATCGATATTTTATGCACATATTTATTATATCTAAAGTTTACTTTATGAAAGTTACTTTTTGAAATTTACTACATGATTATTAAATTCCTGAACATATTACAAGGACTCGTTTCTTAGCTTATAGGCATAGAAAGACTTTTCATCTTTAAATGACAATTTGAGGATAGATTTTTATTAGTATTTCAAAAATCTACAAAAATTTGAAAATATTAGAAACGATAGTAGAACATGCTTGTTTTAGAGTATTTTCTATAGACTTTTAAAAATTTTAAGAAAATAAAATAACGTTTATAGTTTGTTTTAGTGTAACCAAGCATACAGAAATGTGTGACTGAACTGAAGAACGGAAAAGACGATTTGATCGGAATATCGAATAAATTTTGCGTCAAAAGTTTGTTTATGGCTCTGAGATCTAGATAATGCTCTGAATGTTGTAATTAGTATTTTTATAATAACGAAATAATTAGTGTGTGGCAATAGTCAATTTTTATTTTTCTTATTCTTATTTTCTAATTCAAAAAGTCTTTTTGCTTAATCTTGTGAAATATTACATGTTTTACATACTCATTAAATATGAAATAATTTGCTTATTCAGCTCACTTTCTCTACTTCATAAAATAACTCGAAAATTTAAAAATTTTATGTTTTTAATTAAAAAATTATTTAAAAATTTAATCTTATTTTAAAGGACAGTACAAAAATATTGCAACAATAAAAAATTATTATATATCAATGCGACTCGTTCTCGTAATGATTTAATCCGTTCATCTTCCATTACAAGTTAGCAGTTGATGAATGTGATCGTTTTCACTGTAACAGATAAAACTTGTAATTCCGTAATTCTGCAATCGGGTGGCACAGTCGGGAAGCGGTTGTTGTAGCCTCAAACTGATTCTGAGTGACGTTTGTAGAGACACCGGCTCAATAAGTTATTATATTACGTTTAGTCTCTAATTGAACGTCAGAGCAAAAAGCACTGATGAAATATAGTATAATTATAAAAGTTAATGACATGAGTAATTATATTTAACTGTATGGAGGATATGTGGAGTAATTTCGAAATATTGAAGTAACTTTTATCATTTGACGATTGTATTAGGAAGATATTATTATTTTTAACAATAATTTTTTATCGTAAACCGGTATTCTTATTTTTGAAATTATAATTTATCATGTACTGAGAGAAATACTAATACATAGATTAAACAATAAATAGTTAATAAATAGAAAATCTGTAAGGATTAATGTAGGAGTAAAATAAATCTAGTTGACGTATTAAGAATATAAATTATAAAAAATAACTATTTATTTAACTAATATTTTTAATTTATTTGTCTGGCCTTCACCATGTCATTGACGCCTAATGTACTCATTTTATTCGAATTGTTCTTGTGCCATGCCTGGAAAATATTGATGGTTGCGACTATGGTAGTTTTACATTACGACACCTTCAAATATTGGAATAAACATTTATATAACTAGCCTAGATGACCGTCTTAATATAATATATATGACATTCGTAGCAGACATTTTAGTGTTACATTTAGGACTCCGATCGGCTACGTAAAGTCAAAATTTCTCCTAGGAATATTCTCAAAAATGCACAGTCATAATTATGTGAAAAGAGTACATTTTACAAACTACTGTTTCATTTAAGTACTTGCAAAGTGTGAGAACTTGAACGTGGCCCTCTATCGCAAAGTTGGTTTGTTTTAATTAAAAAGAGTTAAGTTTGTATTATCAAGATAGTTGACCTTAACAATCTCAAAAATCATGTAAATATCGATTAAAAAGATTTGGAACACTATTTTGATTATTACACTTAGAAACAAGGTTACTCTGTAAAAAAAAGTCTTAAAATTGTTACATTTCAAATGGTCTTAAAATAAGCCAATATATATGGCATGAGTGCGTCATTTTCCATTTGTCTTCATACATCTTAAATTAAGCTTATATTCGGTTTTAATTAAAACTTTTTTTTACAGCGCTGGCCATTGAAAGAAGCTTTCGTCAAAGACCCAAGACTTGCAGCCCGTCTAGTTCGGTGAATATTTGAGAAATCGAAAAAGTTTTTTGGTGTGTAAACTACTACCCTATGGAGCTAAAACTTGATATTGGGCCAAATTTAATCATTTTGATTGTTTTCCCGTGCATTTGAAAAAGGTTGCTCCATACAGTCATATGTTTCAATGGCCTTAAAATCTGGCTAATCCATTCATGAGTTTTTGAACAGTTCAGTTAGGTTTATTTTGTGTTTTGAGTTATGTGTATTATTGCCGCGAACATGATATATTTATATATATATTTATTTATGTGCCTGAACAAGCTATTTGTATGTGTACTATTAACTATTTTAGGTTGTGTTAACTAAATGTATGTATTATCAATATAAAATTAAAAACATCAATTTCTTCCAGTTAATAAATGTGATATATGTATATGAATTTAATTTCAATCTGTGTAACCATTTAAAAATCTGACTATAAAATTATTTAGAAAACAAAAACGTAAAATTCTGTGTTAACATTTTCTATCTTTACACGGTAATTAATTCTTTTAACTATTTTTCAGGTAGTTAAATCAACGATTCTTTAAGATCATTGAATAAATGTCTATTAATGAATATGTTTATTACGTTGGATAATAACGAGTGATTTCCTAGTAAGTAAAATAGTGGTTTGACAAATCAGCCCACATCTTAATAAATTCTAAGGGAACCCACATTCCGGCATGATTGTAATTACTTAAGGTTCGATAGTCTTCGTCTACGTGCCAGACAATTTTCATTTCCTTGTTGTTAAGAGCGATGTCCCCTTCTAGCAATTTTCTCCATTCGATTTATACGACCTTGCATTCGTATTCCGCTTGAGAATCGGATGCCTGTTTCTACGACTGCTGTTACGTACTACATTTAAGTTGATACACAACTTAATAGCACTTCGTCTGAAGGATTTGCGTGAGACTTACTTACAAATGTAGCGGTTGTATCGATTTTCTGCACATTTCACAACACCGCTCGATGGAAATTTAACATTTTGCATAATTTGTAATCAATATCGTGATTATTCAATTTGATAATCAGATAGTCAATATCGTGAATATTTTTAAATAAAAATGGCACATTTTCCTGTTGATAATTCAACATCGCATTTCTGTCCTGAAGTTGACCAGCTGCATAGAGTGGAAATTTTATGAAATTGATGACGCTTTATGAGTGCTGAATGTAAGTGCCTCAATCATTCCTAGAGTGGCGCATTATTCAATAGATGCTTACGAATCGACGCGGGCTTTTTGAACGTTATGCTCTGATTGACAGACTTCCCATTGATCATACGCTATTGGAGTTTGATGATTTTTAGGCTGACGTATTGACAATTGATTTTTATTCTAACCCGTACCTCTAATGCGTTTGTATTTGTTGGACACTAAGTGCAGGATAGTACAACCAGTGGCGTTTCTGAAATATATCTGGATTTTCAATTTCAATTTATAATCCTCACCACCGACGTATGTTATTTTTATTATCACTGCATCTACTCTTGTAATAATGTATACTTGGAAAGTCTTTTTATTTTAATGATCTATTTATAGAATTTTATATAAAATATTTAAATCCTTTGAAGCATACATTTTTATTTGCACGGAAAATAGCTGAAACTTGTTACTCGGGGGTTTTCGAGGTTACTGATTACAAATATGATCTCTGATTTTCAAAACTCAAGATGGCGGATCCAAGATGGCCGACCAAATTTAAATTACTTCATCGAGATGAAACTGGAAACTCGAGAGTTTTTCGGGATCGTAGATTTCGAATCTAATCTTATATTTTCAAAATTCAAAATGACGGATTCAATATGACAGCCAAAATGTAAACAGTTTTTGAGGTCGTAAAAAACGAACTATGAAATTTCAGTATTCGTGACCGCTTGTTGAATCTGCTAAACTTTGTTTTGAAAGTGTAACATTATTCAGTATTCAGTTTGATTTCGATCAAATAACTTCAGACCGTCATTTTGAATTCGCTCGAAAACCCCCAGTACCCCGTTTCACCTTGATCAAGTAAATTTTTACATTTCGGTCGGCCATCTTCGATGGCATTTTTAATTTGGAAATCTGATGCCAGATTCGTAATCAGCGACCCCGAAAATCCCCGAGTATAAGTTTCGTCTTATTTCAACAACGGTTTCTTTTCAGCATACATTTTTTGTAAAAAATACCGTTATTTTTATACATTGTTCGTCATTATCAACAATTTAACGCAATAATTCATAATAAATATTAATTTGTTTACATTTAAAAACATGTTATCGAAGTGCGGAAGAAAAAATTTGCACTAAAATTCAATTTTAATCTACTAAAAAATAAAAGAAATAAATTACAAAAAGGTGTCCTACAGAAAGGACACCATGCTTCAAAGTGTTAAATCCCGTTTTTGGAAGCTAAAATTAAAAAAGATTAGGTATATGAAGTTTTCAAAAACTTGAAAACAAAATGTGTTTTGAAGCTTAAGAATGGTATTAAACGATATCGTTTCTAAAAATTAAAAAATAAATATTGGTAAGCAAAAAAACAATTCAGATAAATGACCAAAATGGCTGTTTTTTGCCCATTTAACCTTCATGTTATAAATATTTATGACGTGATGAGTCATTTTGGATGTCAGAATCGGCTTCTGCATTAAAAAATCCACAAGTCCCTTTTTTATTAACAAGCTTGAACAAACTTGATTAAAATTTTGCAGGCCTGTGTTATTAACAAATTCTTGATATTCATTAAATTTGCAGATTAATCAACATGCGATTTTTATATCTAAATAAAGAAAAATAAAGAGTATACGAGCATACATATAACTTAACAGCATTTTTCCTAAGACATGATATTTCATGAAAGTATAAAGCGAAGGTCCTAGCGTAATTTCATCATCCGACGCTTTTATCTTCTTATTAAAAGTATTAAGTCTCATATTTAAAGACGCAATGAAACATTTAAACTTTAATTTCAAGAGTGAAGTCTAGCATGCATAAATATAATCGCCATTATATATACATTTTTCTCAATAGCTGTGGATTTTATCTGGACAGAATAAACATTTATGTATTATTAATTTATAAACATACAAGTGCCAAGATACAAAAACACAATTACGGTGGACCATGGAATTGAAATTACAATTTGCATTAAAGAGCAGAAGCTTTCCGTTATTTTCACAATGTATAGATTAAAAAAACAAGTTTCAATGATATCAATCCAGCTTTAAAAACATAAAAAATACTTGATGCAAAACATAAATGTCCATCCATAAAGTAAGGTCATATTGTTAGGCAAGCGTTTTATTTAGTATAAATATTTTAATTCACTTACTGAAAAAAGGAGTAATGATATAAAAAATCTCATTTTAAAATAAATTAAAATTACAAAGAAAAAACATTCTTATTGATTAAAAATAAAATTGTTTTTAAACGAACAAATAATTTCTTAAATCCCGTTTCGGAATTTTTTTAATATACAAAATCCTTTTGTAAATTAAACCACTTTTGTTTTAAAAAAGTAGGTAGAAGAACTGTTTATTAGAATCTAAAAAACTTTTTTCTGCATGTGCGTTTAATTTGTCATTAAAAAATACAACACTGTACATAACAAACGCTCCTGGATTATCTAGACTATTCTACGATATTAATTTTTAAATGCTGATACTGGATTCAAGCTTCTTCAATAAATTTTAACATGTAAAATTGTCACTTATTGTGAATGTAGGCCATTCTTTTTACGCATAAATAAGTGAATATTCAATATAAATGTAATTATTTTGACGATATTGTTCACATCGACAATGTTATTATTCACATAAAATATAAATTTATTTATTAAAATGACCACTTAGCCGTCAGGCGAAAATCAGCTTTTCATGCCAATTTTGTCCATTGATTGATTAAAATTTTCATTGATTTCTCGTATAATTTTAGTGTTTTGGTTTTTGAGATCGCTGAATCTCAATCTGAAATCGGATTTCTAATATTCAAAATGGCGGATCCAATACGACGGTATATACGGGTTCTGACTCTAGGCATCTGAATCACGGATATATTATGACGTATGAAAATTCAGTAAACCACTCATGGCAAATTATATGTATGTATGTATTCGATTACTTTAGTTGATTATCGATTATAGTTCGGTAAATCGATCTTCTCGCGAATGTTGACATAATATTAGATGTACATAACCTATGAACTTCGTAAGTCTTCTGTACTAAGAAGCTAAGAACTGTATTTACAACGCTGTTATAAAGAGGGTAGAGTGCTGGTCATGAGTAAAATGGATCATTTCACGATAGTGGCGTTGATGAAGAAACGAGGCAACAATATGTGCATAGAATAATGCTATGTTCCACATTTGTGGGTTAAAAACAATAATATATATTGGCCTCCAAATCAATCATTAACCCTGAGGGATGATCCTTTTTTTTCTATAAAATGTCGATGAACGGTTTTCTTCGAGTCATCGTGGTTTGAATTTTAGTTCAGACTGACGTATGTACAGTTTGAGGTTAGGTTATTTTGTATAAAAGTGAGTTATGCGCATTATATATATATGTCGTCGGCTAACCTTCTTAGTCGAAATGCCCTATAAGTAATTTTCCGCGGTAAATTCGACTTTCAGGTTAAAATCTAGCCAGGTTATGAAGTCTTAGTTTCCCAATATTGACCAATTAAGACATTTCGCCCTAATGGTCAGAATAAGGTAATTTTGCATGGTCATATAGCCTTCCAAGTGGACTCTAATATTGACTTAAAAGTCTATTCGACTATGAAGACATATTTTTGGTCACAATTTGGGAATTTTAACCTCATTTATAACTTTAAAGACACATAACTTTCTAGGCATATTTTAGGGAATATTTACGTACTTTTCGCCCTATATTCTCGACTATAAAGACTTTTTGACTTTTAAGACAGTTATTAGGTCGAAAATTGGTCAATTTTACTCCATTAGGGCATTTTGACTTTGGCTTGGTCGAAATGACTAGGATTGCTGCTTGAGTGCTGTTTATGAATCAATGAAAAATGTTGACATTTCCTAATTTACAGAAAAGTATTTCTGTATTCCAGTAAATATTTATTTGAATATTTGCAAGTAAACGATTTACTTTCTTTAAGAAAGATATAAAATGGCCAATACTTTCAACGGCAGTCTAACTCTTTTAACTCTACTTTAGTTGTAGTAGTTAATTTCCATTTCATCGAAATAAAGGACGAAGAGTCGGAAAGTTATACTCTAGAGCTTTCAAATTAAAAAATTTGTAAATCAGATATAAATAAGAATAGTTATGAATGACTATTCATATGAATCTAAATAAAAGTGTTTTTTTATTCATAAAATTAGATTATGGGAATATATGGTTAAATCCACAGAACTTTTGACTTTTGCAAAAAAAAGATTGAAAAAAATTTAATTATAGAAGAAATAATCTGTACGTGTGTAACTTTTTTATTGCGGGTCGTTTGAATGTGTATGAAATACACAGGTATTTTTTATAATTTTGAATTTATTTGCACTAAATTATTAATTACATTTTCTCTAATAATACGAACAAAATACAAGAATTATTAGCGGCCCACATAATTTCTGTTAATAAATGATCGATTGATGGAATCACAGGCATCAAGAAACATATTAAAAACTTATTAGAGATGTGCTCTACGGTAATGTGACATTTTTTTTGGTTGCATGAATTTTATTTTTTATTTCAACTTTATCTTGTCATGGATGTACAACGAGCACATATTCGTAATATGGCTAGATTTCTTCATTTTTATCTCAGGGATAAAAAACATCTATTATTTCGTTGGGTTATTGCAGGCTGCAACGATGAAACAGCAAAATATCAATAAAATGTGAATTTCACAAAAAGCTATTTCATGTCATACTGATGCGGAAATCATATAATAAACTTTGCGCATATTAATGTGACTTATAATACTGTTTTCTAGTATGTGCCGTTACAAGTTAAACGTCAGATCAGTGCCTTAAGGAGGTAGTCGTGCGACAGTACCCGTCAAAAGTCTACCCCACATAAATCCACAGACGCCACTTTGTTTTTTCAGTGCGCGTAATGAACGTTTTGGGGGAGAGTGTACTTGATGGACGCCTGTTACACACTAATTTCTCAAGGAATCGTGTCTGTGTACACCAACATCAGCAAAATTTAGAAACGGCAACCTCGCATTTTACGTTCACGACATAATTTCGCTGTCTATTTATTAATATTATTACAAAACTGTACCGCTAGGATTCTTCAATTTTTTTTACAATGTTCTTTAATATATTTTACACAACATATTAGTTTTTTATAAAAACGGTAAATACCGTTTTTCTGTAAATAATTAATATGTCATGTCAGCAAAGGCTTAGTATGGGGAACACGTGTTAAAAAGTGAAACTTTGAGGACGATTATCTCCATTATCGTACGGACAGGCTTTCTGAAATTTTAACCACGTATTGATATCAACGTCATTAACGTTTGGTGAAAAAATGAAAGACTTCGTAAAAAAATCGTTTCACGCGACTACCTCCTTAATCCCGGGGCCCTGTCTTAAGCATGGGAGATTAGTAAAAAAATTGGATTATTTCATCATTCGCAATTTCCAAATTTGACACATTGTTTACTGCCTCTTGATATTGTATTAAAATACTTTTTCACGCCTTTTTTCTACAATTATTGTTAATAAAGGTCTTTGTTGAAATATAAAATAAGTATATCTTTTAAACAATTCTAAAGCCTTAATAATGATAGAATTATGGATATTTCACAAAAATGAAAAGTCCTGTGGAAAATTACCATACCAAAAAATACTATACCATTTATCTCAGTTTGACTAAACTTACAACTATAGAAGCACGATTTTGTAGCGACCTGACACGAATTGTAAATTAATGTAAATGTAGTAAAACTAAAACAAATGGCATACTATTTTTTGATGTAGTAATTTTTCCATTGCAGCTTTTTCTGTTTGGAAACATCTTGTTTTTATACACTATAAATTAATCCACACAGCTTCTTTTTCTAGCACTCTTACGTCCCAAGTTCATGAGGTTCATTCAAATCTCATATTGTTTATATTTTTCTTCGAAAACGAAAACGTCTTGGATTTATCTGCTCGGACGTGAAATTACTAAAGTATCGACAGTGCCAGCATAATGGTTTGCACCTAATAATGTAATAGGTACGAATAGCTAAAAAACACTTTAATGTGCATTCAGTAAATTTCAACCCATGCCAATTCCGTAAAAAATCAGAGATTCTGTTTAGGACATCTGACTCTTCTATGAGTAGGATACCCTACATATTCGCGACTTCTGGTAATTACTGACAAACAGCGCATAAAGCGCTTGCACATTATTACGAGCAATACAAAACGAAGGGCACGGAAAATGTAAAGGGTAGCACTGAAGGTGCTAGCGGAAGTGAAAAGCAAATACTTGCAGCCGGGAAATAAAGGAGGCATGCAGCAGTAAAAAATGAAGCGGCACGAGGCACGCAGTCAGGAACGTTTACTTGTCATCTATTGTGTAGTTGAGTGAGAAAGACGAGACTAGTTGGAAGGGTTACTGTACAGAGAGGAAAAACGATAAAGAATAAGCTCGAAGAGAGAACGTAAGTCGAGAACTACGCAATAATAGACGAACTCGACGAGAAGGTGGATTGACGAGAGGGTGACAAAAAGATGAAAACGTGTCAAAGAATTTGAGTGTATGAAGGAGTGAACCATTCGTAATGACAGAGGACTGCGCCACGTGGGAATTGGAGCAGAGTTAAATCGAGGGATCGTGTTGAACTAGTTGGAGGTAAACAGTAGCGCCGAGAATTGGATGTAAAATAAAATGAATTAGAGGCGAATTAACTGGCGAGAGACGAATTCGGATTCTACTGATGAATGGAAACCGATTAGGGAAACGATTCCTGATTGGGCTTGTTCCTTCAATGTCTTTCTTTGCCAGGTTAACGAACATTCCGTTCGAAAACATAGAAGGATAGAATAACATTGTTAGCTTTTTATCAGATATTTTTCGTACCACTTTTTGGTATTTTATCACAGTGGGAATTGGGTTTTAGAAAATTCTTGCCTTGACGTATTTTTTCACATATTTTCAAAAAAGAGTTATAAGTATTAAGATTATAAGACGGCACTACCAACAAAGTTTCGAAATTTTATTGCACGTCAACAGTACCTACAGTCACTAACAAATTCAAAATGAAATGATGCAAAAGTATTAATTGAGATTCTTAAAAAAAAATAAAACAATATTCAAGAAATAATTCCTGTATAATATACAAATCCAATTATCCACTCAGAATCATTGTCTCGATTTCCTGTACAGACAAATACTACACTGACGGTCTAAAGCTAAATTAAAAGCAAATTAATTCTCTGTGAGTCGTTTTGAAAATTTTGATGTTTTAACTCCTAGTCTTTCTCTCCAACAACTGTATTTTGCTCCTAAAAGAGAGAAAGTGTAAAAAATACTATTTTGTACTCAGAGTTTGACAATAGTACATTGTGCAACTAGGGAGCAAAATAGGTATTGACCGACTAATATTGACTAATAATGCAATAGGTTTATTTAAAATATGAATTGCAAAAATTCAATGGCATTGATTCAATGTAGCAAATCGGAGATGGCATTGAATGGAGAACATTAATGGTGTTCGAATGTTCCAAAACGTTTTCGTAGTTAAAATTTACTGACTTGTACTTTCGGCATGAATTGTAGTCAATAGGCCGTTAAAATAAATTTTCGGAACAGCAACTTAAGGTTCCAAGTATCCGATAATATAGCACGTCTGGTCCTGACAGCTTTACCGCAAATTACAAAGGCACTTTAAATCTCCAAGTCTCTAATGTGCCTACTAACGTTTCCATAACCAGTATACGTAATGGTAAAAATAACAAAAAGAAATAAAACTGTCGTTTACTATGTAAAAACAATCATTTTATTTTCCCACTAATAATCTAAAGTCGTTATTTAAACAACAAATTTATTTTAATATTTGGGGGAGATGCGTTTACGAGTATACAATACAATTTGTTCAAGGGACAGTTGGAAGGAAATGGAACAAAGTGTAAATAAAAATAAAGCGTCTTGACTCCTATATGAGTTCTTTTCAATTATTTTTAGTGTATTTATACAAAGTCATAGATATACCGAGCAACGTTGTGTGCGTGTGTTATGGGAATAATGAAGTTCGATTTGATTTAAATTTCATTCCATTGAATGGAATTGCATTTTTTCAAATTTAAGAGTAAGAAAATTATATACTTCCGGAAGATTTTATGTTTCTAATTTAATGTTGACCGGCTTTTTTTTTATTAAAAAGTTTTCAACAAGGCATCAATGTTACAATTCTTTTCTTTTTCTAAGATGTTTGTATTTTTGTATTCGAAATCATGACTTTTTTCGACTACATCCTGTATGATATAATCCTGCGATGTTTTAAGACGGTAGATTGTTATTTTCACACTCGGAGCACAAAATGCTATTTTGCTACCTGTATCGCGGAAGAAAATAGTGTATTTTCTCCCTAGGGAGCAGAATGAATTTAGCCGGGAGCAGAATAAGTTTCTGACACTCTGAGCACAACATACCGTTTTGCTCCCTATATCACGGGAGTGAGAGAAACTTATTTTTCTTCCTACATGCATCGAAAGTGACATATTTTAACCTCGCAACGCTCGGTTAGAATGCTCACTTTCAATGCATTAGGCAGAAAAATCGTAGTCAACCCACGGAAAGCAAAACAGATAAACATTCCCCACGTGCTTGTCAGCCTCGCTTTGACTCAGGTGGCAATCTTGCACGTGAGGAGGAAACTTGTCTATTTTCCTCCCCGTGGTGCTCTATTGCTTCCGGCTAAAATCATTTTGCTCCCTAGGGAGAGAATTCGCTATTTTGCTCCCGCAATATAGGGAGAAAAATAGTATTTTGCGCTCAGAGTGTGAGAATAATACATTACTCAATGAGGGAGGTAAAATAAACAATGTCTCAGACTGTGTGTAATTTTCACCGCAGGCGAAGCCGAGGGTGAGAAACATGCAGTCTAAAACATTCTTTTTTACTTTCCGAGGGAAGTATACGATTTTTCTTTATGGTCGGGAGGATAAGCGGCATCTTTCCTCGCTTGCGGGAGGAAAGTTTCTGTTTTCGGCCCACTGTGATGAAAAATAATATGTGCATCAAGGGAAAACAGGTGTTTGTAGACACATTCGAATTGCCGAACTCGCTTCGCGTGAGCGTCAAGCTCGCCCCCGTCGGCAAACACCTATTTTGCTCCCTAGTTGCACAACATACTTATTATTGGATATTAAACTATTGCTTTATGCTCTTTTAAACGAACATTTAAAGGTCTTTCTGTCTTTACAAACTAACTATTAAAAATAAGATACATACCAATAATAAAATACGTGTGGTTTTTTGTTTATAAAAAATAATTATTTACATTAATATGTTATAAACAATTTCGTCAAACGTGGTTTTTGACGAAATCTGATTGCGGGAATCGATATTACGGAGTAAATTATGTACGAAGCTTGTGTCTATAATTGTTATTTATTCTATATAAAAGTAACAAATTCTTGTACGCGATTATAAGAACAGAATCAGGCAACTACTATATTTATCTGATAACGTGCAGGTGGTAGATCTGATGAGGGTCTGGTGCCCTAATGTGAGACTGGTCCGGCAGTAGTAAGGCCCATCTTATCAGGCGCGCATGACTGCTGCCTAGTCAGGTCCTAATCAGTCAATGTTAAGGTACACTGTATCAGGCACGCCTGATTGCTGCCTGACCAGAACCTGATTCGGGAGAGATACGGCACACCTTCTCAGGCCCGCCGGATTTTTGCCTTGTCAGGTTCTAATCAGTCAATGTTAAGGCACACTATATCAGGCATGCCTGATTGCTGCCTTATCAGGACCTGATCAGTTTTCGGGAACCGTGGAACCTGGACAGATTTCTGCTCGGGGTTTTTTATCGACTGGTGTTTGAATATTTGATTTTTAAACGCCTGGATTTTGATACTTTCCCAGCGAATATATGATTTTGAATCGGCGGGTGTTTTAAATGTTTGGATTTTGAATGTCTGACTATCCGGGTGCACCTCAAAACTCCGACAAATCACAAAACAGACACCTCACATTAAAAAGCTGGACACTTCAAAAACCTGACATTCAAAAACCAGACATTTAAAAAAACAGATTTTCAAAATATGTATGCATTTTTGAACGCCTGGTTTTTGAATCTCTGTTTTTTTAAATGTCTAGTTTTTTAATGTCGGGTTTTTGAAGTGTCAGGTTTGTGATTTGTCGGGTTTTTGTGGTACACCCGATTAGTCATATGTCTTGTATCTTCACGGGGTTTTTATTGCTGCGTTTTTATTGTAAATTTTTTGTTATGGCTGTTGTTTGTGGTTTTACGTCTACTGTAATGTACGTTTTTGAATGTGTTTTAGAATTGTCATACATGTAATCTTATTCCTGAAAACTTTTCATATAAAAAATTCTAATAAAAAATAAGTTTACAAAAAATGTTCTAATCGCAAGGACTTTCTTTGTCCAAAAAAGCGATGAAAAGACAGCTGGTAAAGTTGAATCGTCAGAGAGAGTACTTGAAATTGATAAAGTTGGCCAAGTTCGCGGTGGACGAGGATTGATGAAATTTTGATGAAAACCGCCGCAACTGGCGAACGGGGATGAACTTGGAAGAAAAACTTACTTCTACATCGTAATTAAGGTGAGACGTAGCGAAACCACGGAACAACGAACCACCCGACGGGACAGACAATCTTGGAAAACGGAAGGAACTAAGCAGATGAAAATAAAGTTTGGGGAAGGGAGACGTATGATAATGAGCAACTGGAATTATGCCGTAAAGCGCTCCAAGGAAGAAGAAAAGAGGTAAAGTGAAACTAATTGAAGACAGGTCGAGAGAGAGAGACCAAGAGGGATCTATACAGACGGAGAGAAGGAGAGAGAGAACGTGACAGGCGCAGAGCTTACGGAACAAGGAGGGAGATTGACACGAAGAGAACGATAGATGCAATAAACGTACCGGAGAAAATATCTTGGGAGGAGGACAGACAGATAGGATGGGAATTGGTGAGAAGGAGAGGAAGAGTACCAGGGAAGGAGATCATAGTTGAAAGAGGGAGGAAGAGATCGAGCGAGCTAGGGGGGCAAACGAGACAGACTTTCGGAAGACACACGAAACCGAGAGAGAGAGATGATGCGAGGGGAGGAGAGGAGAGGGCGACTCGAGCGCAGGGGGATGAAAAGGCGGAGGGGGTGCCGGGGCAAGTTCGAGGCTTACTCGATTCGCGTTTCGCAAGCTCTCTCTCAGTGCGGCCTGAACGGTTAACCGGCCTACATCGCACCCGATCGTTCTGTCCTCGTACCGATCGGCGGTGTCACTGCCGTTGACCAGTTTCGATCGCGAGCTTTCGCTGCTGCGAGGGAGTCCAATCGGGAGCTTTTCCGAGCTAGCTACGAGATCGGCATCCCGGATGTTGGATTGAGGTGTTCCAGAACCCCTGTGGCGACACGCGCGTGGAGAAGCAAAAATAAAAAAATACTCCTCGCGTTAGGACGAAAGCACGATTGACACTTTCGAATACATCCTCCCCGACCCCCTCCCTCTCCGCAAGCTCGTTTCCGCGTGCGGTTGTGCGAGTGCGTGCGTTTATGTTGTGCCGGGGTCCATCTTGAAATTTGTGGTTGGACGTTGCTGTTTTCTAGTAGTTCGCGAATCAGCAGTCCCGACTGTAACCCCTCAGGAGGTCAACGATTGTACGTTTACAATTCGACTTTATTTACTACTGGCTTGCCGGCTTTTTACTATTTTTTTTTGCTTACTATCGTTTCTGCATTTAGCTTTTTGTGGTTTTTGTTGTATTGGTTTAAAATGTGTATTATAAGCTTATTTCTATGTTCCATATTTAGAAGGAACCACAATTTTGGCTTCATTGTAAATGATTATCTATATTTTTAATGCAATTTTTAGTCTTAGTATTGTTACTTATATTTTTCAAGATATGACTTATAATAAGTAATTTGTAATTCTCTGAAAACACACAAAATCAATATTGATACCTTTTGCAATTATACAATTAATATCGACCGATTCGGTAGTTTATATGTAGATGTTTTAAGAGCCCGAATGGGCCCTGAAAGTAAAGATCTGGTAGGTATATTAAAATATGAAGAATGAGAGTTTTCAATTTGATGCAGATTAACCTCAGAACTTTGATGCCTACTGCAATTCGTAAATAAGCACATATGTGCAACTGTAAATGAACTTTACATAACCAAATTACAAAATCCATTTAAAAATATTTGGCAATAGCAGCACGTTTAACGTTGGTCAGTTTGAAGCAAATTGGAAAAAAATAACTATAGTGTAAATCTAAATATTTCGGATTAATTTTATTTTCGAATGTAATCTTGTATTTATAATCGGTAAAAATTAAGAATACATTGTAAAATTAATTATTGTACACGTTTGTACACACTCAGCAATTCCCATGAGTGTGAATCCCGTAAGTGTACACTAGTGTATGCTATGTGATTTATGCTATGAAAACATAAAAAATTGATTATACTTCTTAAAATATTACGGAGTTCATATACTTTATAGTAAAAACTTTGCTGAAAACAGTCGATTCTTATATTTATATAACGTACATTGTTCCTAACACATAGTTAATCATTACCATTCATTCTAAGCTAGAATGAATTTACTAAACCAATATTTGACGTAGTTATTTAAATCCGTCTTTCCAGAACTGTTCCGGATTAACTAGTTTTTTTTTGTAAAAATTGCAAGCATACAATATTCCATATTTTAGACTCTTATATTACGGTGCATAACTTCTAAATATCGAAGATTTTCCACGAGAATAATACTTGAATAATTCTATAAGATTCAAATTTAAAAAAGAGAGAAAAGTCATGACAAACTTTTGGCCTATTTTATGGTAAAAATTGTCCTCATGTGCGGCACAATAGTATTTCTCGATACAAGAGCGTACAAGTTTTTTCTACGAATGTGAGGGTTGCGGGTCGAGCTGAAAGCTAAGTTCGCATTAACATTAGTACAAAAAACATTTTCGCACATGCGTCGAACAATATTTTATGTTGCAAGTGTGTTTAAAATGCACCAGAAAAAAGTTAAAAATGTGTAAAATAGAATTTTACGCACCTTGTAACATACAAATTTGTATCGCACTGTACATAGTAAAATATTATGATGTTGAAGCTCAAAACGTTCGAATCCGACGAATTTTTTTTTGTTGACGAATGAAATTTTGTTTCAATACTTATCATAGACAAACCCAATTAATGCTAAAAAAATGTTTCTGGGGAGCGATAAAAGATGACATAAACTAAATTATTGTCCGTTTTTGTGCATGAGAAATATTTGAAAAATTCTTTTAAATATTTTACTAACTAAACTGTACTACAGTAAACTTAAAGTTAGTTACGCGTTGAAAAAATTTTATTTTGATGAAATAGGGGCTTTCAAGCAGTAGTAATACTGGTAATAATAACAACGACATAAGTGGTGAAATAAGTAGAAATAATATTCAAATTTTATAGTTATCACTAGTTAACAATTTTTGTAATTCCACCTAACTAATTTAATAAGTAACAATTATCGAAAAATTATGGTAATAATTTAACCATCACAGATCATTTTAAGATTTTTCAAAATTTTTATTATTAATAAATCAACGATTACTTCTGAAACCTGAATATTTTAGATACTTACAATACTAATAGTAACAGTGAAAAAATAGCAGATTTAAACAGACAATGGAAGCCCGTCTTTAAATCCACATTTCGTATGATAATCTTTCTAAAACATTGTTTCTCCTTAAATGTAAAATGGAGTTCTTTTTCCGGCTAGGAGCTACTTGTACATACAATTTCACCTTAAAAGTAAGTATTGCTAATATTTCAAATACAAAGAGATACATATTTTTTCATGCCAATTAATATTTCGTTTTGATATACGTATCCGTTTTTACTACGAACTTTTAAACATAAACGGTTTGGGACTTGACTCCTGTGGACATATTGCAAAGTTATGTATTAGTGGCGATGAATATTATGTAAACTAAATATGGACAATTTTATGTGGAATTTAATAAACTAAGGTCTACAAAATTTAGCTTCTGCTGACAACCAGCAAATCGTTGGCACCTAAACGAATTATAAGTTTTTGGATTACGGAAGATATTCGGATTGTTATAAAGAACTACAAAGAGGAAAACTTAATAAGTAAATTATGATGTGCAGCTGTAATGCAACCGGAAGTAATTTAGTTCTCTCTTACCGACTGATATTTAAACCGTGTGCAAAGTTCTAGTTAATAAACTCTGCGTTCTTTTGTTAAGACCGCACGGAGGACCTCACTATAATAATAGCGAAATTTATTTTAGCAGTTAATTTGCTTGATTAATTTGATAGTAAAAATAATATTGAGGTATATAACAGACACCCATTTACTTTAACAAGGATTCTTTATTACATCAAGAATTTTGCAAGTTAATGAATGACGAACATTTACAATTATATATTAACCATGTATTCCAGTAGTCTGACGCAGGAATCCATGTTATTTTAAGCCATGCGAGCTTTTTCGATTGCTGAATTCATTCGCAAACATAGTTTCTACTTTTGAACTTCCTAAAGGGGATAATTAGGTTTGAAGACGATACTATTATACTTAAATCGAGATAAATACGATGAAGGCGTTTATAACAAGAATAAATTTTAAGTACATATTATTACTTTTTTACACTGTTTGCCGCCATCAATATTAAGATAAGTACAGTTATAAAATACGAGATTTGTAAATTGTAGGTTATGTTTAATTTGTCATGAGTATAAGGGTGTATTATGCTCCACATCACTGATGAGGGCTAATCCTACCCTTATGGCCTGAAATTTCACGCCTGTTGTACACAGAGGGAAAAATAGAACCATGAAAGCAGGTAAAAATGGTTGTAACACGTAGTACTACCACTATAGTAGAAATAATAAAACGTGAACAATTGTAGACTGTGTGGTAATTCTACTATATTTAGAATATTGTAAAATACTATACAATAACTATTTTTACTATGGCAAATCATTATTTTTGTTTATGCATTTCTGTTACGTCTATTTTACTATTTACAAATATTAAAAGTGGCTATTTAAATGTAAAACTGTAGTAAATTTAAAGTCACGTGCCCTACTACATGTTTAATGCGGGGGAAATATTAAATGGACGAAATTTGTTTTTTTTTTACAGAAAAATTTTATTTTGTTGTTGTTGTTGTAATTCGGGGTTTTACAAATTATTCTGAATTATTGAGATACGTGTATATCAATACTGGAATCAAATAAAATTGAATATATACAAAAATTATATATTTGCTTTATTTAAGTTAACGTGTAAGCAATTTAACGAGCATATTTAGCAAATAATACATTTTGGAAAGTAGTGCATATCAGAAAGTAGTCTATGGCTAGATTTACTATTGAAAATAAAAACATGTATTTTATATTTTCTCATTACACTTACATTTTGTAACCATGGATTTATAATGCATTTATGTAATGCAAATTTGTATGTTGAATTAACTGAATGTAGCCGCAGGTTTATCCTGTCACGTGAGGATTTCGTGATATTTCAGTCTCACAGAGTAAAATCCTGCTTTGCGGGCATTTGCACATTGTACTCTAAGAAATTCGTTGTGCGGGTTATTTTAGAATAAAATGTAACTGTCAGGAATATTATAGTATTTAGATTTCCTAATTTTTTAAGTAAGTTCATTTGTGGTCACTTTTTTAGGCCGGGGAATAAAGTTCCGAAAATCAACATTCCGATAGGCCAAAATTTCGATATAGCATGGCGCCACCGTGATTTTCTTCACTTTGTCTTTGAATATTTGGCTAAAAGAAAGCAAATTAAAATGCCTAGGACTCACGCAATATCGAAATTTTAGTTTTTCGGGGTTTTGATTTCCAGAACTTTATTTCCCGGACCTTTTTTAATTCGTTTTATAATAGAAAGCTGGATACAAAAAATAATGGTATTTACGTTCTTCGTACAAGTAAATAATAATAAATCTTTACACCTTATGCAGTACAGAAGATGGAAATTACATTTTTATAGGATCAATATTAGTTAGTGCAATAGGTAGCAGTTTCTTTCACTAGGGAGCAAAATAAGTATAGTCGAGAGGAAAATTAAGAAATAGTATATTACTCAACGAGGGAGGTAAAATAAAGAATGCCTCAGACTGCCTGCTTCTCACCCTCGGCTTCGCCTCGGGTAAAAATTACACGCAGTCTGAGGCATTCTTTTTTACTTCCCGAGGGAAGTATACGATTTTTCTTTATGGCCGGGAGGATAAGCGGCATCTTTCCTTCCGCTTGCGGGAGGAAAGTTGCTGCTTTCCTCCCGGTGTGAAGAAAAATATAATCTTATTATTATATTAGTATGCATGTTTAAAAAATAATCACATAATATTTCGCCTTCTGGTATGAGAAAATTTTGTAACTAGGGATAAATGTTTGTCGACAAAGCTTGTTTCGCTCGGCCGTCAATGATACACTTATTTTACTCGTTAGTTGCACAATGTACTATTAATTCATCTTGCTGAGGTAAAATTCCTACTATTAACGTTTTTAAATTTTGTTAACATAACGAACTAAAGACAAGCAAAGTAATACCTTAAACGAATTGCTCTGAAGCTACCTCGTCACATAATTAATTCTGTAATTATGTCGATGTGTTGGTCTTCCTAAAAAAATTAAAAAACACTTTTCTTGAAAAAATTATTTATTAGTTTCGGCCTCTTCTGGGCCGACTAATTGTCAATCACACCGTCATAATTACATTATATATTTTAATCTGCGGTCGAGGAAACCACACATAATATGTAATTAATTCTATTATTGCATGACCTGAATTTATTGAATTATGAAAATCCAAAGTTAAAACGAAGATTTTACTTTTACCTTTATTGTTATTATTGTATTAAAAAAAGTAAAGTGAACAATGGCTCATGATATGGGAGCTTTAATATTGCAAAAAATTAGTCAGGTCAACATGAAAACATTTTCACATCCTAAGTATTTTTGTATAAATGTAACAATCTAGCGTTTACAATTTGATGAAGTTAAACCTACCTGTCTGCATTCTGTGTAATTTTAAAATATATATCATTCGATGAGCTTTACGTCATATATCAAATTGGGATTATTGCGAAGCTGACAGAGATCCTCATTGAAACTGATGGTTTTATTTATAACAATGATGGTAAAATATCAATTATATAAAACAATTGTAAAATATAAACATTGAAAAGAATTTAACATTTATTGAGAATACCAATTGAACATCACATCGTTCAGTTTCTCCATCGACATAAATTATATCATAATGTTACATTTTTAAGTTTATATTTTTTAGAGATGTCTTTCATAAACTTGTCTTCATCTTTTTAAAATAAACTGCTTATGATTTAGTCTATTCAATCCCAGAGATATACATTTTTTAAATGGAATTTTTGAGCTTCATTCTGAACCGATTCAAATTAACACGAACGTAAACTAGTCTATCATTTTCGAGTACGCTTTTTCCATTTGAGTAGTTAAAACTGTATTTAAATGTCTATTACTGAAATGGTGGCATTTAAATAAAAAAAAAACACTGAAAAATCGAATTTTTATTGTATTGAAACTGCAATGAAAATCACCCCGATTTCAAACAAAACGCATATAATTGTTCAAAATTATAAGAGGATTTTGTTACTTGTTGACCTAACCTATAAATATTTAATTACGGTCACGTACAACACATATATTAATAAAAAAGGAAGAAAGAATGGAATCACCTTTTTCTATTAATAGAATTTTGGTAAGAGACGATGAAAAAATTTGTAAGAATCGAAAACAAAAATCCCTATTATCTTGGATAATTTTAAGTACCTTCGTTTTATATAGAAGTTAATTCCATTGCAGTTTCAGTATAAAATAAATGTATTAACAAAAATTTTATTTTTGATGTTTTTATATTTAAAACCCGCCATTTAATTTTAACAATTGTAATTGAAAAAGAAATTAACTGTATTAGAAAATGATGAAGAGTAGGTACCAACTAAACATCTACAAAAGAATTTTAAATTTGTCCATACAAATTAACACTTTAAGAAATTACATGAACTATCTTTCAGACATTTGAAGACCAAATATCAAATATAACTAAGAATATAGATAAAAATACAACAAGAATAAGGCAGGCAAAATTTATTCAGCTCTGGAATAATAAAATAAAGATAAAATTTAACACGCGGTGGGCTTGAACCACGGGTAAATAAATAGTCCGCCTAAATGAAATTTTCCTTTTTAGTTCAATACTCTAGCCATTCTTGAATATTTTGAATTAAAAATCGCAATATTCATTATAGCCCTTTTTTAAAAAAATTGATTGTTTTGTAGTCTACAATTTAATTGAAGGTATTTTCAAGCTCTACAACTTTCTCGTGTAGGCAATTTCGCTAACTATTGAGAAAAAAAGTTAGACGAGAGAAACAGCCAAATTAAACATTTTCCCGTCTTTTGTCGGTTCTAACATGAGCAATTATTCTATTGCCAAATTGTTCAGTTCACTGGTTGTCAAGTAACATAATGGTAATGTTAACAAAGTTGTCAATTCTGTTCATTTTAGATTTAAAACTATTTAGTCTGAACATAAAGTTAGTGTAACGTATTCGGAATACAAACTTCACTTGTTACAAACTGTTTGCCAGCTTAACGGTCTTTATATTGAAATGTAAATAATGACGAATTTGTAAAAATATAAATAATTTAAATTTAAAAAATTATTTAAAAATGTAAATATTAATTGTAACATTAAAGTAATATTATTTCTAGGATGTTGTAATAAGATAGAACTTGTAAAAGAACAAAAAGCCTATTTTTGGGGTCTCTGACTTTTTTCTTAACAGTTAGCGAAATTGCATACATGAGAAAATTGTAGAGCTCGAATATATCTGCAATTTTCATCCATTATACGTTTTGTTTTCATAAAATTTGAATCCAGGAGAGTCTCGCAAAGTTACCATAATAAAATTGCTATTGCCTACTGCAAATTATTTTTTAAAATGGCTCTATGTAAGGATTATTTTTATTTTTTGGTGCAAAATAGTCAGGAATGTAAACATTATTGAAGTAAAAGAGAAAATCCCATTTAGGGGCACTAATTAATTAAGCATGATTCCAACACAGTTTCAAAAATAATAAAAAATATTCTAATATAATATCAAGGCAATGAGACAAGCGATAGACTATATTAACTAAACAACGATCCACAAAAAATATCATAAATAATTTTTATTGGAAGAATTTGAAATGAATGTTTAGTAAACTTGTTAAAATTTATTTAACGAAACAATTATTAAATTATCGAACATTTTTTAAAAATATAGTTTAAAACTTTAATTTGAAAGTAGCAAACAAACATTTTCCGAGAATGAAGAATAGTTCGTTTTTCAAAATTGTTATGCATGTAAAATATCGTATGTGCCGAGAGGGACGGAACTACTCGTAAATCAAACATCGCTCCCGCCGCAGCCGTGGTGTATAATATACTGTTTCAATATTACAACGTGTTAAAGTTAAAAAAATATTATTTCAATAAATATGAGCAGAGATGGTATTTGGGCAAATGCGAAAGCTACACTCGCACTCCACTTTAATGAAAAAACAACTCCCATTTGTAGAAATAACTGCTATATCTACTATAAAATAAGAACAAATATTGTTGCTTATAAATTAAAACATATAATGTAATTGATATTGTACAATTATTTTAAAATAACAGTAACAATAATGTTTGACGAAAACGTTTATTTGCAATTTATTTTTAGGATTGGCATCGCGAGACCTCGGTTTCATTTTTGTTTGCTTTATCTTTATCTCACGTTTTATTATTACTGAGCAGCGTTTGATAATATAGACTATAAGTGGAAACACTATAAAAAAGGTAATCAAAATGAATATGAAACACTACTAAGACAATAAAAGGACTTACGTGTGTTTGATAAATGGCATTTGTTTAAACATGTGATTTTTGACAAATTTTGAACATTTCAAGAACATCAAGAAAAACGAAAGAAGTAATATGCTTTTAGTTCCTGCAGGGAAGCAACCGGTTGCACCGCGATAACTCGTACGCTGCCTGTGATAACTTTTGCCCCCGGCATCAAGCTTTTTCTCGCTCTCCCTTTTTACCCATATTTCTGCCCGGAATGCTTCTTTCTAGCTTTTTTAATGTCCGGTTTATTTTACTATTTTCCGAAGGACTGGTCATTTCGCTTCATGAAATTTCGTTCCCATGGCGTAACGAGGTTTTCATGCTTTTACTAGCTATTGCTTCCCCGTTACCCCCGTTTAGGAGTGTTCAACATTGTTTACGCTGGAATAGACAACAGTCAATTCTTATGAAATGGTCTGTAAATACACAGTAAAGTCAGGGAGGTAATTGCAGAAAAAATAAACTAATTATAAATTACTCAAGCTGTTGCACTGTTGACAGAACTTGTGTAACATACAATGGGAGAACACTAAATTTAATATTACAGTTATATCGTCAACTAAAAGATCAAACAATCTTCCTGTGATACATGACAAAAATTTTAGTGTGCCAAAACTCGCATGAAGAAATATTAGAAAAAAATAAACAATATTTAATGTTATGACAACTAGTCTGCGTTGAAAACTCTGCACAATCCAATTCTCAATTAACTTAGGTTATACACATGAAAAACCTAACCTAACCTAACCTAACCTAACTGGTATTCACCGTAACTTAGGACACATGGATTAGAGAGGTAATGAAAGAACAGACGAATATGATATTAGAGTCGGCAAAGAGATCAATGATAGTATCGTTTTGTTCTTTCAAGAAGGACTAAATATGCTGAAGGTACACAAAATCTCAACAAAATGAAGAGTGGTCCTAGTGCGAAAAATTCATCAGAAGAAAAATCTTAGTGAGAGATCTACAGGCGGATAACATACCCGAAATTCGCATAGACTTTTATTATTTTCAGTTTTTGGGCTTATTATTAATGAAAAAGAAAATACCGATGTATTGCGTCTAACGCATGAATGATAATAAGTAAGACTAATTGTTTGGAATTATCTTTAAACTCGAACTTTGAAAATCTCAAATGCATGACAGATGGGCTTATCAAAGGATTAGATTGGACAGAATAATGATAAGGATCTCCGCAGAACTTTTAACTTTTGTGCAATACTCATAATTCTACAGTTAATAAAATGTTAGAAATGTTTAAAAAATGTGTTTATGTCTTATTTCAAAAAGGACATTTGCTATCATCATTTTTAAATACTAAGAAGTCCCTTATGTTTATTGTTAAATACTAAATATTATATGATAGCACTGGGCAAGCGAAAAATGTAAAAATCTGAAAATTCCGAATGAAATAATCCAATTTTTATTAATCCCCCTTATGCTGAACACAACGACCCGTGGATTAAGACATTGATTTTTACGATTAATTTATAACTAAATAATTATACAGTTTATTTAAAGTTTAATATAAACACAAAGATAATGTAAAAACGTAGAAATTTAGCCATGTTACGAACATATGTATGCATTTGATATAACAAAACGGGTATCATCAGGATCATGGGTATAAAAATACATCTGCGAAGAATAGTGTGCGATTTATATTTTTCAGAATTTTGTTATAGGAAGTTCTGTAGATTTGCCCACATCATTGCAGAACATGGAAATCTAAAGAAACAATTACTCTGTGATTGTTGGTCCTTCGGGAAGACACGTCTGCAATCTACATTCTGGTGAATTAAGACTTGAGAATCTAATTTTAATGCTATTTAAATATACTGTAAAATAGGAAAAACTAAGAGATATACGTATTGTTTTAGTGGCAGTAATTGGTGTCAAAATCGAAGTTGAAAAAAGTTACATTTCCTTCTGACTTCAAGATCACTTTTCACGATTCCGAGGACAAAAGTAAGTTGCAGTCGTCAAGAATTTCAATATGGCGACGAACTTGAAAAAAAACAACAAAATTAAGAAATATTTATTGTTCTGCATTTTTTTCAAGGTATAAGAATATTCGGATTCTATTAAAGCTATTGACAATGCGGTTAAAATATTTGAATTTTAAGAAAAAATTGTGGTTTTATACCCCACATTATTGTAACGATCGTAAAATGGTGTCCTCAATGACAAATTCATCGACTATTTCCGGATGCTCTAACTCAAAAACTACGAGGTTTAAACAAAAATGTAAGAATGAACAGTTCTTAGGTTTCATTGTGAAATATACTGGAATTTTTTGAGATTAATTTTAATTATATTTTGAGAAATATTGTACCTATTATGCTTTTCAATATTTTAAACTATTTACGAAAAATTCTGAATACATTGTAACACTTTCTCTGATGAATTCTAAGAATTTTTTGTTTGCGTTAGTGCTAAACGAAAAAAATCCTAAACGAAATGTTTGAAATTCAATTTCTATCTAACTTTCAATTTTTGAAAACATTTTCAAATAAAGAAAGAATAAATAATTATCAATTTATCATTGAATATACTAACATTTTTGAGCATTTTTCGCAAATAATTTAAAATGTTTTTAAAAATGTATACAACAAATTTCTCAAAATGGCATCAAAACATTTGAAATAATGCCACTATATTTCGCAACGAATTCTAAGAACTTTTCATTGTTATAGCATTTTTTAAAAAACCTCATAGTTTTTAAACAGCGTTCGGAAATTTTGAAATAAATTTTCATTGAGGACGCCATTTTGAGGTCATTACAATGATGTGTGATATAGAACTAAAGTTTTTGGTTAAAATGAAAATATTTCGACCACCTATATGTATATTCTAATATCGTGAACAAAATCGAGAAGAATAAGTACCTATTTCCAAATTTGTTGGCAATTTTTTTTCATGTTTGGCGCCACATTGGAATTCCTGATGGCTGAAACTCAATTTTCACGACGAATCTTGAAAAGTGATCTTGAAATTAATAGGATATGCGTCTTTCAACTTCGATTTAGATACGAAATACTCGATTGAAAATGAATCTAAAAAGTACCTTTTAAGCATTAATGGGTTTAACAAATATTGAAGTTTTGTGAAAAATTCGACTACTCCACTGAACCTTGAACTGCGTATCAGAGACATTATACAAAAGTTAATTGCTGCGTGCAGTATATTCCGTGAGAATATCAGAAACACGATGACATGAAACAAATACCTGATAGATGAACATGCAGCAAGAAACAATTAGTTTTAGCGTAACTCATCGTCGTTGTGAAAAATGAACTAATGGCATTCATCCTCACAAATTTAAAGCACGCAGTTTCGAATTTTCACTTGATTTTTCTCTGAAATCAAAATATGGTTTCTGCAAACAGTTACTCTGCCGACAATACAACCGAAAAAAAAGTTCCGAATTCACAAATCAAATGTACTAAAAAATTCTTATATTCCAGTTCTTAAAAAAAGTAATACACAATTTATTGATACTGAAGGCACTAAATCCGTTTCTTATAACAATGTTTTATAATATGCTGAGCAAATTATGTAAAATATTTAGTGGTTTTATATAAATTGCAGCAGGGTCTATAAATTATTGAAACATTAATTTATAATATTTACTCTTCAGCGCAGAAAAATGGTTGGTTTATGATAAAGCATAAAGCGACATCCAAACAAGCAGTTTTTGATGTAAAACAAACATAATTTTCCGACTAGCGGTAAGCTCATTTTGAATATTATTAGAAAGCAGAAATGTAAACACATTTCGCATGTAAATTTATTCGACCTGTTCCATACAGGCACAAATGTTCGATATCAGTTTTGACTATGTAATTTTAAGAATCGTTGCTTAGCCGGAGCAGCACATCCATTCTTATATATTGAACAGATAATTTTTTGCAGGAGTAAAAGGTTTTGAATTATTTTTAGTCTGGCATAATTTGACTAAAAATATCATTATTTGAACCTTTTAAACATTGGTTGGATAGAAAAATTGCTAGACTAGATAAGTCGTCACGAATTTATATAAAGAAATATTTGTTCACGTCGAAGTTTAAGCAATAGTGTTAAAAACAATTGTTTAACTCGTGTTAAATGTTCCCCAGAAGAGGTTTAAATTATTGTTCAATTTTACATGTTTTTAAATCCAATATTCCTTATTCATACGATCATAATCTTGACTAACAAACATTTAGTTAATATTGCTGAAGAAATGTGTCGAGGCTTAGTATAGTAACGAATTATCCCACAGCTTTTTAGTCCTGGTTGCATCGAGGGTACAATAAAGCTTCGGAGCTTTACGTCGAGCAGAATTTCACTAAAGAGCCTCATAAAAAAAATTCATAACGACCCATTAACGAGGGGTGATTACCGTAGAGCCAATAAATCGCGGGATTCGAATTGAATGTGATTTTCCTTAAGAACTGTATAGCTAAAATTTCTGTTTGAAAATTGTTCAAGCATCACAAGTCTACGAGACGGGACTTAACATTCCCGTTTCTATTGAGAGAAGTTTCGTTTAAAATTTAACCGACTAGTTTAAGAGAACTCACTTGGAAATAATTCAAAAAGTTGCACGACGTAAGACGTTCAATTGTTTACTTGCAACTTCTAAAGACGTGGTTTTCAAAACTTCGCATGAATAAAGAATCCGATTGAGGTACGTGGATTAAGAATTTAAACATATTCTTATTTAAGAATTAAAACATTTTTAAATTTCGAGTTTAATTTATGAGCTTTATTAATGTTATAATTTAGTAAATATATAGATAGCACATTAATTACTGTATTTGACTGATGTGTAAGGTTATTAGTCAGTAAAAAGAAGATTGTGACATTATCTGCATTTTTTTAATTATCGTATTTGATTTTTAGTGACATTAGTTTATTTTTAATTCTTTTTTATTCCATTTGTATATCAATCTTCTCTGAAGTATTCAAGTATCTTCGAAAACCTCCATCCATTACAATATCTACATTCAAATTTAATCCCCAGACAAATTGCAATGCTCAGTATAATTTGTACACGTGCAATGAACAATTGAACATAAAATTAGCACATAACCCAAAGAAGGCAACTGAATGATGTGCAAAATTTGACCAAAATGATAATCGAACTTTCTATGCTATGTAAGTTCAGTGCAGTATTACAGTTTTGAAAATAAAAAAGTAAATGCACTTTCTATTATATCCAATGTAAAAAATTGTCAATAATAGGAAAAATTCTGTAGAATATATGAATTTCATACATAAAGAAAACTGGATGTTAAGAAGAAGGTAAACGACATTCAGATATTAACCGTTAATACAATCGTATTTATTATCATGTTCACATTATAAACTTGTTCTAAGAATTAAGATAGTAAGGTAAAATATATATTTTTTGTCACTCTGTCAAAAAACTTTAGATATGGTTGGTCCTTTGGCTGAAAGAGACCATATTGTAACCCAAATGGAATTTTAATACAGGATTGTATTAATCATTAATAGTTATTAATTCAAAATTAGCCGTCTGATATTTTGTCAAGCGTCCTCTGTCATAATCCTTTTACAATTCACGAGTAGTGAGTTTATTTGAAAAACATTTTCAATTAGAATATTAAAATATAAATTTCTGATTTTGTGAATTACATGTAAATATTAAAAGTATAAAAAACCGAACATGCGTCTACATTTAGAGGTAACATTTACAACCTTCAAAAGAATGTAATCCTTTACATGTAAATTGCGAAAATATTAGTCCCAGAGTGATAGTTATTAGTAACTAAAGTAATATTACTTTGGATACACTAAATAAGTGAAATATTGAATATTACCGTAAAAGCGGTTTCATTTCAACAAATTCAGAGAAAAAGTAGACAACGACGCTTCCTTCGTATTTGCTGATTGAAAGTTGGAATTGAATTTTTCCAAAACGATCGACTTTTATCCGTCTACATTCCGAAATATTAAATATGATTAAAATGTAAATGTATTCATGAACGGCAACAGAATTTTCAAACATAAAATTCGATCTTCTCTTCCTACCGCACAGATAATCGACTCTATAGTTACATGATTACTTTGGAATAACAGTTTTATTTCTTTTCCTTTAACGAAAATGGAAATTGAATTGAATAACTAACCTGTCAAATGTTTAATAATGTCGATAACTTATCACTTAAATATAAATGTGTTATTAAAAGGTAACATACTTTTTTTGTATATTTTTTAACAAATTAGAAAAATGTTAAATAGAAGTATAGAATTTATTATTTCAAAGTAGGTATATTATCCAGTAAGTGTTTAACGAGTTTTAAAGTGTCTTAAAATATAAACATTTTTCACAATTAATTTTTACACGTAAAAAATATTAAATAAGGGATGATGATTTGTATTACATATGGTTATAGAATATATTGTTGTCCCATCTATAAATGTGAAAGAAATTTTCCGCTATGATCCATGAATAGTTTTTCGGGAAAAATTAGATTTTAAATTAATACATATAAAATTATATTTATGTCTAAAAATTCAATAAAAAGCTTAATCTGTGTTAGAAGGTTAAACCCGATTTACGTCTTCATGAAGAAATTGAGATTTCTCGATTTCTGGTTCGATAGCCTTATTGTTGGATGTTGGGTATTTCCCCGCGTATTTTTATCTCTTGTATACACCTTCTCCAATATATTTTAGAGTTCAAACTCACATACATTTTAAAGGAAACTTTTTCTACTTCCCTCTTAAGTTCAATTGTTGGAAAATTAATTGTTTTGTTGTATTTATTCACATATGGAGATAATGAAAGATCATCAATGCATCAATATTAAATCTATTTTTCACGACTTGCCATAAAAGTAACAATAATAATATAATATAAAAGTAATACCTTATGATGAAAGCAAGTGGAATATGCAATTCTTAATTTCTCTACCAGACAGACAATGCAGAATTATTTAAGTAGTAGAAAAAACTCGATTGTGACATTGGCTAAAAAACTACAATGTAGAATAAAACAACATAAATATAAGACTAATTCTTTGGTAGAGGAAGAACTATCTGGGCATATTACTATTGATTATTTATATTTTTTGTTGTTATTTGTCGTTTAAATTGTACAAAAGAACACGCTTTTTCTTGAAAATTTTGTATATACAACATTGAAGAATACAATACTATGTAATTGGTATTACCAATACTTAGAACTATGGGTTATTGATGAGGGATACTAAGTAACAGTTGCAACGCGTCAGTTAAAACATAACGATACATTATTTTACGAAAAATTGAATCTTATAGCGTAATTATAATAGTACTAATTAGTACGACAATTTTTTATTAAAGTTTAATCAAAGAGAATATATTTTCTCATAAAACCGAAAAAAACATGATACACGATGGGATTTGCATTCTGAAATTTATCAAATGGCACAATTTTCCGTGATACACTGAATCGAGGAAAATGCATTAACAAAACATTGCATGCAATAGTGTGCCATTAGCAAAACACAATGCGTAATGCTTTTGAAACCAACTTTCATTATGAAAATCGAAATGGTTTTCCAATTTTGCTGCAGGCAAATTAATTATTTAACTATTCAAAAAAGTGTTTCGTCAGCGTAGTGGTAAACTCTCTTTCAGATTAATATATTGTGAACGGAAATACAATTCGCGTGGTCGATATGACTAATTATTTGCGTCATTTTAATTCTTATTCGGTAATCTATATTAGCAGCACAAAAAAATACAATTTTTCGTTACAAATATCAATCTTAAAAGCTTTTTATATTTAATGAAAATGTTTAGGAAGTCATTTTTATGTATGAAATTGCAAAAAATTTGCGAAAATAATCAGTAAATTTAGTCAATTAAAAAATAAAAGATCGTTAGTTAAATTTGACTGGACTAAAATGTTCTCTCGGCAGAAATTTACATGCGTATCAATGAAATCGTAAAATGCACGTAAAATGTTGGAGTAAAATTTCACTATTTTGGACAAGATTTACTTGAAAAGAGTAAACGCTTTACTCTTGAGCGCATTTTGCTCATAAAAAGTGAAATTTGTACTAGTTTAGATTCCACATTACGCTAAGAACATCAGAGTATAATCTCAGGAGATTCGAATATATTTATTATTCTATCACAGAGGTCTATAAATCTATGTTAAGTTTTTTTTAGTTTGAACATAATAGTTTAATAGTAGTTTTCGATACAAGTGCGTAAAAGTTTTTTCTACGAATGTGAGGGTTGTTGGCCGAGCTGAAAGCGAGGTCTGCATTCACATTAGTACAAAAAACAGTTTCGCACATGCGTCGAACAATATTTTTTGATGCAAGTGTGCGTAAAGTGCACCTAAAAAATGTCAAAAATGCGTAAAGCCGCACTTTACGCACACTGCATCAAAAAAGCTAATTAATTTTAAGTTAGAACACAAATTCACTTTTACATAATCTCTCGTTTTTTATATGATCGAAACATTTGCAATTTCTACCAAAGAATCGATGTTCCTTAAACTGGTCGTTTACTAGTACATGTTCGGCTACTAGGACTAACAACAAATTTCCTTTAAATTTAATGAACAATTAAGTATGAACCCTCTAAATACCAACTAGAACTTTATTTTCTTGCATAAATCATGATTTCAAGTAATATTTGTTACTAAAAGTTGATGAAAACTTTCTTTCTAATTCTGCATTAGTTGAAAACTGCTAATTACGAAAAGAAAAATCAATAATTCTATTATTAACGATTTTTACATTAATAGAAAACTAGTTACTTATTACTTATTCTAAAAATTACTAAGCTAAATTAATTAATGACCTTTTTTAGATTACGAGAATGTTATTAATAAATTAGTAGTTTTGTATTATTTTCTAAGTAAATAATGACTCAATGATAGTAACCCACTTTTAATTTCAGATGATTAGTTTTCAGGTAATTCACATTAAGAGATTTGTATCAATTAATTAAATTGATGAAATATGCTTCCCAAATTTTTATTAAATTTAATGAGAAATTTTAACAGCATTCTAGAATTTGAAAACTACATAAGAAGAAATTTTCAAAATTATATTTCGACTGAAATGGGGAAGTGATTTGTAAACCGCATAATTTTCAAGTACTATTATCACTAAATTCTTTGTAGCTGCAGGTGAGTTTTAAACGATAATTTCCGAAATTCCTTCGCGATGAGTTTAATAATATATGGGTAGGAAAAGTAATTTCGTGCGAGACATATAAATGGCGCAAAGGTGAGTATGAATCGCGTGCGAGTTCAACTTCCAGGTGGCCGATAGAATTGGAATGATGTGATTGGTGGAATGCACAACTAATCTAAATTCGCAACCGTATATTTGGATCATTCGACTTTCACGTTCCTTTATCTCTCGATACGGTGAAAACGAATTCCGGTCAATAAAATTCAGGCCACAATTCTTCTTCAATCGATCGAACACTTATTACTCGGATTACTCTGCGTTCAGTCCCTTATTTTACCGATATCTCACTCTCAAAATATGTTCCTTCGTAATTAAAACCGTGAAAATGATGAAAAAGTGATTAATTTGTCCTTTTCAAGTAACACTTAGTCACTATTTCTAATATATAATAAGAAGTGTCTATGAATAATTGATCATTTAAAAAATTTTGAATGTTAAATAAAATATATTTTATAAGAAACCTCCTGAATTTTGTCAAGATTAATCCATGTCGAACTATTGTAAAGCCAAGGGATTTAGAATTTTATTTGGGAAATTGGTATGAAATCCTGCCTTGTCACATGTGAACGCTAACAAACGAAATAAGCTATGGAAGATTTGCCTCTTTCAGCCGTTTGGCATTTTGTCGATCAATACGCGCATTCGCTCCATTTTCGTTATGGAAAACATGTTAAGGTCAGGCCCGCAGGCAAATTCGTTTGCCCGGGATTTTTTTATTTATAGTTTCACATACGCGATTTCGGAAATACGGCAGCTGGAAATTGATGAGCGGCGCGATTCATTATTCGGCTGACTTTCATTTCTGAAGCAATCAAGGGGCTGGCTTCTCCCTTCCAATTTTTTTTAAAGAGAAAAATAACACCTAATTCTGCTAACGAACTTCATTTGAGACTAACGTACGAGCGTAATAGATTCAACAAATCAGCCCAAATGTCACGCGAGTCTAATTCTGATTTTGGCCCAGTTATGAAGAAAATGCAATCAATAGCGTAATTCAGGCTTTTTGTACTATGACGTACGTTATCGTCAAAGATAAATTGTTTTAACGATAGAAATAAATATTTACCTTTTAGTGCATTTATCCGATTTATCTATCTCAATTTCGATAGGAATGTCAGTTACGTGAATTATTGGAGAAGTTAAACATACATGTCAAAGGCAAACATTATCAAAACTAATTAATTATACCAGTAGATTAATCATATTAAATGAGCAAATGGTGACTTTTAAAAATAAAAAAAATATTAATCAAGGAAATTGACAATTGAGTTTGAAAAAATTGAAAGAATAAATGAAATATATAAATGAAATACATGAAATAAATTAAATAAAATATATGAGTAATCTGAATTTTTTGCAGACAAATAAATAATATACGAATAACAATTGCTTTATAAATAATAGTAAACAATTGAACTAAACAAAGTGGGTTTTTATTTATTGATTTTCATTAGATCTAAATATTGATTTATTAAGTTATTAACCAGCAGTTAAACAATACTTATAAATCTACAATCATCAGCGTTGTGCAAAATTGCCAAGCAACATAATAATTCCAAAATTTCAGCATTTCCAATTTGAATAGAAAATAATCGAAACCAATTATAATATGGATGTACCTACCAGATAAATTCAATAAATATATGTAAATTTATTTTCAAAATGCCTAAGGATGATTATTTTCCTCTTAATTTAAAATGTGTGGTTTGACATTTGTGGGTATATGTTTGATAATTTCAAAGAGCGAATTACATAACGAGAATTGGAAAATATGGGAGCGCGTCGAATAGCCGACATATCAAAAAGCCGACAGGTCAAAAAACCGACAGTCGAAAAGCCGACACATAATGACATAGACACATCGACTGCGGACAGTCAGTTTTAAAGTGTAGATTATTATATTGTCGCCTTTGATATTGTCTGTTTTTTGACTGTCGGTTTTATGACCCTTCGTCATTTTGATTTGTCGGTTTTTCGACCCGCACCCGAAAATATAGATATTATCGTTTTTATACTCTTAGACAGAAACTCGGTTGCATTAATGTGATGATAAATTTATTTTAAACAAATTTTAAAATGTGTATTTTAATTTAAAAAAATTGATAAATACATAATTCGTTTAGGATGTGAAAGTAAGAAGTATTTCATTCAATTTTACTCTTCATTACGTTTGAGCGATTAGAAATAACACAATGGCGTCAAATTTTACAAAAAATTCCAACAAATTTATTTATTTCTATGAATTTTTTATGAACTATTAGAATATTAAGATTATTATAAATACACTGGTATGTACCTTTCAACTTTTTTTTTTAACTTTGATTTACTTCATTCCATGTGAATCAACAAAATGTAATTTCAGGCGTAATTGCGGTTAAACACAAATGTATCAGTAATATAACATGTAGATAACTAAGTATCCAGTAACCTATGACCTTCATTATATATAACAACTTTTAGGAATAACAATAATAACAAAATTTATAGTATGCAAATGGAAGAATAAACGAGAAAAACTATAAGCAATATGTTTTGCTTGTCAAAAAATTCGTGATACAGCAAGTTTGGTTGATTGGATCGAATTACATAAATAAAATAGAGTAGTTTTTATGTTATAATATCAAAATAATCAGTAAAGGACATATTTAAATAATTCTGAAAATATTTATGTTGAAATAACTACAACAAATTTATTTAATGCAAAAAATGTGTACTGCAATAGTTCATCAAAACCAATGATAGTTAGTTTTAGTAAAAATCTGAATCCGAATTTTAAATTATCGTTAATATTAATTTTTCATGTTCCTTTAGAAGGAAAGTACGTCATGAGGGCAACGAATTTGTAATGAGCTTACGTCTGAAACTACGTATGTGCCCTTTTTTAAGGAATTATTTGATAATACTCGAAGTCATATTGATCTTATAATTACATTATTTCTATACAAATAAACGTTTGAAGTATGTGCTCGACTTTATCTGCTATTGAGTTTTTTTCACGTTATACCACTGTATGAAATCCAAATGATAGGCGATATATGTTCTCCCTTATTTAAGATTTTAGAACAGCAATGCATGCTAGAAGTAGAATATAATACTAGTGGTTTATTAAATTTGTAAGAAAAAATATTGATAATGATAAATGCCATTCTACAAGAAGTATATTTCGTAGCTAGCATTTGTGTACAATTTGAACAGGCCATAAGTAAAGATTGTGTTAACACATGAGATACTGTTACATTACAGATTATCCAGACAACCAAAACTCAGCTGTGAAAGTCGACTATAAGACGATTGTTGACTATAAAGTTGATTTAATGTTGACTTTTACTGGGACATTCATAGTCGAATTTTAAAGTCAACTTTAACCCATTTCGTCCCAAAGTGTCCGTTTTGTCCGTCAATGTTCAACGACGTATTACTATATATTTTCAGCCCCTAAAAAGAATCGCCAAAGCCATAATCCACTATTTTCGAGGTCGCTCTTTGATTTATGCCATTTAGAATACGGAAAGACAATGTGCTAACCCTCATTTTCTTCAATTAAAAAAAATAAAGGGTAATTTTAAGGCTATTTTTTCAAAAAAGTGCAATTTTCAATGCGAAATACTCCATAAAATTCAGTGAAATGACCAAAAACAGGGCGGTCGAGGTCCATAATAAAGAGTTATGACATATACTTATTTTATTTGTTACATCCAAGGGTTGCAAAACCACCCTTAACCCGTAATAGTCAAACGGAAACAAAAATGATGAATTGTCGGAAAATCGTAGACTTTTTGAAAAATTTTTGTTGAACAAAAAGTTCTTAGAATCGGTCAAAGAATGTGCTGAATTTTTTTCAGAATTTTTTGAATATTTTTTGAATTTTTCAAAATCCAAAAAATTAAAAAATTGTTCAAAAAATTCTGAAAAAGTTCAGTGTGTTCTTTGATCGATTCTGAGAACTTTTTGTTCAGCGACGTTTATTATATCGGTAACAGTAAGGTTTATAGTACTGGCTAAAGACGTTGTATACAAAGCAGCGGCAAAAATGGAACTTCTCGAATGGTCGAAATTCAGGAATTTTTTATTCGAAAATGAGACTGTTTCGGAATAAACGTCGCTGAACAAAAGTTCTCAGAATCGATCATAGAACACGCTGAATTTTTTTCAGAATTTTTTGAACAATTTTTTAATTTTTTCCAATTTTTGGATTTTGAAAAATTAAAAAAATATTCAAAAAATTCTGAAAAAAATTTAGCACATTCTTTGATCGATTCTAAGAACTTTTTGTTCAACAAAAATTTTTCAAAAAGTCTACGATTTTCCGACCATTCATCATTTTTGTTTCCGTTTGACTATTACGGATTAAGGGTGGTTTTGCAACCCTTGGATGTAACAAATAAAATAAGTATATGTCATAACTCTTTATTATGGACCTCGACCGCCCTGTTTTTGGTCATTTCACTGAATTTTATGGAGTATTTCGCATTGAAAATTGCACTTTTTTGAAAAAATAGCCTTAAAATTACCCTTTATTTTTTTTAATTGAAGAAAATGAGGGTTAGGACATTGTTTTTCCGTTTTCTAAATGGCATAAATCGATAGAGCGACCTCGAAAATAGCGGATTATCGCTTTGGCGATTCTTTTAGGGGCTGAAAATATATAGTAATACGTCGTTGAACATTGACGGACAAAACGGACACTTTGGGACGAAATGGGTTAAATCAACTTTCAGTTGTCTGGGTAATTAAAATGTTTTTTTTTCAGGACGAACTAGACTAGTCATTTCTTACGTATTTTGGATCGTGCAACCCGAATCAGGGGTCGGAATTCACAAGTTGATTCGTTTTTCTAACCAATTTTGAAATTGGGACCGTTGATACGATTTAGAAGTTAAATTTACATTTTACGAATTCTATAAATTCTTCAAATTTTTGTTGGAATTCGCTAAAAGTTTGGTGCTTGTTTTTTCAGTTGACCGAATACTGAATACAAATATATAATCAGATGTTTTAAATTTAGAATAGCGGTCCGCCAAAATTGCATGCGCCATTTTGAATTTGAAGAATCTATTCAATTGATTTGTAAAGTTACCTTCTAAATCGTAATCCATATCCATAATTTGAAAATTAGCTCACATCTTTCCAACATCTGACATAATGTATCGAAAGAAAAAGTAAGTTTTTTAAGATATAAAGAACAAACGAACAAACTTGTGAATTCTGACCCCGGATTTAGTTTCAGCGACCCAAAATACGTTAGAAATGGCTAATCTAGTTCGAGGTGCAAACAAATTTATTGTTGGTGTAGGGCTGTTTAGTAATAGACAATATTAAAATAGGATTACTGGAGCAAAAAATAATAAATTGATCAACTTGTTCAAAATCGATCGCATTTTATTGATCAGATGCAGATTAAACTTCATCTTCTTCTTGAGACGTTCTTCGATCGACTTTGATTGAAGTTAATCGAAACTGATAAACAAATTAAATCGGCAAAACGTACATTCCATTTTCATCCGAAAAGTTTTCATTTGAAAAAGTTCGAAATTTCTCAAAAATTAGATCTGCATTTAATTGATCTCATTTCATCGAATTTGATGAAAATTTGATTAATATCCTTTGATAAATATAACAAATAAATTTATGTATTTATGAACTGTAACATAAAGAGATGACGATGCTAGTAAATCGTATGTTTTATTAAATTAATTAAACATTTAAAATACGTCACTGTATAGATTATTCCTAGTTCTCCACAAATTTGTTACAAAATAAAAATTTTAAATAAAAAAAAGGAACTGAATGAAGTAAAGTTAAACTGAAACTGAAAAAATCAATTATTCGTGGGTAAGCAAGAAAATCATAAAAATAAATTTACAAATATGAACTGAAAGAAAGAAGAATCTAAATGTTGTATGTCCCAATGCAAATAATGAGGTTATTAGAACATAAAAACATTTTATATGACAACTTTAAATTAAAAACATAAGTTATGACGTATTAGGTATCAATTTACGAATAACTTTCAAGATTTGGGGTACACAAATTCTGCACTAATTTTAAGTTATTTTGATGTCTTCTTTATGTTAACACTGTTAAGAATATTTATTTATTGAAAACTGAAAATGTTTTTAATTAATCGGTTAAGATCGGTTTTAATTTACATAATCGTATAGAACTAATAATAATGTATACTTTTCCTGGATGGACATCATGCCGACATATTATCAGAACGTAGTAATGAATTGAACATTTAATTGTAAAAATCCAAACTGTTAATTAAGAATTAATAAAATACTGTATTCGAAAAACTTTTCTATGACGAATCACAAAAAGAGTTTTTAAAATTTGAATTCAACTTCTTTCTTATTTGTCTATATCGCACATGCGAAACAAAACTTACGTGTTTCCGTGTTGTTGATTAAGACAAAGTTTCGAGACGAAGGTATATATTATTTGTAAATTCTTTTAACTAGTTGTAGAAGAATTTAACAAATTGGCATTAAATTTGCTGCAATGGCAGTTTTTGAACCCAAATTGTCGGAGTTTTTACGGTTTCTCAACGAAGATCTCTATCAAATGAGGTTAATTCGTTTTTTACCTTAGTGAACCTTATACCCACCAAGCTATTATCTACTTTCACTACTCTTTTTATAACAGTCTAAGTTGAATTTGATGAACGTCAATTTTTATTATTACGTTGCAATTCCTTCCTTAATGTAATGTACGTATTAAGAAAGGAATATATTTTCACGAAATAATAAATCTTGTTTTTAACGTTCATTAGTTTAAATTATGAAAAGAATTCGATACTAAAATAATTTTTTAAATGAAGATGTACTCAGTTTTTTGTTTAATTTTACTGTATTAATAATATTTTACATATGATATTATCAATATTAAGAAATTTACAACAAATTTCAAAATTTGTGTAAAAAATTATATTTAACATATTAATTTATAAGGTACATACTAAAGAAGCATAAATTACGCAAACCAATAAAACGACCCACTAGGACTAATAAAAGTCCACTTGAAAAATAGTTAGTTCTCTTTCAGTTGTGGGGCTCAAATAATTTTTTTGTCTAATAAATTCGACTTTTCAAAAGATAGAAAAACTTATAAATTGAAATTTTATAATCCAGTGTTTTTGAATGTCTTTTAAATTAAAGTACCCAAAATCGAGCCAAAATGCTGGACCAAAATTTGAAACTTCATTTCATTTCAGTAAAAGTCAGTAGTAGGCTTTCAGTATCGTTGATTCTTAACAGTGTCAGATTTTCAAATTCCAAAATGAACGGCTCAAATTGGTGGAGAAAATTCCGAATCTTTATTGGATTGATATTAAACTTTATATTCTGAGAGTCTTGAGACCATCAACTACGAATCCGTCGTTAGATCTTCAAAATTTAAATGGTGGATTCACTATCGCCCCATACTGGATCCATCATGTAGATTTTGAAAATATAAAATCAATATATTATATATAGATTGTTCAAATTTTGAATCTCGATGACTTAAAAAAAACTACAAAATTTAAAAAAGTGCAAGAGAATTATTGTCTAATTTTTTAGGTACTTTATGTTTTTTCAATATATATCCTCAGTTGTGGAATATTCTAGACACAGTCAAATATAATTATGAGTTTTAAATAGTTTTCAATTCCACATTTTTCGGTTCTTGAATTAATTTTTCAAAAATGATTCGAATTCAATTAAAAAACTAGTTACTCTGACGTTTAAAACAACACTCTATAAAGATCTAAAACTATATACAATGTAAATTATTTATCTAATATACAGAAGGATTATTCTGAAATATAATTAAAAAAGGTTATATAAATAACATAGGGTGCATTTTCATGAACGTAGTATTTATATGTATGGTTCATTATTAAAAATATCGGACAGTGAACATTCGTGTGATCAAACAGTCTTCAAAAATAATGAAACGTCACAACTGCTCAGACATTAGAACTTAAATGATAACTATTTCGTATTTTTTGTTTTGTGCAAATCCCTTAGTGTTCGTAAAATAATAATAATCGAATGATTTTAAATAAGGAAAATCCAATTCGAAACAGGATCGAATTTGGCTCCTAAAGCCTGCAGGAAACGAGCGCTGCAGCAAAACCGTCCGCAATGCAGCGACGGAGAAGAGACACGGTTCTTTCTGTCCTTTTCCTTCTCTCATCCTCTCCCGTTGAAAAAAAGCATACGAAATTAAGGTCGGATCGTTTTACCTCTACACAAAGTAGACCTGCGCACCTATGACCCACCTGGAATATCGCGATCTCATCTACGCACTATTTTGTATAAGACGTATGAATTCTTTTTAGGATGTCAATTGTTCATGTCCATAAAATTATAAAACTTTTGGATGATGAGGGCTAAACTTGATATACTATTTCAAAAACCAATCTTGCAAATATTTTGGAATTGAGAATTTCGATAGACGCAAGGCGAGGAACAAAGCAACAAAAAAATTGGTCGTTGATGAACTTTAACGAGTGCCGGCATCGTTGGAATGGCGATAGTTATCGTATGCACATTATCAATCATAAGAGTTCCTGCCTGGGATTGCATTCACGCTCGTCACGCGATACCCTTGCTACAACCTCGTAAATAGACAAGCATGCGGAAGAGAAAAAGAGGGGAGAGAGTGAAGAATCGAAAAAAATCGAAATTTTATGAACCATGAAAAGAATTTTTATTAATACGAAATATTTACGACACCTAAAGTGTGCGTTTAAATTTGAAATTTTATTACGTTTAAAAATAAAATAGTTCAAATGGGATTTATTAATGAACATAGCTGTAAATTTGAAAAAAGAGTCTTAACCATGTTGAAACTATCCAAAATATGAAAGAAAATGAAAGGATCTAAATATACCACTGGCATCAATAAAAATATGTCAATTGCACAAAGTTAGTGTGTTATGCTTTGTTATATATTATTAAATTCTAAATATGCCATGGCACTTTTTTATTATAATTAAATAGGTAACAAAACGGACCAAAGGACAAGAGGTTATTGGAAATAATAAATATGAATTCTGAGGCCAGATTAACAACATTGTACATGTAGTTTAAAAAATGTCAAAATGGTTGTTTAAAACAAATAAGAAGAGGGCAACTTAAGACAGGATGTTTATCTAGAATTGTAGGAGTTGACGTTAAACAGTAAAAAATAGTCTTAACTAGTCATTTTTGCCAAGATATTTGACACATGTCTCATTATATTCTACACGGAAGGAAATTAATTTGATAAAAGTAGTCATTCCCAAGTAGTAATTTTTATGTGACATTTTAAACTTTTTCATCCGTCATATTGGTTCCGCCATTCGGAATTTTCCAAATCTGATGCGATTCTGAATTAGCGATCTCAACAAACCTTGAGTAACATGCTTTCATGTCCGACAATTTTTCAATTTTTTACGAAATTATTCACCATATTTGACCCTTTATTTCGAATTTTGCATATCTATTATCACTGATCTCAAAAAGTAATATTTAGGCCATTTCATTCATCTAAACATTGTTACATTAACGCTGAAATTTTTTTTACAATTATTGATACACATAATGATATTTAAATGCCATTTTTCAGTTTTTTTCGTTCGTAAGTTTGGCGCGAAGACTCACAATGTCCATCACAAAATTTTAAAGAAATTAATAGCTTGACATAGAGCACTTTTGTATGTGTTTCAAATCGAAAATGAAGTAATAAAAAATGGGCCAAAAAGCAGACGTTTTTAGCGTCACGCTTTTATGAACATAATGGTACTTTTAATATAAAGGGCGTAAAATAAGAGTTTTACGCTTTGGTTGGTGATTACACGCCCGAGGGACGGAGTATTACCATATGCGGCGTAAATTCTACGCGCGCTCTGAGAACAATATTTTTCGATTGTGATGGTGTGAAATTACCATTTTTACACATGATGATTTGGAAAAATCATATATAGGTCGTGAAATGGCCATTTTAAGCCTGCTGAATTGAAAATGAAATTTATCAACTTTTGTAATGCTATCATTAAATAAAGGACTCTTTGTATACTTCGTTATAATATATTATGTTGGAAATAGTATTTGTATAAATTAAAATTCATAATCCAAATAACAAGACCATTATTTTAAGAATCATTTTATTTTTTTTTTAAATTTCGATTATACAATGATTACGAATGTCTGCACAGAGAAAAAAAAAGTGTTAATGGAACCACGAAAAAATAGTAGAATCGATTTTAACTTCTTAAGTAGTAGAATTAACTATATATATATATATAGTTAGAGTTGATATTTGAGGTTATGTACGAACGATTTAACAATCGGAAAATGGTAAATGGAACAATTTTATTGTACCGTTTACCATGGGAATAGTTAATGCAACAACTTTTTAGATTTATGCGTTTTACAATTACAAAAAGGTTCCGTTAACTATTTCCTTTCTCTCTGTGTGGCTAAGTTCACTACAAGTATTATTGGAATGTTACTAGTAGTAATAATAACAATGATTTCGGTTTAGCTAATCATAATTTGAGATTAATATCAACAGGCTGAAAATATTACAAATATTTTATCTGCAATAGAAATAGATTGTCTTGGTTCACACGAAGAAGAATCTCAGTTAAGATTTATAATATGTATTACGATTACGTATTTTTATTACAATATGTACTAACCATCTGCATTTATGTTTAAAACTATTACAACATGTATTGTAAATCTTAACATTCATTTATCTCTATGAAATATGTCCGATGTATTAAACGAATATCAACAGTTTCTTACTTTTTATTTAATAGAGGTTAGACTACTAATAAATGCATATATATATATAACATTTACCTCTGTTGCCTGCTCTGTCTGAACTTAAAATCAATATTCCTAATACAATTTACGTAATCCATTGTTTGATAAATTTCGCTTCGCAATATGAATATAAACAAATCTGGACAACGTTTCCCTTCGCCCGTAATCGTAATCAGCTGTGTACATAATGTTCGCCAAATATAACCTCAATTGACGACAATGTCCTACGATTGCAAACCGAACGTAAAATACGTACCTCAAGTTATATTTATCTATAATTTGCTAAAAATGAAAACAAGTGTTTTTTATTAACCATTAACCACATCATCGATAACCATATGTTTTACAATCTGCGATCTTGGTCGATATGCTAAATTTTAAACAAAAAGTTCTAAACTATTGTTAAAAGTACGCACACCAGATGGGGTTATTTTCTTTCAGTCTCCCAACAGTAAAATGCGTTTTTTCAGGCCTTAGTACCTCCGAACATTTTTAAATGCGCTGCTGTAACACTACCATAATAGTGACGCATATTTTTGTTTCTTCCTTTTTTTTAGAAGATAGCAAATCAAAATCCGTAATCGAGAATCTATTTTAGTGATATTCAATATTAAATGAAAAAAATCACAAGTTCATATAATGAACATCAAAATTATCTGTTTGATACACTGCGCATTTGATATATTACATTGACCAAGTGTATTTTCAGGTCATGGACGTGTAAAATGTAATTTAATGAATATATTCACCAAAAAAATTCATATAAGAATTGTCATTAACTTTTTATCCTGCATTATAACATATTTCATGGAGTTTTACGTTTTACATTCTGAAATTTAATGTATAGTATGAATTAAATTTAAGGAACGTGAGCTTAAATTTTACTTAACATTATTTTCGTTTAATTATTGTCTCTGATCTTAGTTTTCTTAAATTCATTAAGTGTCATCGACAAATGTTTAACAGTGTAAAGCATGTCAAATTTCAACGAAATAATGTTTATAGTAGCAAAACAGTTCGCATTGTCATCAACAAAATTTATTGTTTTGAATTCTCGTTCGTTTCTCAATCGATTTCGCTAAAATTTGCTGTACATCCATGAAAAATGCGTGAAATAGCTGTAAAATGGTAATTCATTGTGAATTCTTTCTAAAATATATGTTTTTTAATGAAAATAAATCGTATTTTTCGACATCGGTAAAAGCGAACTTGATCAAAATTGCGATGCGGAATTTAGTTATTAAGTTCGAAATTAAATCTAAGAAATAAGAAAGGCGTTTCTTTGGATTTAGGAGAATCTTGCTATCCACTGAAAGATTTTATCCTAATGCTAAGAACATTATTCTTAAGAAAAGATTCTAGCAGATAGTCATTTTAATTCTAATCATATACATATATGTATATATAGAGTGTAAAATACTTTGTCGAACGTTTCCTAAAATTCTAGATCGCATACAAATTTACACTCATGTTAGATAATTTATTTTTGTACTTTAATACTATTCGTTTGTGGCATTTTACGAAAGCATTTCTAAAAATGTGAAAAAATTTATTTAAAAAATGAAGCAACAAAAACACTTTGGGCAACATTTTATAGAAACAATACTAAACAAAACTTTTTGAAAAATATTTCATATATAAATTTAAAAAGTAATATATACTTTGACCTTCTGCGCCATTCTGAAAAAGTCATTATTCCCACTGTGAATACTAAAATACGCAGATAGCAAGTATTGTCTATAAAATCCTATTAAAGCACAAAGCGTCGTTAATTCTGCAGATCGCCGAATGCAAATAAGCGGTGATTATATCCAGAATTATAAGAAGTGATTCACTTTTCTTAGCCATTTTTCCCCGTCGGCAATGGTTTCACTCCGTCGCGTTGAAATAAGTAATTGGGTAAAGCGGATTTCTTAATTAAATATAAATGCATTTTCCATTTCGTTTTTAAAATGGAAGAGGGATTTTAACTCAAGCCGTGAAGTCTGCATCGGATATAACTTTCTTACATTTACGGAAAATAATGTATTTCTCAATGCATTCGGAATTAATTAACGTATTACCTGTACTTATTGAACAAATTCTTTTTATGTTATTTTTCGGATGAGATTTACATAAATTGAGAAAATAATCTCTTATGCTTAACAAATTTTACATGTAACAGAACTTTACTACATTTCAGAATTTGCGCTTATCTAAAAAAGTCTTGCAGACCGTGTATTGAAAATAAAAATTCAATAGTTAAGCCAACTCAGCTAAAGCGGTTAATGAAAAAGTTATTCATCTAATAAACTACAGTTGATACAAGCTTCAACTTTTTTTCCTGAACAACCATGAGATGTCAATAAATGTTGATTATTATCAATGAATTGAGTCTTCAGAAAGGGAAGTTAAATCGTCCCCTAACATTTTTAACAGTGTCGAAAATTACTATGTAATGGCCGAATGATTATAATCTACATATTAGACCAGAAAATTCACATAATGGTATAAATTAGCACATGTGTAAAATAAAAATGAACTGTTTTTGGGATTCTCCTTCAAACGGAGTAGGCTAAATTTTCGAAAACGTAATTTGACACTACTTTATTTGTTTAAATGACCATTTTGAACCACTGATTTTCTAGATCAAATTTATTATTTAATTTCGAATAATTGTTGGCGTTTAGATGTCACTTAAATGCATATTTTTAAAACAATCGGGAACATATTTCGGATACATCAGAAAAAGTCATCGTGCGAAAATGACGATTGAAAAAAAAATATTTAAAAAATCGGTGTTTTCAGAAAAGTTCCCTCCGATAGAGCTTTTCCAAAAATCGGGGTAAATGGTCATTTCGATTTTTGTACAGTTTTATTTTGCGAATACCATAAGGCTGAGTTCCGTGTGTAAATTCTGCGTATTTAGCCATTGAAGGGTTTAAACACTAATAATTTAAACGTTAATAAATGTTAAAATAACATTTATAAAATTCGACCACTATAGCAATAAATCGCAGTCAGTATATTTTTGTTTCAATTGGCATAATCATGTAAAGATAAATAAAATGGTTTCGTTTGTGATGAATATTTTATTTAGTAAAAACTATTAATACATAAATAATAGGTTTCTTTCAATTCTTAACACTAATTTAACTTGCACCGATGCATATAGCACAGAAAAAAGTTCTATGCAGCGTAGAACTTGGCACACCGTATATAATCACCCTGTATAGGTATAACGATCGGCAATATAACGCGACCACATCACTCATTAATTCACGTTTGAACGTTATACCCAGCAAGAAAATTCTTTACGTGTTAGGGCAAATAGCAGCCAGTGCAATTCAGTATTTGCATTCCGATGATCAGCTGCGTGTTAATGTTCAACTTTCACAAGCTTCAAATGTAAATCAGTGGTATGTGAAATTTTCCCACTTACATTTATAAACGTTTATTTACGAGTAATGCGAATCGTTTGTCGACGATTATCATTTTATTGTTTTAAATATTGAGAGTGAGAATAACATTAAACCAACTAAAAGAAATTGTGCAACTTTTCTAAGTTTTGAATAAGAGTTGCCTATATAAAATTGTTATCTCGATTTTTATTAATTCAAGAAATACGTCTGAAATATATAATTCCTTCGAAGTTCCTGAAACGAAATCCGTCGAGTCAAAACTTCGGCAATATTTAAGGAGATTTATTACAGTGCTCAACAGAAGAAATATTAGCCAAGTGTATTAAAATAATACAGACCGAAAATAAATTCCACATGGTTTTGGTTGTTTAATTTTTATGGTAACTTTTATACTAGTTCTCATCAGAATTGACTAAAACTCGTTTTTCATCCAACATTATTAACTTACGTAAACAAAGCAAAGAACAAATAATAAATTTATTAATAAAAAAAGGCGTATGATATATTATACATTTCTAGTAGAAAATTACGCTACATTATTGATATACTTTTCGAAAAGATGTTTTTATAATTTTTAATATTTCATCAGTCCACTACTATCAGTGCTTTTGTAACAATGCTAATGCCCTGCAGTAACTTTTAATTCTTTTTATGGTAAATTATAAGAGAAAGTATATGGTATAGAATGAGACTAGAAATAAATTAGAGTCGTAGCATAAATATTACATTCATAAACATTTAAAATCATCAAAGAGAACAACCTTATAAGAAAAAATCTATTTTGTAAAAACTTTATATAAAATGCAGTTTACGTCGAACAAAGTTATAAATCTTTTTCGAAATATCTTGTAAATGTGCCGGTTCTGGAACGCTTTGACAAAGAATGATAATTATGTAGAATCCTTTTGAACATTGGTAAATAAACAAATTATGTTTGTCCGCTTAATAAATATCAGTGTAAATTTACGTTACAGTATGCATAAAATGCTCTTTACATATTTTTATCTTTTCGAAGAAGTTTCATTTTGAACGTTTGATTTTTCATAAAAATCAAAATATCTGCATGTTTATACATTTAAAGTAAAAAAATCAAGAACGCGTTTCTGATAAGATATCTAGTAGTCAGAAACCGGTATCATAGTGAAAGTTGCATTGTAGTAAATATTATATCCTGAAAATCGGAGTATTTTCAGTACCAACTAACTAACTAACTAAGCAACTAACTACTTAAAAAAATGTGTTAAGCGCCATTTTTAAAATATCCAACCAGCGCCATTCGAAATCGCGACCTCAAAACAAGTCGGATGTGGATGCGATTATTTAAAAAAAAAATGTTTGTATAAATAAACCGATACTACAATCTATGTGCAAATCGTGCATGTTTAGTCGTTAAAGAGGTTTAATGGGTGAATATTGTTTTCTCTTTACAAAGTCGATCGTCGGAGTAATAAAGATGACGTATAATATTACAGTTAAACTGACTTCTACAAATCTTTTCTTTATCTACATTCTTAATTGTTTCAACTTTTTAGGACAGTTTCTGCAGTTAATGAAATGTAGTTAAGGACCAAAAATTTTCTAATAATAGTTTACAAGATATGTTTTCCTTTTGCGCTGCGGCCGATGAATGGTAGAATTTATTATTTCGTTAAAGAAACCCAGGTATCAGGTCATTCCTATAAATAATCTGTCAAAACTAACATTATAAACATAAAGATAGGTAATATCGAACTCCCATCATGAAATACTTGTAACTTCCCATAATAGAGACCTAATGAAGCGACCAATTAAAATTACGGTGGACTGTTCGTTAACGTATTGCTGTTCGCCAGACGAAAGCCTCCGGTATATAAATCTCGGCGAAACAATACGTCCCCTATCGGAAATTGCCGCGCCGCCGCATAATTGGTGCGCTTAATAACAAATATTCGATTTCGCCACGGTTACATAATGAATTTATTTGTAAAATGGACTAACTGTATAATTCATCTGCATAGAATTATTCTTCAGGCGGTCAACTGCGTAATTACTGGAAATTTGGATCTCCCTCTGCCAGGCGTTACTGAGATAGGGATGAGTTATCGACTCCTGCAGGGTATGGGGGGTGCTAGAATATCGCGCAGGCCGAAACGACCTAATTGTTCTGTTAAATTTACCATGCATGTATGAGGAACGACGAGGAGTTTATAGCTACAGACTCCCGGGACGTGCGCATCAGCCAACGTAAACAACTTCAGGGCAGAGCTGGCTTGCTTTTCCGCACTTTTAAAGATGCAAGTTGATCGGTATTTTGCATTGTTAACGCGGCTGAAGACGTGCTAACCAATTACAGTCTGAGAGTTCACAGATTTTCTTTCCCTAATGGTGGGAAGCATCGTGATTTGAGAAAAATGAAGTTTTTATAGTAATACAAATTTTGTAACACAGTCAAAATTTTATTGTTATCTTTTTAGGCTCGCATTATTAATTTATTTATTTGTAAATGAGAAAAACTCACATTACCATTATAAGACCGTACAAAATGAGAAGAAGAATGTATTCTACTGAAAGTAATAAGAATTCACCGACGTTAGTAGTAATCACAGAACTTAGATATAAAAAATAGATGAAATAGTACGGATTTGAAAAATGACTTGAAATTGGTTGAAGCTGTATGTTTACGGACCAGACCCTAAAAGTACTACACCCTCAAGAGTTGTGCTTAAATGCAGCTTTGATAGTTGGATGCATTAGGTACAATAATTGATAACAAATCGACAACTTCACCTATTGTTGCAGTAATAAATATGACACACTATCTGACAGTGAGGATGAAAAAACAAACTAAATTTGATCATACGTAATTTAGCCAAAGAGAAAGCGCACGGAAAAATGTTTGAACTCCACACAAACCAGGTTTGTGTTCAATCCAATTCTCGAAGTTCGTGGTCAACAAAACTCTGTACTTTGTTCAGTGTCCAAACTCTTTGGACATACACACTAACTTTGGGCAGAGCACAAACCTTGTTTGTGTTGAACACATAGCAGGTTTGAGTTGAGCACAAACCAGGCACGTATGGAGCCCGAACTATTCTTTTCTAGGTACCTAAAGAAAGGAAAAGTTCATAAAAATAAAATAAAATAATGAAAAATAAATAATCCAAATAAATGGAATACAAAATTAACAACATAATTCTGGACATTTGTGGACCATCTGCATAATGTTGACTTTCGACAATAGATATCTTCTTCTTCCAAAAAATAGAAGATACAAACTTGAATAGACCCCAAAAACACAACGGAAACGTGGCATCGACTACCAACCTCAAATTATTCTTTATTTTAACATTTTAAGGTCGAATTATAAGATTTTATGAAGTTTTTTTTTGAGGTTACGTCAAAAACCTGACGTGGAGTTAAGCGTACTTTGGATTCAGCGACCTAAAAAACATACCAGACACAGAACGACCTCCATATTCGTGCTTCAGTTTCTTTTTTGTTTCAGTTTGTTTGTGTTATATATTTTACTGACAATCCACTGAAGTTTAGAAGAAAATAAATTTTTGTCATATCTAACTTTCTGGAATCTCCATTTTATAAAAAAAAAAACAAATTCATGAAAATACCCGTTTCCGGTTTTACAGTCTAAAATAGTTTGCTAGCTAATGAACATAAAAATTAAAGCCTATGTCTTATTCGGGAATTAGTGATAAACACGCTGAACAGTAATCAATTCTTCGTAAATTCTGTAACTTAAACTGAGGAAAGTGTCTTTTATCCACTACTAAAGTTAACGTAAAACAGTCTTTTTGGAGATAGATATATTCTAAACACTAAATTTTAATAACATCAAAGAGAAATATTCATATACTTATATGTTATGAAAAACCTAATAGTGTTTTTTCTTCATCATGTTTTTCCGTATATTCAAGCAAATAAAACTGTTTTTTCTCTCTTACGATCGAGATTTTTAATCTACAAAAAAAATACTTTAAATACATATTTTAGCTGTTAAGGATGTATGTTATAAATTAATATTTTTACAAAGGTATATTAAGTAACATTTTAAATTGCTACTGCATGTTTCGCAATAACACATGATTCGTTTACACATGAAAATACACGCGAGTGGCTCGTAACGCACCTAAAAGCGTGCACGTTTTGATAATCAATTATTAACATGAAACCCTTTTAAAACACATTAAAATAATGAAAATAAAATATAATACTTCACTTGTTAGGTACATTCAGCGCTCGTCGATTTGTACGCCATTTACGATCGTCCAAATGTATTCTCGACATGTCAAAAAGATAAAATCGTTTTACGTTTACTGTTAATTAAAATATGAGTGTTTAACTTTGAATATACGCAATAATCATTGTAAATTACATTATTCGATTTTTTTGGAATTATATGAACATAAAATTGTTTTTTAAAGCGCTCTGTTGTGAAATGCACTTTAAAACATACAAAATTGCGGTTAAAAATTATCATGAGAAATGTTTTGGGCCTTTTTTCTGGCAAGGATAAAATCAAGCATTGCTACATTTCCTAAAATAAATATTAAGAGGCAGAAACAGCGACGTAATCTAAACTAAAAACTTGAAACGTATAAAACTGAAATATGCAGGTTTGCTATGAAAATGTGGTGTCATTTTCTGGAATGGATTTACTATCGATTTATGCAATTACGAAAACAAAATCGAATTTCGTTTCGTAAATACTTAGCCCAATTTTAGTACAGTTGGTTTACTTTGTAATATCTCCGTGTTATTTAAGTATACATTATAAACTTGCACCTTTTATTTCACTGGAATTGAATTTTATTATTTTGAATTATTTTAAAAGCATTAAATTAATAATGGATATCAATGAGAACATGACAGGTCAGTTACTGGCCCAACTCTTTTTCAACTTGGTTATGTATTAATCATATCTGGTTACACTTTTATTCATATTTAACTTTCTGCCAGGAAAAATAATAATTTAAGAATATTTTCATGTACAATAGGAATGTTTCAATATGTGTAAAACATTTTATGTCGTAAACAAACGTTTACATGAATTATATTGCGCTTAATAATTCTAACGCCGTCTTTTACGTATTTTTTTTCATTTTATCGTTTGTGTCACGCAAGTCATCCAGTAAGATAATAAGTAGAAACTGTACATCATATATTTTTGGGTTTGCTGAAAACGAACCTGCTATCAGATTTTCTTCAGATTTAAAATGGCGAATTCAATATGGCGCACCAAAAATTGCAATATTTTGCAAATCCTCTCAAAAACAGCTTAAAAATGAGTTTACAATAGAATACATTTATAATTAGCCAAAACTACCCCTAGCAAGTAGTTAGAACCCATTTTTATCACTGATCCGATATTTCGAAATCTGCAAATCTATATAAGATTCCACGATTTTCTAAAATTTCCAAATTTAGCTTCTCCATATTGGATGCGTTATTTTGATTTTTGAAAGTGTAATGCCATATTCGTGATCAGCGATCCCATAAATCCCGGAGTAATTATTTTTGTGAAGATTTGCAAACGTTTGCAATTTTTGATCCGCCAAATTGGATCGGAATTTTTAATTTCTTAAATGTAACAGGGATTCCATAATCTCTGGTCGTGCAGATTAAAAAAATAACACTATAGTGTAATTACGAATGTTGTGAATTTCGACTAATGTTAGTTCCTAATAATGTTGCAATGTTATTGTACTTTAAATTAAAAAATGTTGGATTGATTGATTGGACTAAAAACATGAAAATTTAAGATTTAATTAGTTTTTAGTTTTTAAGAATTAATTTTAATTTAAAAACGTGCATTTTCTATGAGGCATAACGTTTCAACGGATTAAACATTAACAACAATAACACGGCTTCTAGTAATTTACTATTCTAATATATTTATAAACATAAAACCATTTTTTTTATTTTTTTCATTTTGAATAAAAATGATTCATAACAAATAAATTTCGAAATGTTGAAATAATTCGGCTGTACATAGTCGTATAACAATAAGCATCTTAATATCAATCTAAAGATTTTCGGAGGTTGCTTAATTTGATCATAGAAAATGGCGGATCCAATATGGTAACAACAATTTAAAATTACTTTTCCGCCATATTTGATCCGCCATTTTGAATTTTGAGAAACTTCCATTAGTTTCGTAATCGACGACTCCAAAAAACTATTAAATACGTTGAAAATTTTTGTCTAGAAACATTCCTCTCCTTCAAAGGTTCAAAGTAATTAAATTAATAAAGACGAATATTTGAAAGGGATTCATTGCACTCAAGAAACGAGTAGCACAAAGTTATTCACTCTAGCTTCAAAGATTTCGCGAAACGGAAGTCTCGTCAAAGACTAGCACTACTGAGGTTAGGTCAATATTTGGATTGGTCGAATAGAGACGAGCATCGAAACTCGGTCAAGGACCACGAGCTTTTTCGTGTATACGTTATCGAAATCAATCATTTCATTGCAAAAATGAAACCGACGATCTGGAACGACGGTTTTCGATTCGAAAGAAAAAGAAAAAGAATTGCCCTATTGAGCTTTATACATGAAGAAAGCCGTCTCGGCTAGAGACACGAGTCACCTTTTATCCTTCCGACCGACGACGATACTCTATTGTCAAACTCTCACGTACATTTACGTAATTTGCTCGAGCTTTCCAGAAATACGATATATAGGAATAATAATCCCAGAACAGTTGTTCTGATCAAAGAGAGGAAACTAGCACCAAGAAAATATGTTTTTCTTTCAACTGAAGCGTTTTTCAATTTCTGAAGTGCAATTATAAGCGAATTCATATATATCGGAACTCAAATTTGTACAATAAAAAAATTGTCGACTAAAAGAGTTCTTCATTATTGAGAAAGGTTCACCAATTACTTTGGATTGACGATCTTTTATTTTTTCGTTTGATAACGAAATGTTCCAATTAACTCCCTATCAAATGAATTACAGAAATACGTTATGTTCTTTTGTTGAAAGCTTTGCTGAAAAATGGCAAGTTAAAGTTATGCAATTAAAAAAGGCAAATCCAAGGCGATGGTCGTAAATTTTAATGTATTGAAGAAAGTAAAAAGAGGTAAACATAAATATAGTTATCAATATTCATTTATTCCTTATATAAGTAAGAATTTGATCTGCAAAATTCGGAAGTATTTGAAAGTTCTTCATGAAAATCCAAGTGATTGTTTAGAACTTTTTAGATTTTGTAAATTTCACTCACTCATTACAGCAATTATTTGCTCACTACCAAATAAAATAGTAACTTACGTTCATTTCAAATTAAGCACGTTTTAAAAATCCTTATCGGTACCTCGGGAATACTTTTACTCCAATCCCTCGTTAAATCATGAATGATGCAAAGGTTTCTTTCTACTCGATATTCTTAGTTAAGTGCGGTAAATGAGAATTAACCCTAAGTAACTTTCTTGAAAATAAATCAAAAGTGAATGCAGTCGACGCTCGCCACTGCCGACACGGTTTGGATATCGAAAAATCTGATCGCTACAGGAAGTTCTTAAAAGTCGTCGCTGTAAGTAGTAAAAGTCGACGGCAAGTCAGACGGAAGGGACTTGTAATTGCTAATTAACGTTTTACTTGTGAAAATCCATGCACACTAATGGTCTTTTATCAAGTCAAATTTACAAAAAAACTACGAGAGTTGTTAATAATAGTTTCTTTTTTGGATTTCATATGTTTTTATTAATTAATAAAATTGAAACTAAATATTTTTCTTTCGTAACCTTTATTTTACACAATATTAGCTATAAGTTGGTTCTTGAAAAAATGTGTCACAAATGCGATGTATTACTTGAACACGTATAACAATAATTACAATAACAATAATTTCAAATATTTACCTTTCCTAATATTTATCATTCAGATAAAAATTAAAAAATAAATTTAAGTTGAAAAACAAATCTAAATTCATACTAAAACTGAATCAGATAAATTAAATATATATTTTGAATAATATTAACCGGTTCACTATTATACTATTATATAAATGACATTGATAAATGTTAATAAAGGATGTAAATTAAACGCGTTATCATAAACTCGTAGATTTATACAAAAAATGAAATTCCCCTGTTTGCTACGTAATTCACACTTCATTAGTCAAATTATTCCCTAACGATTTTGCTGAAAGAACAGAATTACACTTATTAACTACTTCAGGTTTCAGGAAATAAACGATCACTCTTGTTAGCTAAGTTACGATAACAAATGAATATTATGATTAATTACTCGATTAATTACTTTGGTTTTGCAGTAAGCGTTGGAATTATATTTCTGACAGGTTTCACGCTGATTATTGCACAATTATTGCGCAATTATCAGTAAACCGTGCTATGCCTGCATTCTGTAAATTATCGCATTTGCATTAATTCTCGTGCAAAATGTTTCTTCTTCCATATAAACTACCACTCGAGTATCGCTATCTGATATAAACATAGGTCGTTCTGTATTTATATCGTTATTTATCAATTTTCCTCTGCATTCCGCAATATTATCTTTTCGTTATTTGTGTTAGCACCACGATACTATAAAAGCAAAGCGTATTTTATAAAAAAAAATGTATTCAGATAATTAACGTTTACAATGATTAAATTTCAATATTCTTAAATTCTATTTATGTAAATTAATCTGCAGTTATATAACAAACATTTTATATTTACATAATACATGTAACATTTGTATAAATGTTATATAACTATTATATGTCTCGTGTTTATTGATTAATGAAGAGAAAGTAGGAAATTCATCGAAGTCATTATAAAAGATCGCTTAGAAAAATAGGGAAATTTTTTAAAGGGCATTCTTAAATTTCGTAGACTTTTTATAATTAACTTAAGAAACATTCTTTTTTTAAGTGCTTAGTAATATACAATGAATTTTTCTCAAGGAAATGGTATTTATTCCCTAGATTGTAATTTCGACATATTTTTTTATATAGGAACTTTATTAAAATTTTATAAATCTTTTCTACTGAAAAAATGTACGGAAAATGGTCGATTACGAATTAATTTCAGACTGTTTTGTGATATTCGCAATAACAAAAACATACTAATAGAATATTACGAAAATATTATGCATCTATTTCATTTTGTTATTGTTGTAATTTTACACGAAATATCCTACAGCATAAAATTTGGTTCCAGCCGTCATTTTAAGGCATAAAATCGTGTTTTATGCCTTAACAAAATTATCCGAATAAGAAAGTTCCTCAGCTTTTCGAGTATAAAATGTCAGACATAACCTTCAATTTGATACCCACATGAGGAAAAAGTATGGCTGTAGCTTGGATGTGAATGTTTACACCCATGGGTGTAAACAGCTTTTGCCGTTCATCGACCATGTGGATCCTCTGCTGACGTAAGAATTCATTTTAAACCCTTCATAGGAAATGTAGTTTTCGATTCATAGCCGTGAATTTTACTGCTGAACATTGCACGTTTAAGAATTCATGAAACCGGTTCAAGGAACGCATGAAACGAGGCATTAAAACTTTATAGCCAAATGAAGAATTTTTTGGTGGTTCGATCCTGAAAAGTATGTCAGCGACCTCAGTTCCTAAAATCTGACTTTGGGGGCTGAAGCAGACCCCCAAAATGCATACCTCGTGGTAACGTGTGACGAAAATAAATAAAATAACATATACCAACTATTTAAAAAACAATTATTAAAACTTTTCATCTATAAAGATTGATTTAAAAATGTTGTAGGAATTTTTTAACATCTTTGTATTTCTGAATCGTGTCGAATAAACTTACAAAGTGCAAATTATTGGAAGAAATTAAATAATGGTTGCATATGTGCATTGCCGTGTATAATATAACATTAATACTATTGTCACTAATACTTAATATAATTATTGTATTTATTCAATAAAATCACCAAATATCAAAGACGTTATTTTATTGTGTTATTACTAAAGAACTGTTTCATGAACTGCACTGTTGTATGAATAATGTTTCCTTGGGTCTCAAATTTTTATCTGATATTTTATATTCATCTTTGTTGTTAATCAACCACATGGAATGAATTATGCTTCAATGTTTCATACTAGAACTACAATACGTAAATAATATTATAATTTTGAAAGTAACTTCGTCTTCATATCAAACTTCATTAGAAATGCTCTAGCAACAACAATTTAAATAGTTTAAAAAGAGAGGTGAGGGAGGAAGTTTATAATTAAATAAAATATGTATTTATAGCATTGGATGTGAGGATATTCGTTTATCTAGAGCAGAGATTATCTCTGCATTTTTTCAGAACCATTTCATCATAAAATTAATTTCATTAATATTTAAAAAATGTCAATTTGACCAGTAGGATGGTCCATGAAACATTTTACAAAATAATCCAAATTCCTAAAATTCAATATTTGATCCATAAATATTTTCTGGTTTTAACTTTTAATTATTCCATCATGTTTTTTAATCCTTTTTAGATTTATTCCATTATGATAGTTATATATTGAATTGAATTACATTTGTTATATTTGTATATCAAGGGCAGAATTAAACTATTTTATAAGGCAGAGAAAGTTGACATTTTAGATGATAACTCAGGTTATTTATTTTGACATTGTGTGGCTTATTATTCTGCTGAAATGTTAAATTAAAGCTATTCAAAGTATTTTCGAAGTCGTTTCTATATATTGTTGTCTGATTTTCAAAATTTAATCATACCGATTCTACATGGTCAACAAATTTTGTTAACCTCCTTTCGTGATTATGACGTTTGAGGCGGAAAACAATTTCTTTCTTTGCTGAATCTGAAGTTAGATATACAAATTTCAAAATCGATGATTTAATACGAACCTGTTAGATATTGGGATTTTTAAATGCTTGTCACTTTCTTTTTAATTCAAGACAGTATATCAAGTAATAAAAAACTACTCACAATAATTAATGTATGATAATGTATGTATGATATTCTTGATATCAATAAGCACCTACTGAAAAAGTTTTACATTAAAAATGTATTATTAGAAAATTTATTATTGGAAAATGTATTTATTCAATTCATATAAAATATGATAGAGTATTTTGAGTTCCTCTCTTCTTGAATTTGTTGTTAGAACCATTTATTGTGACCACGGTAACAAGTGTACCAATATTCATTTTGATAAAGTAACTTAATTTTGTCAGTCCACCATCCGTCAATTTTAATTATGACAATCGGAGTTTATAATACCGAAAAGCTTCAACAATTTTGTCGACATTTTTCATTCTTCTTAAAATACACGATAATTTTTATTACAATAATGTATTCTGAAGATGGTGAAATAAATGACCGAAAACTGAAACTAAATTTTTGATTTTAATTAATTATTCCCTATTCACTGATAGATTATAAAAACGTTTTAATTTCAATTTTAAATACAAAGATCACTAACAAACACTCTATTTTATTAATTATTCTAGAACGTTAGTCTATAAACTTTGGAAAATGAAGATATAATCTGTTGTCTAAAATAACAAAAAATATTAGAAATTTTACTCGGTCTAAACCATGTAATAACTATCGCCTCTAACAGGGTTAAATGTATTCAAATTAAAAGCATAAAAATCTTGAAATGATTGGCATGTTTAGCCATTTCTCCATCAGTATTATTTTAATATTTTCTTAATATTTTCTGAATTCTTATAAATCTTTTTATAAATATTCAGATAAGATATCTTTTTTTCTCGATGTGTTAAAAGTTTTAACAAATCTCTGTTAGGGATAAACTTGTTTTGTTCCAGTTTCCTCCATCGATTTCGTATCCATCGATATCCTTCACGTCTCTTCTCTTTCTTTCGGCCTCTTTGTCTTTATTATTTTCTACAGATAAGATTAATGTTTCACTTTTCTGCAAATCCGTTCCAAGTTTTCTCTCCCTCTTCATCAATTCGTGTTTCTTACGACGTCATTCTGGCCGAATCCCCTCCTTTTTCGTTTACCACCTAATTTCTACATCTATCACAGTTGATCTTCCTGCATTTGCTATTTCTCATGTTTCCCTCTCTTGGACGGTTTTTGCCTAATCATCGCAGGATTTCAATTATTTCACGTCATTTTTTGTTTAATAGTTTCGATTTTCAACGTTTCTTCTGACATTTTTTATCAGCATTTTTTCCTCTCATGTTCGTATTGACTAATTTACTGGAAAATTTCCTATTTCATTCTTGAGATAATTCGTTTTTCACACCCTTTTAAGGGAATGATTTATTTGAAACCATTATATCTCAATTTTTCGGATAATAGTGTATATAAATAGAACGTATACGTATACTTGCGGACAATTCATATATAGGCAAATTTTAGAAAAGTTATGTTAGTGTGTGTTTTACCAATTTACGTTGTTCTTAAGTTGTTAAAACCTTCAACTTAGTTAAATATATTGAATTCCCTAGATTTGACATATGCGGTGGTTTTTGGCGTACCCTGTTTATTGACGTGTTATTACGGTCATGTGTGTCAAGTATGAGTGAATGTCAAGGACTGTTCGTGGTACATAAAAAATTAAACAAGTTTTTAAATTTGTTGATGATAAAAATAATAAATTTTCATTAAGGTAGTATTTAATTTCCTGATAATTTAAGTAATTCTCACTTAATAAAAATGCAGCGTCCAACCAAATGGTGAAATGAGTGACGAGGTGTCATATTTTAAATTGTTACATTTTGTTCGTGAGTTTTTTCCATTAAGGTGGGGATTCATAATACATTGACGAGTGAAACTATACGTTTGATGTCTTAAATATATCTCGTTTTGGAAGATCTCTCTTTTAGTAAAGGGATTCCCAGAGGTGAGATATGTACTTCTTCCCGAGACCGCTAGGTGGCTGTTGAATCCGAAAATGAAATAGCGTGATATTTACTTCATACGCAAACGAATAAGTGATGAGCAATAATGAAAAGCGGAAGTGCTTTTTCGATATTTAGCAAGTAATATCACAATTTTATATTATTATTGTTTGGCCCCCATTGTATATTGCATGTAATCACCATCCAATCCAATGTATAAATGTAAAAACGATAAAAAGGAACTCAGGTAATTTATATAAATTAATAATTAAGACACAAAAATAGAATCTGTGATTTTCAGAAATTTGCTTTTCATTTATATTATTTATTCTCCCCTTTTCTGAGACCTCATATTTAAGAGGTCTTGTAGAGCTCTTAGAATCGACGCATAAGTCTTCTTAAAGAACACATTAAGAGCTCTCTTTGATAAGTATTTAGGACATCTTACCATTTTTAAAAATTCTTAAAGAGATCTTCAAGATGTCTTTTGGTTGTTTGGGTATATTCTGATGAAATCAATAGGAATGTAAAATTAAACATTTCAATGTGCGTAAGAGAGCCTGAAGAAGTCCTCAGGCACATGTGCTGTTAGTTTCTTCATTTTTAGTTCAAATTGCAATCCTCAACATAAAGTCTCAAATCATCATTTTAAATAAAATGAAAACATGGTACTTTAAATCTGACATAAAATGTAAAAATGTATTGCATTATGTTTATTGGACAATCGTCAGACTAAAAAAAACTTTTTTTCAATATGACGGATTTTAATCCTGTCAGATTCGCCATTATGGAGAACAAATCGTTAATACAGTGAAATCAATTCTTTAATATACATGTAATAAATAAAAATAAATGTGCACTGAGAACTTACCAGTAGTAAATATTATTACAATTGTAATAAATATTACTATTTTAGTACGAAAATGGAATATTAGTTCAGAAGTGAAAAAAAATCGTATTATATTTTGAAAAGTTACTACTTGAAGTTGTAAAATTCAATGGAATCATGGCAAAATATGCTACGTAACTAGTAAATTTTACTACTTCAAGTAGTAACTTTTCAAAATGTAATATGAACTTTTGAACAAATATTTCATTTTCGTATTAAAATAGTAATATTTATTACAATTGTAACAACATTTACTACTGATGAGTTCTCAATGTATGTTTATGTGTTAATTTATTTGTTTATTTATCGTCAATTTTTCACGAGATGAAACTTTTTCACAAGTGAACCAGAAAGTTGCAGATGATTGCCGAAAATTCTGCAAGGATTATTATCGGCATATTTATATCGTTTCGTGTATATCAGGCCCTTTATCTTTCTCATCGACCCCCGTTCTTCGGGTTCTGCATCTCCTCGACCTCTTATGTGTAGTTCAAATTCTCGTGCTCTCGTCTACTCCACCTGTAAATCCACTCGAAAGTTTCTTTCACCGCAGCGACGAACTCCCGGTGCTCGTATCGATTCCCCTCGGAGATTCTTGTTAGACGCGACCTCTGGCTCACTTCGAAAAAGGAAAACTTAATGAAATATTAATGAAAAGCTCTCCCGATGCGCTCATTCGCTTTCGTTTGATGAAGCATTCGGCAGAAATTCGCGGATGTGGAAAAATTTTGTTCCCCTCTCAGAAAGCGATTGGAAGGAATTTGTCGAGAAGGATGCACCGAGCTTTGGAATTCAATTTTTTTTTGTTTCAAAGAAAATTTCATTGCAGGAGAATTCATGTATTAAAAGTAGTTAATGATGACTGAAGAGTCACTTCGAATCAATTGAGAAAATAAAGATTAATGAAAAAAGATTTTACTAATATTCAGAGAGCGAAAAGAGCCAGGAAGGATTATTACATATTCATGTGTATGCGTATTTTTACACTGCTCTTAATAAAGGAATTTTCAGAATATAGCTGAACATCGAGACGCGATGCTTCGATGCGAGAAAGCGGGAATCCGTCATTTCGTTTAAAAAACGAGGTAATTCAAAATTTCGCTCCAAAAATGGAGCATCTCGAAATTTCGTTTCAAAGTGGAGGCAATTCAGTATTTCATTTCTAAAGGACGGAAATTTTGAATTTCGTTCTAAAAAAGGGCTTATTTCAATTCAGATTTTTGCTTTGCTGATTTCAACTGGTTAGAGCTATAACCTCAGGAGCTTTTACAAAAAGGCAAAATTTTTATTAGGTATACGGCTTGTGAAATAGAATTTTGGTATTTTAAGGTCAGAATTACATTTATGGAAATATATTGTAAGTTTAATTTTGATTTTACACTTTTCCAGTCTTAACATTAAGTTATATTAAATTTACTTTGGGATATTAATTTTATATTAATCATGTTAAGAAAACCCAAGTGTAAGCTTTATCGTGGGTGTTACACTATATTTTAGCATCTAAACTCCACCAGAAAAGTTTTTCAATAGACATTTTTTTGTTTTAATTTTAATTTATCGAATTTTATTCTGGGTAATTTTTTCGGAAATTTCGGAAATTGAACATTTAAAATAGCGAACATGATATGACGATGTATTTTCATTCGTCATATCCTAGTCCAATGTTAAAAATCGCAAAGCTCAACGGGTTATTATGCAATTGGTATTTAATGGTATTGTTAAATTAGTTTTGAGATTGCTGATCAGGAACCGGGTTTAGTTTTTAAATATTCAAAATTAAAATGCCTTTTTGCAAAATCTGACTACAGTTTATTTTTCACATTACGAATAAAAATTCGCATTTATCGCCATTTTGAATCTTTGACAATGTTTTTCGATAAATTAAGAATAAAACAAAACTATTTCATTTTTTTTTTAAACAGGTGTATAACTTTTTTATTTCAGAATTGGAAAAATGGTGACTGCTCCATTGAAAAGAACGATTCTTGGAAGATTCCTAATATCGATTATTTCTCGTTGAGTTTAAATGTTAAAATTTAGCCTAAACTTCAGTAAGAAATTCGGTACATTTGTTTGTGGTTTCTAAAATTTACAACATTCTAAAGTTAAATACACAAAAAGTATAAAAAGTATTGTACTTTTACTGTATCTAAAATAAATTTATGTTATAATCCATACTTTATTGAGCATCCCTACAATACTTATTTGTGTATCAAGGGCGTAAAATTGGGTTTTACGCCTCGACAATAGAACCCGAGAGACGGCAAAGTCGGCTCGATGTTCATAAGGGTGAAAATTCTACGCCCGAGATTCAAAAATGGTTTTTTGATGCGGTAGGCGTAAAATATGTTTATACCCCAGGTGGTGTCAAATAGGCGTTTTACGCCCGCAAATGACATCAAAAAGTAAGTAATTTCAAAATGATCAGAAATTTAATTTCCAATACGATTTTCTTAATGGCATAATTTTCATCCACACATTTCTGCATATGACATATGTCAATTGACCACAGAAATATACTTTTGAGCAGAAGATGAGGTAATGTCAGTAACACAGCATGATAAATTGTATTTTATGGAATGTATTTAAGTAATATATACTTATTTCTGAAAAAATAGTTGTTATAATAACTTCTTAACACAGAGAAGAAATATTCAAAAATCCATTCTATATTATTACTAGGCTATTGATAACCAAAATTGCAACCAACCTCATAAATTAGACTGAAATATTAACAGCAAAATACTTACCTATAATGCTGAATCAAATGTACCACTTTGGTTCTCTGTAATCATTTACGAACAATATTTTTAGATAAAATATTAGTGAGAAAACGATGTTTTGACAACGTTCTCAAATATTTTTTTGAAATACACAAATGTTAACAAATCTAGCCATTACTTTTAAATTGTCTGCAAATTCAAGGAAACTTTAATTTATATTTTTAATAACAAACGCATAAACAGTACTCAATTTTAGTACACTATTACATTTGCTTGCATTAAACGTATTTTTATTGACGTTTAACATCACAACAATATGAACCACGCATACGAGTACGATATAGAATACTACTCAATTTACGTTAAATACCAGTATGTTCGAAAAAATAGCAAAATAAAAAAAAAATGTTGGAAATATAAAAGTTCGTAAACTTTTCAAACAGATGTAAACGCCACGAGTTTTGAATTTTCAACATTGTAACACACATTGTTCACCACAGACTTGTACTTTTACAACGTGCTTTAAACATGAATCGATTTATTTTCGTCGCGTATCAAAATCCGCTGAATTTGTTGCAATGTATGCCTAAAGGTGATTGGAAGGATATTTTGTCGTTCAATTTAAAGTACCATGTGACATCTAAAAGTTTATTTAAGAGTGAAATCACGCCGATTTAAAAAAAACATCGAATTTTATTTGTTTCTCTTCAAAAAATCGTAACCGTCTATTAAATGTTTTTATTTTATTTAAAAACAACTTTTTTTTTTAATAATGTATTTAATTTTAACGTTATGTTGACATCGAAACACCACTTTTTTGTATTTTAAAAAACTTACAAATGGAATTCGAATGAAAACCATAAAAGAGAATAAATTTCATCGTTTTTTAACTATAGCACGGTAAATTTTAAGTTTCAAGTTAATTTGTTGTTTTTAACTTTTTAATTCAATTCAAATTCTACTCTGTCGAAGGGGAGAAACTGTTCTGAGATTCTGCAGGGTGGAAATGAAAGGCTGTCCTCCACATTCTCTTTTATGGAGTTATAAGGAGGTTTTGACCTTTCTTTCGATCGTATAAATGGTTGCTTGTAACCAAATTGTTATCAGCCATGAAGAAGAACCATATGAATCCGAAACGTAGGCAAACAGACGATATCGAATAAAAATAGGGTTTTTATTTTACCATCCTTCCGAAATAAATGCCGACAAAATAAAGCAAATGCAATTGAACATAATTAAATTAATTTACTAAAATGAAAATGATTTTTAAAATAAGAAATTACTCTTATTTGAAAAATCCAAAATAATGGTTTTGGGTACAAGTATGCAATATGCGATGGATTCGCCATTTTGAATTTTGAATATCTGACACGGGGTTCATGATCAGCGACACCAAAAAACTCCACAAACTATACAAAAGTTCGAAAAATAAGACATACGTTTTATACGTTATACGTTATATAATGTATATACATTGCAACAATGAGCGCAATTTTTTAAATGACCGTTACTGAAATGGCGATTACGTTTCTTTTATCTGAATATTTAGAAACCACTATTGGAATTTGACAAAAAATAACGGAAATTTTCAAAATGTAATTGAAATTGATAGTATTTAAAACTCCTAAATTGTATCATAAATTTCAGTTAATGACTTTGATTTGATAGATTACTTAAACTGAAATCATAATTAGAGATATCTACTAGCCAGCTGTGAGTATTAATAAATTCAAAAATTTACTCATGATTTGTATATATTTCATTAATGTTAAATATAAAAATCTGAAAACGAGCCTGAAAACGAATCTGAAAACTGCAGTCGTGTGTTAAGTTTAGCTACGTTAGGTGTGGTGAGTGTAACATCTTCTAAAAATAGTTAACTTTTAGTAAAGATGTATAAGTGGGGCAAATCGAGCACTTTTTGCGAGGGTAAATCGATCATTAAGGATTTCGTTTTAAAACCCGTTTAAATTCAACTTTTGTGTGTTATCTGTAGTCTTATTATCTTGTTTGAATTGAATCGATTTAGTCATTAAAATAAATGAATAGTGATCCTTCGATACTTTATTGGGCATAAATCAGATAAAAAAGACAAGAAAAGTTTAATACCAAAATTGGATCTTAACCACTTCAATCGTAATGGATCATATATGTACAAAAAAAAATATTGACAAACGTGGTAATGGATCATACGTGTACATTTTGCAAGAACTTTTACAATTCTTAATGAATTTGTATGAAACTTCGTATACCAAGATATTTTGGGTCGCTGAATCCGAATCTGTCGTCAAAATGGAAAATTCAAAATGGCGGATCCAATATGGCGGCTTTAAATTTGCTAAATTTATTAAAATCTGCGGCGCACATTTTTATTTATACGGAAAACAGCTGAAAATTGTTACTCGGGGTCGCTGATTACGAATCTGAAGTTAGATTTTGACAATTCAAAATGGCGGATCCAAGATGGCCGACATAAATGTGAAATATTACTTGATTTTTTAAATGATTAATTAAATGTTAAATAATATATTTTAGGAAAAGATGGAAACCGTGTTTCACCGTTTTTCGATATCTTAAGTACAGGGCTGTACCACTTCTGGCACTTTTTTTTTAACAGCTACCACTAAAGTGGTTAAGCTCAGAATTTGAGTGATGAGCCATTCAAGTTTAAAAAAAATAATAGTTTTTTTGCAATAACTCGGCTCGTTTTAAAGTTACTGTAACGAATGATGACTGATATGGAAGGTTTTTTATGGCGCTACAACTTACCTTTGTAAGCCTATGACCTGCAACGAATATTTCGTCAATTATCGACCTAAAAAAGGGTAAAAATGGACTTTTTTGCCATTTTTCGCGTCTAACTCATTTCCGCAAAATGCTAGCGAAATGTCATATAAACAAAGTTGGAGAGCTTGAAAAGGCGAAGAATTTGCCCCCTCATACGTTTCGTTTTGATAAATATTGAGTCCGTGGGGAGACGTTAAAATTTAGAAAACAGGCAAAAAATGGATTTGGCATTGCTGAAGCGTGTTTTTCGTCTATTTTCTGATTTTTAACGTCTCCCCACGGGCTCAATTTTTGTCAAAACGGAACGTCTGAGGGTGCAAATTCTTCGCCTTTTCAAGCTCTACAACGTTGTTGAATATGATATTTTGCTAACATTTTACGGAAATGGGTTAGACGCAAACAATTGCAAAAAAGGTCATTTTTATCTTTTTTTAGGTAGATAACTGACGAAATATTCGTTGCAGGTCATAGGCTTTAAAGGTAAGTTGTAGCGCCATAAAAAACCTTCCGTATCAGTCATCATTTGTTAAAGTAACTTTAAAACGAGCAGAGTTATTGCAAAAAAACTATTATTTTTTTTTAAACTTCAATGGCTATTTTGAAAATATTCGGAATTTCGAAAAATCCCTTTACCACATTCACATGTATGCCAAGTACTAACCTTTCTGCAATTTTAACAAAATCGGAGATGTGATGTCAGATCGTGATAGATTTGACAAAGAATGACTCATATTTAAAAATTGAGTTTGTAGAAAAAAAGTATCCGAAAGTTTGACGCATATTTTGAAGAGGTCAAGAAAAGAGTAGGTAAAAAATGAGGAAAATCAACTGCAATGCTGAAGTTACTATAAGGTAAGAGGGAATTTTACCGGCATACATCTACCTTGATGTCTACGTCGGGTACTCGCGGCGCGTGTCCGCTTCCACGGCGCTATCCGTTTGCGCTTGTGCTCTATATAATCTCGTATACGAAACTCGGATCCTGCTGCATCGCACGTATCACGTAGTGTGTACTACGAATGTGGCTCGTACTGCAGATACGTTGCGGTCTCTGCCCGTTACACCCGCAGCCCTAACCGGCTAGGAGTCATGCATCGCCGATGTTCGCCACGTGCAAAAACCGGAAATTTCACTGTAATCAGTCTTGCTAATTAACATTTTGGCAATGTTCATTTAAGCCCTGACACTGTTGTAAATATAGCTGAAAAGCTTCCAACACGATGTTAAATTTCAAAATTACCATAATTACATAAAAATAATAAATCCAAGATAAATATTTTTAATCCTCAATAACATAATTCAATATTAATATAAATGTGATGTACGCTTTATAATGAGAAAATTACGATTTAAACCAAGCAGGAAAGTTGGTCATCGTGACCAAGGCAAAGTCTGATTGCCTTAATGAAGCGAAAGTTTACCAATTTTAAACCTAAAAAATGGCTGCGAAGTTTAACCCATTTCGTCCCAAAATGCCCATTTTGATTTCCACAACGTACTGTTATCTATTCTCACCCTCTCAAAAATATAAAAAAGACGTTTGCTATTTTCGAGGTCGTATTACCAATCTGTGGTATTTAAAAACCCCTGATGTTCAAAGCCTGATTTTCTTCAAATAAAGAAGAAAAAGTTATAAGTTATATGTTTAAAATGTGAAATTCCCAATTCAAAATACACCATGAAATGCAATGAAATGAATGAAAACTGGGCGAACAAGGTCCAATGTAAAAACTTATGCCATGTGGATATTTTATTTCTTTTATCTAAAAATTCTAAAACCATCCCAGAAGAGTCTAAAGAGGCTAATTTGAGAAAAACTAAGGATTAAATCGGGATTTCGCGTATAATGCCGATTAACGATTTGGATGTCAAATATAAAAAATTCAAATTGGCATATCCAATATGGCGACTGATTGATTACGATTTCGCGGTTCGCTTTAAAATAACAAGAAATCTGATCTACGGTGCGCTTTAAGATTGATCCGGAAGGATCAGGTGATGATTCTAACATCCAGGCCCTTAGATTAAAGAAATAAAATGTCCATATGGCATACATTTTGCATTAGGCGTCTACCGCCCTGTTTTTATTCATTTTAGTGCATTTTATAGTGTATTTTCCACAGGAAATTACACTTAAAAAAATAGTCTTAAATACTACCCTTATTTCTTTTAAATGAAGATAACCAGGGGTCCAATATTTTTTCGCATTTTAAGTAACATAGATCGATAGAGCTACCTTGAAAATATTAAACTATGTTTTTCCCACACTTTTGGGAAGATGAAAATTTATCAAAATGGACATTTCGAAAAAAAAAATGGGTTAAAGGCTTTCAAGTTTTGGGCACAGGTCGAATTACTTCATTTGTATAGCTCCAAGTATATTACGTATACTATAGTCTATAAAATTAAACATTGAATGGAAAGATGCTAATTGTAAAATTTAACCAAAGAAAACCTTAAAAGTCAATATCAGAGGATGCATTTAAAGAAATGTAATCTTGATGGATATTTTCGACATTGTTTTCGATCATCCTAACTAAAATTAGGTAAATATTTCTGACTTACTATAATATAATATATTACTATATATTTTATCAAATTCGGACTATGACTTAGGAGGTAAAGTGACCTCTGTTACCTTTTTTCGACCTTAAATTTACATCAATTTTATTCTACACTTGTTCTCGACCGACTTCGAAGAATTTATAACGTGGGTTAACAGATGTTAACTTACAGGGACCAAACATTCCTGCTTTACTCGCGATTCATAAATTTCTAATGATACATAAGATATACTTGTAATCTCAAAATAATAACATTTCACAAACCTACCCCTTCTTTTTTCGAAATTCAATGCAAAAAAATGTTCTTCTTTCCTATGAGATATTGCTCGGAAAATCGCAATAAAAATGTTGCATAAACTCGATTCAATTTTAGTAAAAGCGTTTGTTACCAAATTTGTATGTAATCCAAACCGGGAAAGTAAGAAGTTGTGTGAAACCCACATTTTCTAGATTTATAGTGGATATTTTACGCAGCGTAGTCTTCAAATTTGAATTGTTAGATTTCGTATTAATTCAAATACTCAAATGATCTGTGTCACCTGAACTTGATTAACTTTTTTAGTAATAGAAATTTTTGCAACAATGGAATTTTTGACATAGTATATAGGAGTTTTTGATGTTGCTGATTACCCAACCTTGTCAGATTTTCAAAATTAAAAAAGGCGGATACAATTTAACAGATAAAAATTTGTTTTAAAATATAATTTTGTCTTACATTAGGTATAAACGAATTTTTTAAATTGCTGACTACTAATCCGGCATCAGATTTTAAAAATTCAAAATAACGGATACAATATTATTGAACAAATTGCAGAAATACAATCAATTTTTCCTGTATTCTCTACATATGGGTTTCTAAGATTGCCGATCATGAACCTGGTATCGGGTATTCAAAATATAAAAGGTCAAAGCTAACATAGGCTTCAACAATTTTAAAAATCATATTGTAGAATATTTAGTAAATAGGAGATTTGGAGATCATTTATAATGCTTTTGGCGTCATTATTTTATGCATATGGGTTTGGACTATTTGGAGCATTATCACAGTTCTTGAAATCCAAGTGAATTACTGTCATTCCATTGGAAAATTACAAATTTCAGCGGATCTAAAGAATGTGTTTTTTCTTAATTTAATAGAAACCCATTGTTCTAAAAGACTGCAACTTTTGTCAATCATATTCGATCTGCTATTTTGAATTTTAAAAATATGTCACTGGTCTGAGACCAGTAATCAACAACCTTGAATCCCTTATATGCTGATTTATTAGAATTTTATATACATCATCATTGCTTTAAATTTTATCTGCCATTAAAATCTGACACCCGATTCCCAATCAGTAACCTCAAAAACTCCGATATACCAATTATTGAATAATAACAGCTGTTAGTTCATCCTGCCACGAATTTTTGCACAAAAATATCCTTTTTTTAATAGCAATTTGTTATTAACAATAATTATATTATGTTTAAATTTGAATTAGTTACAAGCTACCAATGAAACAGTGATAAATCAACAGTTAAATTAATTATTACTGATATTTAATAATATAGTAATAAAGTAATAAATAACTAATAAAGTTATTATATATTTTAATATCGTAATACTAAAATGAATTAATAACAATTTAAACGCTTCAGTATAATGGATGTTAGCTGTACATTTTGCAATAACTTCCACAATTCTTAATCAATTTGCATGAAACTTGCAACACCAATGTTTTTTCGGTCATTGAACCTGAATGCCAAAATTCGAAATGGGCGATCCAAAATGGCGGTTGTAAACCTTATTAAATACTATATGCTTTCAAACATAACGATAAGACAATAATGATTCGATATTATCGCTATTCGAAATTAACGATAAAATGTAAAAAATACGTAAAATCGCATTTTAAGCAAGGCATGAAAAAAAAAATGTACAACAATCAGAAAGAATGCAATTTATTAGATGCTTCAGTAGTCTTCATTTGTTTCTACAGAGTGAAACGTGAACTCTTGGTAATCAAACTTTTGATGTACAGTTTTAATTAAAATTCTTTCAACTGTAATGAAAAATGATTCACACATACAACTTTTTGTTTAAATTGTATAAAATTGTATAAAATATGTAAAATTAGGATTATAAAACAACATACTCAATTAACATACCAAAAAAGAAATACATTACATCACACAAATTATAATTTAATTATGATTAAATTAAATAGCAATTGTCTAAATGAAGGAAAAGAGCACGATGAAATATGCTTTTGATAGCTTCAAAAGGTGGATATTAATTTACGAATTTACATAATTATACTATCAAATAACCAACAAATTATTTAATAACTTAAACGGTACATTAAACAAACATTATTAATTAACATACTTACAGTTCAATCTTATACGAACTTATTCATTTCTCTAAAATTTTAATTTGTTTCAGTACAATCGCAAGTTTTTTTTTAATTTTTTCGAGTAAGGACTCTTTATATCAGTTGATTAATAATGAATCAATTCAAGTTCATCGTATCCTTAATAAAATTGTAACAAATTTGGGTACAGGGAAAATTAACTAGGAACAAAGACGAGAATAAACCGATAGGATAAATTTATATCTTATTGCATAGGACAAATGATTTTTGATAACATAATGTGCATTTTACATCGAGTTCAAATTTATTCTATATATGAAATCATTGAATTTCACACATCTATCAATGTCCGAACAGTTCATTTATAGACAATTTTTAAGGGTTGTGGTCTCACATTGATTTTAAACCAGTTTCACATTTAAACAAAGTGGGTCGTTCAGACATTTTCCCGACCTAGAAGTCGACGATTTAATTACTAATGCCCGATTTATTTCCATTCGGGTTATTGGACAACGGTTGTAATCAGTTACTTTTGGTCCTTATTGATTTTCAGCCGCGAATAAAAGTTATAAAATAGTTAGTACAGCACTCGCCCATCGTCAGATAGGAAACGTTTCATTTTGCTAAAGGAAACAGTATTTTGTTTAAAAATACAATAAATGAATATGTACCAATTCAATTAGACCAAGAAAACATTAAGATTTGGAGTATTTGATTTATTATATCCAACTTTGTAATTGTACTACTTTAAGTATATGAAAATTTGATTTGTAAACTATTGGGATAGATCGATTTCATGAAGTCATGTGATCATAAATCAATTGTTGCAAAGAAAAATTAATGTAATCGTAATTCGGCAACAAGCGTAGGTTTTTCTAGTTTTTCCTACGCCATTGCACACCCGAATGGGGATACCTCTGCAATATTAACATGGTATGAATTGATGCTATAATATATATAAAGAGAAATTATCTTGGAAATTTTACCTTTCTCGATGGTAAACAGAAGAAGTGCAATTCGTTATGATAAATATTACTATAAGTTCTTGTCATTTCTACTTTTCAAACAGTAACATCTACCAATTTTGACCAGAAATAATGGTAATTTTCTTTCAATTACACAAGTCTGTCCTATATTTACAATCTAAAATGGTGAAATTTTGCAAGAAAATTTGTCAGCACGTACGAATTTAAAAATCACAAATGATTTAATAAGTATCGAGTAAATTTACATAAAATTACTCATTCGAGAGATGACCTCACTTTAGTATACAATTATGTTGGGAGAATGAAATTTGTGCAAAAAACCGCCACAGATGGTAAAATGTCGATCACGTGGGCAACATGTTTTTTCTATATAAATGATTTTTCGGTATTGGAAAAATTTTTTATTCAAAAGATAATAGATTTGAATCTCTGGAGTAACAAAATGTATTGAAAATATATGTTAAACATCCAATATGACAAAGTTTAATTCGCATTTTCAAGGTGATTTGTGAAAAGCAAGCGTTTCTTTTTGAAAAAAAACTTTTTGATTTGTCAAAAAAATATTTTAAATATTACAAACAAGACAAATTCTGCGCAATTGAAGAAATATTGAGGGTGTTCCGGACAGAATCGAATTGCGTTAACTGCGGTACCCGGCGTGGGTTTTTCTGCAGTTTTCCCCACGCCATTGCACACCCGAATGGGGGTACTTCTCAAAAAGTCGGCTGCAGCCGCAATGAAGGGTGCCTATAGGTTTTATGTACGGGCCCTTCATACTTGGTGACGACGCGCGCAATATTAGAAATTATTGTAAATTGGAGTAATTGAGGAGTCCCTATACGATTTAACGCGCGTTATAATGATTTACATGAGTAGTGAAATTTCGATTCGGAGCAAGGTATCTTAAAATCGGAGCAAGGTGGATTTAGATTCGGAGCAAGGTTCGTTTGAGTTTCGGAGCAAGGAGAATTCGGAATTGGAGCAGAGCAGATTTCGGAGTCGGATCGATGTCTACTGGTAATTCGGAGCACGGTTCGATTGCTATTTCGGAGTTGTTTACGATCTGCCGGTGATTCACTTCCAGATGGATAGTACCCGGAGGTTCTACGCGCGGGGACTCGAGGCGTCGAGATCTGCCGTTGCTGGTAATCTGGAGAATGAGAAGTCTGGAAGTTAGTAACCCGGAGATGCGGTCTAACCGATCTGCTGGTGATTCGCTTTTGGATGGACAGTACTCGGAGGTTCTACGCTCGGGGACTCGGGGAGTCGAGGTCCGCCGATGCTGGTCCTTCGAAGAATAAGAAGTCCTTAAGTTAGTAACCCAGAGATGGTATTGATGATTTGTATGGAAATCGAAGAGTCGATTTGCCATTGTTGGTTTCTCATATCGAAGGTTCGCTAACTAGAGAGCCACGGTCGGTATTTTACCGACACAGGGGTCGGTGTCTTCGTTGGTCGAATTCATTTAAAATGCCGGTCGAATTTTGGAGCGAGAGAGAAAGAAAGAAAGAGTGAGAGAGAGAGAGAGAGAGAGAGAGAGAGGCAGCGAGATTCAGTCGTATGGAAGAATGGATATCGTGCTTCGAAAACGAAATTTCCAGATTCGTCGAGAAGTTTAAAAAATAAGACGATCGGGATCCTTAGCAACGTTGTTAGCGTCGTTAGCAACGAGAGAGTATAAAAACGGGCGACTCCTCCGTTCCCAAGACACTCGATTTTCGAATTTCGATCAACGGAGATCGTTACGGCCGGTCGGTTTCGCGATTTGTCGTCACCAACATCGCAATAAAAGTAGCTTGCTATTGAGAATATCGGCTTGTTTGATTTATTAAAATTTCCACCCGGTCAATCGTGAACAGAGGGATTATACAAAATTATTAATACGCGATGACATTGTTATTATACGCATTATATTTCCGAATTTCTATTGTGTCTTTTTCGAAAAAACCAATTATTATTAATAAAAGTATAATTTCTCTTAATTAAGCTATTACGACCTCAAATCGTCGGCAGTTACAAATTTCGATTTTCTCCAGTTATGACCTAATCGTACGAGCAGCATACTTTTCAAAAATTTGTTAATATGCAAATTATCTTAATTCCAAATGATATAATATATGAATGAGACAAAAATGTAACAGTAGAGATTAATCCTGTCTAGAGATTGGCTCCTGCCTCTATTCGAAATTTGCGGAGGAGAAAAATATAAAGAGACAAACGAGGATTAATAAAAAAAATTTTTAAATGAGAAAAAAAGGACTCATTCAGCAGAAACATGGAATATGCAAATTTGTCAGAGGTTATTTATGTAATGCGGATGTTCCCTATTCCGAATCCACGAAATAATTCCACATTGTTCCTAGATTACGCGCCGCTTTAATTCTGCGCGAAGGTAGAAAGCATTTTTGCTGATACGACAGAAGTTGTGCACCGGAATATACTACATGTATGCTGAACAGAGAAAAATGAACCTTTTAAATCCTTTTCAAGGAAGGTTAGATGAATTCTCATTACGCTTTAATTCCAACGTCCATACGTACTGTAAGAGCAGTCGGACACACAATTTTCGATTCGAATAATCATTATTTGTATTATTTATGGAATACATTTTATATTTTCAATACTGGTAATAAAATCTATTTGTTAAAACCAGTATACTATCAAACAGAAACATTTTTAAACATGTTTTTGGGACATAATCAGAAAGAATTAGGGCCGAAAGGAGGGGGCAGTCTATTGAATTATATTTCTGTAATGAGATAACAAATTTAGTGACGCAAATTTTAAAACAATTTTAAAATAAATGTGATTTTCAAGAAATAACTAATATTTATTTTCATATTTTATGTATTCTGAATGTAATTTACTTCAACTTTTAAGAGAAAAGCAAGAAATCGTTTTCTCAACGTTCCAACTCTATTTCCCCTTTTAAGAACTTTGCTATTTGTTCACAAGTACCAAAAAATTCGCCTTTCAAATTTACCAGTATAAATTGATCATTTATTCAATGCATTTCTTATTTAAATATCCATAGCTTATTTTACTAAAGCTATACAATACTATAAACATATTCTTAAAATGAATTAAATTTCAAAATAATTGTTGGCTTTGAGCGTAATGTAAAGAATTTTTCTTATCCGTTTAAAAAAAAAGCACATCGTTATAACGTGGGACAATTGCCAAACTAGTAAGCATGTATTGTTACTAATTAATTAAAACGTAGATTCTTTTTTTGAAGCATTCCCTTTATGTAAAAACAGCGAGGACATTTTTCCCTAGAAAATGTAAGTGTCTTATTATTGTAAATGGAAACATTTTCACTAATTAGATTGTATATTTCACTCATAATTTGATCCATATTTTGTAACTGTAAACGAAAATATTTATAGTAAACATTTGTCATGATGTAAATAATAATACCGAAATACGAACAATCAATAATATTCAGAATTCTTCTTAAAGACGCATTGCACCTCTACATCACGAAACGAGAGCAAAATCCACAAAGATGCGAATATTCCATATTTATATCCCATCCGGATTTAGAAACAGGATGAAATAATAATACCAATTTCATATAGAAGGTCCGTGGAATTCAGATACACTTTTTATTCCAGCGATGACTGTAACATCAATACGATTTGATTCGTAAATTTATTTCAATTTTTTTTCCTTTGTTTTTGTCGAATTATGTCATTAATTCTTTGAATTAAAAATAAGTGAAATGATTATAAGATAGTTTTATTTCACAACTGTTGTTCCGTAAAAAAAAATGTACGTAACATTAAAAAAATAGTATATTTCGATACAAGTGCGCGAAGTAGGTGATTTACAGACGAGTGAAACAAGTTAGTTACTTCGCAGATATATTGTATACTATTTTTTTCTTGACTCCGTGACAGACATTTCCGCCCACTAATTTAAGTGTGCGTAGTGTAGCTAAAAATAGGACACTTCCCGCATTAAAAACAGTGTGGGAAATTGAATTTCGCCCGCGCAGTTTAAAAAAATTATAAATGAATTCCTTCCAAAGCTTTATTATATTATATGATTTTTGGGAGCATTTTTATAAACGTTAAAAACGCCAACGTAATGTCCGTATACCTTTTTAATTCCAAAAATATTTTCGAAAGAAAAGTCCCGCAAAGAATCAAAGTTACGATTTTATTTCCACAAATTACATACCAGTTGCATCTATGCAATATGTATACTGGGTTTGTGTTAGCACAGCGTTTTAAATGTGATTCGAATTATTAATGTCATGCGCATGAAATTCAATTTCACGCTTCACCTTTCGTGCGTAAAATGCGATTTCATGGGCATTTCACGAATAAAATTCCACCCTAAAGAAAAACCAAATAATAATTCGATAGCACGTCCAGGTCCTACTTATTACGTATCGACCCTAATGTGTGAAATTGCATTATGCCCATTACTTCCTAAAATATTATTTATGGACAACGAGATGTGATATAAGATTATATATTTACGTTTTCTACAATCTTAATCTGCGATGTATGTTTTTATTGCTACGGTAAAATGTATTGTTTGTTAACTTGTGGGCGGCTTCCATTTTTTACGTCATACTTGTGCCCAATGGGTCAAAATATATAGGAGTAATGTGTTCTCGACGTCAGATAAATCATTTTCTTTTTTTTCAACCCTTTTTTGATATAAACACGAGTTTTTTTACAGTCTTCTGTGATTTTCTCTAAAAATGAGCAAGGGAACCCTTATTTTTTATTACAGATTCGCGTTCAACAGGTCAAAATACATCGAAATAATGTAGTTGCGATCCAAGAAGTATCATTTTCCATTTTTTAAAGCTTTTCTTGCTATAAAAACGCGTTTTTTACAGTTTTCTGAGGTTTTCTAGACATCGAGCGGGGAAACCCTTATTTCACGTCAAGCGGAACACTTTTCATGCTGGCGGTCATGGATTTCGTCCCCGATTTTTGCATGTATTCTTTAGACAAAATAACATTTTTTGTTTGTTTTTTGTTTCCAGTATATTAAAAACTCTTGCAAAAGAAAAACATTAACTTGTGAAAAATAAAAAAGCATTGAAATTATTATTAAACTATTTATAAAAAAGACTAATAAATTTTAATCATTGTGTGATATAACTATATCGTAGATGGTATAAGATAATGTAGTAAAATAATAATAGTTAAATTCAAATATTTTAAAAAATATAATCCATTGGTTCTGCATTTGTAAAATTTCCAAATTTGTAGAGAATTTGTTCAGAATTATGATACAATTTGATTCAGGGTTCTAACTCGCTGCGTTGACCTTTATAATTATATTTAAATGGTTTCATTCATAAAAAATGAATTTTTTTTATGTTTTACAATTTATTATTATTTTTTGTGAAAGTACGGCTTCTGAGCTTTAAAATAAGCCCTGGTTCAAAAATAACTATAATTGTGAGTGGTTGAAACTGAGACTCTTTTCTGATTTTGCCTTTTTTTGCAAATTTTCAAGCTATATTGTAACATTTAAGTTATATACTCGTCCAAACTACATTGTTCTCTTATGTGAAAAGAAAAACTGGTGTACACGAGGATTAAAATATAGTTTTAAAAAATTGGCTTCACCAGGCATTCGTGCCGAGTCAATGATTTCTCGTGCGGGAAATCGCGTTTCCCGCACTAGTAACGAAATAATATATTTCGATAGAAGTGGGTAAAAGATTTTACCAACTCTACTCGCCTTCGGCTCGACCGGCAACCCTCATATTCGTCGAAAAACCATTTTCGCACATGTGCCGAACGATATTTTTCGACGTGACCGTACAGAAAATGCGTCCGAAAAATATCAAAGTGTGGAAATAGTACATTACTCAACGAGGGAGGGAGGTAAAATAAAGAATGCCTCAGACTGCCTGTTTCTAAATTGTGTGTAAAAATTACACCCAGTCTGAGGCATTCTTTTTTACTTCCCGAGGGAAGTATACGATTTTTCTTTATGGCTGAAGCGGAAGGAAAGATGCCGCTTATCCTCCCGGTGTGAAGAAAATAGTATTTTCCGCATATGATGTTAAAATGTACTATTACCGCACCGAAAAAATAATGTTAGATGATATTTAAAGAAAAATAATTAACCAGCCCGATTTGAAATGTAATCAGTCTATACATAAACATAATCATACATGTTTGGATACCTATTTCTACCTAACATAATTGAAATCAGAACTGGTATAATTATTGCTTTGTCTGCATTTGAGATCACATACTATTCGAATTATTAAAGCATCAATTGTCGGCTCAAGAACAACTGACGGATAATGGCGTAATTATCGATCTTTTTATAAAAAGCATATACAATTTAGCAAAATGCTCGATTAACGCCTATTGTGTATTGGTTTGCCGTTCTACGGTGATCAAACGTCACGCATGACCGATATATGCAAATATCACGTCTCGATACGTCGTCAGTTGAGAATAAAAGAGGAACATATTTTTTAAAAAAATTATTTTAATTACGAAAAAGCAATCACCTCCGACTATTAGAAAAAAATTAATGATTTAAATATCAAACATATAAAAGGACGTTATTTATCGTTATTAATTTAAATTAAATTTACATACATTACATACATACATAATAACGTAAAATGTATTTAAATTAAATTTACGAGATAATAAAATTAATGAAAGATAATATTTAATCAATAAAAAATAAGTTTAAGGGAAAACGGTTATAATTAGAAAATAATAATAAAAAAGACTAGGATTGAAATAACAAAATACAAATTGATGTATGTTTCGTGCTTCCATCGAAATCAGCTTCAAATAATTCAAACCTAATTACTGCATTTTTCAGAATTTTATCATCACTTTTTCACGTGCCCCAAGAGCGTTGACTATTACCATTATTTTTAAACGAAATGGTCCATGCAAATAGGGCACTATGTTATTTTCGTATCAAGGACGTAAAATTTACCACGAAAATGGCCATTTTACGCCTAGTGAACCAAAACGTCCATTTTTTGGTAAATTGAGATAATGATAAATTCTTACTTTTGAGGCTCCGGTCTGCTATTTGATACATTTCCTGGTCTTTCTAAAGGAAAACAGAGATTACGATTATCTGTGATATAATATTGTACCGATTTTTCCTTGGCAATGATAGTGGAAAAACGAAGTTTTCATTTTCTTTACCTGATGAAAAAGATTTCGCATAATAAATCTAAATTATCGTTTTCAACTCAATCGGAGCATATTTTGAGCAGAAAACTACAAAGAGTTTGAAATTTTGTGGGAAATGTAATTTTATAATACATTCCAATATTGATATTTTGATTTCATTGAGATAGTTTCGGCTTTTACCTTTTTTTTTCGTTGATAAATTATTAATTTTCTAAATTGTATAAAGCGGCCGGAAATTGAATTTTTAAAATCTATTTGGTCTTATTTCATTTGGAATATGATCAAGAAAAGATATCTCATTTTGTAGATTTTTAGATTATCTGCAGTGAAAATGTCAGTAGAATAATTAAAAAAATTGTTTCCTTATGTAAAAACAATGTTAATAGTCAAGGCTCTTGTGGCATGTAAAAGTGCCAAACATAAAAATATATTTAAAAAAATATAGTGTTTAATCTTATTAAATAAATTCTTCATTAAAGAAAGAAATTTTGTTCTTCCTAGGATGTGGATTCCTAAGATAGCTATTTCTAGAAGAAATTTAGAGGACAATAACGTATCAACCAGAGCTATCAAAATTTGAATTTTTACCTCTGCAGAGAATTTTTTAAAGATACAATACTCAATAATTATATGGAGATACTTATTTGACATAATTTGTTTATGCTTTATATATAGATCAGCGATAATTTTAGAATCGGTAACGATCATTTGTAATCCGCCGGCGATTCATATTAGAAAAGCAGTGCGGCAGTAACTGAAAATAGCGCACTGTACTATGTAATGCGAATTATTTTAAGCTTCTCGAATCCCGAGACAGATCAATGAATTATAAATAGCTTTCTAAATGAAAAATTTTCGATAATCGCTTGAAATTGAGATAAACACATTGTAACGTACGGGAATGCAGCGTCGAAATCCAATTTTGACAGATTAAGTCTAATTTTGAATGACAGTCGCTGCAGAAATCTCTCTGCATACTATTTTGAAATTACAAATGAAATGAATTCATATACTAGATTTATATGCATGGATCAAAAGAATAATATTACTCCTAAAAATATAAAATGCATTTTATATAACTATGGTTATATATAAAATAGAAAATTTATATAAAAACTGGAACCATTTAACATAAATAATGCTAGTCAGGCAAAACGTATTTTTTAACTTGAGATTATCGAATAAAAAGTGCTACTTTGACTTCTAGTGGTTGGGAAAAAACCGTTAGGTGACTCAACCGAACTGGTTGGTCATGGTTATTCAGTGAGTATGATTAGAACTTACTGAACTCGTTAGTGCTTATAAACGAATTAGTTTGCTTTTTATAACCGATCATTTCAACAACTCAGTTTTGTAAACAAATTTTATGTAGAACTAAACCAGTTCAGTTAGAACAAACATTAAAATATTTTAAAAATATTGTTCTCCCCCGAAGTTATTAAATCTCCCTTAAGAGATTACAATTTTGTTTAGAATTTCGTTCAGATGTGAACTTTCTTTCTACAAAATCGTACAAAAAATTAATAAATAAAGATAAAGAAAAAAATAAAGAGTGACATCTCGAAATAAGTCGGTATTGTTTACTACCGAACATTTTTCGAGTTCTAATGATATTTTTGTTTATCATTAGAATGTTTAAAATTTATTATTGTAATATATTTCAGAAATATGACTTGAAAAATTTGAAATCGTTGCTGAAAATTGATCACGACGGTTATGTCACTATTCAATTTTGAATATTGAAAGAAGTTGTAAAAGTGACTTGAAATGATGGTCTTTGTTGAATACATTTACTCGTATTTTATCACGTTGTAGTAACAAACATTTTGTGAAAAAACTCCTTCCGCATGATAAAGGTTGAAAGTTTCGTGGCTTTACCCATGTATGAAGTATGTATTTAAAGTTCCTAATGAAGTGGTAAGACGCGGAACAAATATACGCGTGTAATAACAACCACAAAATGTCTCGGCCGGGCAACAAAGTTCCGAAAATCAACACACCCCGAATGGCCAAAATTTCAACATAGCATGGTTCCTGCGTGATTTTCTTCCCTTTGTCTTTGAAAATTTGGCAAAAACAAAGCAAATTAAAATACCTTCAACTCACGCAATATCGAAATGTTAGCCTTTCGGGGTTTTGATTTTCGTAACATTGTTCCCGGCCAATGTTTGAACCACAAGTAGTTACCCGAATTTTAATGACCAATTACCGACTTTTTCTCCCTGTATAAAGTATTTTATGTACAAGTATAAAGTATTTTTAAAAGTTGCATTAATTCCATAATAAACAACACAGGTCAACGTGATTTTGTTGTTGCAAAGTTGTGGGTCATTTCCGACGTAATTTTGTGCCCAGAATCCGAATTCGAATTCAAAAGTGGCCCATCACGCCAGGATTTTGAGATATTTAAGGTTATGTACTCGAAAAACGCGTATTTTTTGCTATTTTTGAGGTTATGTACAGAAGAAATCAAAATTTATATGCTACTATTCTCTTTCTTTAATATGAAAGGCGCATAATAAAAATTTGGACTTTTGGCCGTCATTTTCAATTTTGTGGACCACAATTAATTATATAAATCATCGATACTTTAAGTTTAGACCAAAAGTACACGATCTACAAAGATTTTAGAGTGATTCCAAACCGGAAACTAGACGAAAATCAAAGTTGAAAAAAATCGTGTTTTTTTTTACAATAAACCTCCATTTTCACGTGGACATTTCAATTTTTTCAAGATTTCATGGACACCACCGGAAAGAGCAACTTTTTTTCGACAAAATTCAATATGTCACGGTTATTTTCTCCGTCAAATGAATTGGAAATAGTGACGTGTCAGTGTTGGGTTAAAAAGGGTCCTTCCCGGCGTTAATGGGGTAAAGGGCGTTTAGGCACGCTTAAAACTGCGTTGTAATTTCTTCTTTAACCGATTAACGTCAAGTAAGACACTTTTTTCGCTTCAATTTCAATAATGAATTTCATATGAAAATCCAAGTTCAAATAAATTGAAAAGTACATGTCTTAAAATTTTTGAGGTCGCTCTTTTCAATGTTGTTGTCAAAATTGAGCTAGCTTAATTAGAAAATTAAATACGTCGATTTAAATGTCAAAATAACGCGAAAAATCGAGTGTTCTTTTTTATAAAACATTTTTTCTCATCGAAAGAGTATTTGTCGTCAGAAAATTTCTTCATTAAACGTGGACCCAATAATTATAGTATTAAGATACATTTTTTTAATATTTAAAAACTAACATGGTGATCACAAAATGGCGACTCCAATGACAAATTTCTAATTAAAACTTAACAATAGTTTTTCTTGAAAACTATAGACTTCAGAAAAAATGTTCTAAGAATAAATACGTTTTAGAATGAGTAAAAAAATCCTCTCAAATTTTTTCAGAATGTATTGTTACAATTTTTTATCTTTCGAATATTCGTCCAAAAAATCTGAAAAAATTTGAGAGTATTCTTTGACCAACTCGAATACATTTTTATTCTATGGACATTTTTTCTAAAAAGTCTACAGTTTTCAAGAAAAAAAATTATTAAACTTTTCTAGATTTCAAGACTAATAATTTTTGTTATCACCATATTAGTTTTTAAATATTAAAAAAATTTATCTTAATACTATAACTATTGGGTCCACGTTTAATGAAGAAATTTTCTGACGACAAAAACTGTTTTGATGAGAAAAAAATGTTTTATAAAAAAGAAGACTCGATTTTTCGCGTTATTTTGACATTTAAATCGCCATATTTAATTATCTAATTAAGATAGCTCAATTTTGACAACAACACTGAAAAGAGCGACCTCGAAAATAGTAAGACATGTACCTTTCAATTTATTTGAAGTTGGATTTTCATATGAAATTTTTCATTGAAATTTAAGTGAAAAAAAAGTCCTTCTTGATGTTAATGTGTTAAAGCACTTATAAACCCCCTATCACGTGTTTAACTTGCCATTTCATATCCTACACCGTGAAATTGACATTTCAATAATAAAAATGTTGACATTTATTTTTATTTTTATTATTTGCCATTGTGAAGTTTATAATAGGATAGAAACATTCTAAGAAATGAATCAGCATTTTTCTAGGTTGAAAATAAACATAGAGTACCACCTTTTCGGCTGTGTTTAGACTCCCGTAATAAAAATTGAAAAAATTTAATTCCAACACTTTTTTATTAGCGATAATATATAATGAGTAAAAAATGGTATTTCTCGTAACAAGTACCTTATTTTTAAATATAAAAATTATAAGATATATAATATAAGTACACCTGGATCTACCATTAGACTATTGTTTAGTTTCAACTTTGACTTTATTCAACTTTATACAACTTTATTCAAAAACGAGTTCCGCCAACTGTTTCTTACTCTTGAAGTGCTATAAAAACCAAAAAAATATGTTCCATTGGTGTGCCACTAAAATAATTTTTGATGATTTTGAACATTGATAAGTTAAAAGTTCTGTAGAATTACTCATATAAGTTCCGTCGGTATAAATTTTTACTTTTGATACGATTGTTTTTGAACGACTTAACCCTTATTTGCCCAAAATGAGGGAAACAGGTACGTCAACATCAGCTCTGTTTCTACAGTAGAAAGAATTTTTTCAATTTTTTGAAAATACGTGTCCGACTGTTTTGAGGTATGCTCTATCGATTCCCATCGAGCAAATAGCTAAAAACTTTTTCAACATAAAAAAAAAATCCATGTTTTTTAGGTCTTTTTTTTTTAATTTTTCACGTTTTTCTCCACCGAAACGGATTTTAATGAATGAAATTATATCAAAAGGATTATCAAAAGGATCCCAATAGTTGAACGTAAATAATATATTAATGGGATATTTTTTAGAAGCAATGACCGATTCAAAATGGCTACTAAACGACGCATTCAAAATTATTATTTCCTTGCAATAGAGAGCATTGAAAGTTTTTTTTTTAGTAATATAATGATGATATAAAAATATCGACTGGTTATGGACGAAAACTATAATAATTTTGAGTTGATAAATCGAAAATGGCGTATCAATAATGGCCACCGGTACACGGCATTGAATTTCATACACACTTTACCTTCGTTAATTATTAATTTTGAAACAATTTGCTTCGTTCCGTGGCCATTTTGAATCGGCCATTGCTTCTAAAAAATATTCTACTAGTAGATTATTTATGTTCAACAATCGGGATCACTTTTTATATATACATTTCATTGAATATATAACCCGTTTCGATGAAAAAAATCGTGAAAAATAAAAAAAATGACCTAAAAAACATGACAATTTCGATTTATTTTGCAAAAGTCGTTTTATTGGCCATTTTCTCGACGAGAATCGATAGAGCATACCAAAAAATTCTTTCTACTGCAGAAACTGAGCTGACGTTGACGTACCTGCTTCTCTCATTTTGGGCAAAAAAGGGTTAAGTGACAGGGTCCAAAATCAGACCAGATCCAGGCAGTTTCTTCCAACGAATAAAAACTGAGCCTGCACGTCGGTCTTGTAAATCATTCCGATCGAGCGGTCAGCGTCTATATTTATGCGAGTGGCTCGGCGTTCAGGTGTTAAGAGTGAAGGAATTAAGATCGTTGATCGCGAAAGGGTGAAGTCGAGCGTGATTCCTCGGGCTTGAGCTCATACCGGCGGCGGCATCGAGGCGGTCGTAGAGCAATTCCAGCCAGTGCCTGGAAATTGACGGATCGATAAGTAATACAGGCGTATCTGCCGACGTATCTCCGAAACTGCTGACCGGCTTAATCGAGAACACCCTGCGTGTATATACAACGACGCGTATACAGCAAGAACGGGTGCAGGCGCAAAGCGTGGTGGCCAATATCCGGCGGTCCGCAGGCTGCAGTCCAAGCGCCTGGTGCGCGGCACGTACGTAACCGGTGACCGCCAGTCATCTCGGGACGCGCTTGCGCCACCGTCCGCGCGGTGCACACCGCGTCCCGCCTGTATTGGCATCGCCGTCCGACGAAACGGCGTATCCCCAGTACTCGCATTCGCGTCTCCATGCTGACGCCAAAGGAGAACCGAGTACGGCGAGCTCGCGCGCGCGATCATTGCCTCGAGTTTTTTTGCGCGCCGCCGAGTACCTTTCTTGTCGCCAAGTTCGTTAAAGTACCGGAAGTACTCGAAAATCGTATCGATTATGTCGTTACGGGGCAAACTGCCCTGAGTACGTTAGTTCCGTACGCTGGTCTCGCCTCAAGTTTGTTTGAATAGTGTGTGTACAAAGGGAAAGTGCCCCGCCGGAAAATACACGGGTCTGACTTGAAACTGGCTTAACCACTTGCGATGGATGGCGCATCGCGAACCGATAAGGTCGAGCAGTGATTCGAGAGAAACAGTAAACTGACACTCGCATAATTGACCGCGGTTAGTCATATACCAACCACCAGTCTTTTTAAAAGTTAGCAATATTCACAAATTAATATATTTCGATCATACAGATGTAAATACTCCAAATATCTTTAACAACCAAACTTGCACAATTTGCATATTGATATTTAAATACAACTATTTTTTTTTTCAATAAACATATCCATTTCCGGCTAGTTTTGAGGTCCCTTTTTCGAACGGTCCTCAAACTTTCAAAAATGACGTTTAACGTATTTTTTTTCAAAAATAAGGAAAAAATACTATTTTTAAGGGAAGGGTTTAGGCACAAAATCAACTCTATGGAATACTTGTTAAAAAATGTGAAAAAATTATTTCTGTAGTAATTTTTGACGAGGAATACAGTGGCGCTAGAATAAAAAATGTAAAAATTAGTTTTGACACAAACAAACATTTTTTTTACCCGAAAATAATTTTTTTTTTCGAAAAAAATGAATTCTTTAAAAATCCATAAGTAATTATTTAGAAAATATGTTTATATGTTTGCCTTAATTTTTTGGAATTTTTAAATTAATTTAGAAAAATTTAATTACATTTTCTCGAAAAAACTAATTTTTTTCGCGCTAAATTTACGGGTAAAAAGAAAATGATTTCTTTAGACATATTTAACATGGAATTCATTGGTACTACTAAAATAAAAAATGTAAAAATTAGTTTTGACCCAAATAAACATTTTTTTACTCTAAAATAATTTTTTTTTTCGAAAAAAATAAAATTTTTTAAAATCTGTACGTAATTATTTATAAAATGTGTTTTTGTACTCTCCTAATTTTTTGTACATCCTTTTGTACATCCTAATTTTTTGGAATTTTTCAATTAATTTTCAAAAGTGTAATAGCATTTTTTCGAAAAGGCAAATTTCTAGGTGTAAGCAAATTTGTGAGTAATCAAAATGTTTTACTCTTTTTATTTTATGACCACTGTATTCCTCGTAAAAAAAATACTATAGAAATATTTTTTCAAATTTTTTTAAGGTGTATTTCATAGAATTGATTTTGTGCCTGGACTCTCCCCTTAAAGTACAAGTTCTTTTAGAATACAATTTTCACTGTGATATCGGTTTCTTATCACCTTCTATCCAATCAGAAACGTGTTTCCGATTGTTTTCAACTTCAAAAATATACATTCACAGGGTTTGAATGTTTAAATGGCGAAAATTTTGTAGCGTCATAGGTTTCGATATAGTTCTTACATATAAAATAATTTATCTAATATTAATGATGGTTTTTTGGGATTTTCAACAACATTTATATTCATTACAAGTAAAAGTGCGTTCAATTTCGTGTTTTATTATATAAAATAAGAAGGAATCGTAATCTATCAATTTCCATTTTTTTTTTTTGGACAATCTCGAATATGACCATTCAAGATCAGTGTTTTAAAATCCAAAATGGTGGGTTCTATTTGGAGAAGGGTACATGTGAAATATTTTGTTATATATGGACCTGTACTTTTAATAATCTTATCAAGATCTTTTATGTCTACTAAGTAAAACAATTATCTATTTAATTATCACTCGCTTTTTGTTTAACGCTCGCAAATAAATTTAAAAAAATCTATTCTTTATGCAGTATTCGAACCTCGGTCGTTCGCTTAGTAAGTGCGCATGCTTTACCCATGTCGAAATTTATATTAGAACTGATACATTGACTTGAATAGATCATTAAAATTATGTTATCGTAAAGTCGTGTCGTGAAGAGAACATCCTAAACAGCTCTTATTGATTAAAGTTCTCGAAAAAATTTGAAAAATTTGGCGCCTCTAATATCATTTTCATGCAAGACCTTTTTAAGAACTTTTATAGTAATTTTCGATACAGGGGAGTGCAAGTTTTTTCTACGAATGTGATGGTTGCGGGCCGAGCCGAAAGCGCGGGTTTATGCTTTTATTATTTTTTGTTATATGCATATATATTAATTTAACAAAACATGTTTTTTATAGTCTTTTATAAAGAAAATATTATGAAAAAAAAGTGTACTTACTTACTTTTCGAGCCATTTTCTTTCCCTTAATTCTAAAAAATGTTTAATCCAAGTGTTTTTACGTCCCAGTATATTTTCCCGGTTCCGTGTCGTTATATTTACCAGTCGAAGCTCTCTTTTTCTCCCACCTTGCGGGCTAGGGCCTCACAAAGGGCCTGCTGTGACGTCACGAACATAACGCGACTAAGGTGAGTGGGAGAAGCGGCACTTTTCTCCTTCTTTCGGTAAATATAACGGGACTGGAAGGAAATACGAGGAACCGAGCGGGCAAATCTACCGGGACTGAACTGTATTAGACTAAAATCATGAATTTTTAAATTAATCTAAAAATATATTAACCGTTTTAAAACACATGACAATTGATGAAAATTGGCAGAACTAAATAATGATCTTATGCTTTCTTTAAATTCTCTAAAAATTGTAATTGTGTTTTGCATCCACAATTTTATTACAAGAATTTTGTATCAATTTTGCACATTTACTAAATGGGCAGGATAAATAAATGCGATTACTTTACACATTTATCTGCAGAATAAAAAGCTTCTATATCGTAAAGTTACAAATTTTTATTCAAACTTGAAATTACACCGATTTTAATTTAAAACAAACGTAATAAAAGTCGATAAATGGGATGTATTTACGTGCAATCTAAATAAATGATAACAAAAAGTAAAATGCAAATATATTTTGAATTATGAAAAATTCTCATTCATTTTCTCATATTTCTCTGGTTACTATTTGTTTGAAAGTAGTCAACAAACGGACAATACAAGAAATCTGATTAAAGACTCTATATCGGCAAACGGTGAATCAAAATGTATACGCGCGACCCAATGACGCAATTTCATCTGCAGATGCGCCGGGTCTCCCCTTTTAATCCAAGTAATAGAAATCCATCCAATCGAACTTTCCAGTTTTCCCCTCAAGTCGCATTTATTTATACCTTTTGAAGTTAACTAATTATTTAATTAATTCAATATTTGAAATATCTGAGAAGCTTCGTGTAAGATTTTCCGCCTCCATTTTTATCACCTTAAAAATTTTATATTGGTTTCATTTAATCGTCAGGGATCGATTAAAATGCACTGTATTTTAAGAAAATGTGACATTATAATGTAGATGATGTTAAGAATTGAGAATGTAATATACAAATAACACGTCGTCGGTAATATCCCAGTTTGTTAAAATCCGTTATGATAATTTCTAGTCAACTTGTGCTTATGCACTGTAACCTATGTTGATTACATAAATCTTGGATTTAAGTGCCACAAAAATTTGTCAATATTTCGATTTTGTTTACATTTGGACCCAAATATCATAAGATGCTAATTAAAGCAGACCCAAACTTTTAAATGCCTAATACGATGTATCGATTTTTTGTGGCAAACATTTGGCGGTATATGTAGCTGCAAATTTATGTAAAAAAATAAGTATATTTTCGATCCGAATATTGGATAATTCAACGACTGTTTGTTTTTGCATACTTTAGCGACCTTTTGATTTTTTCATTTTCAATTTTGGTTATAATATTAATACAAACTTTCCATAAATGTATTGACATATTCGCATATTTATAACGATTTCGACTGGAAAAATAATTTTCTTCGACGTGTGCATAATTAACATCCATTAATTTTAAAAATATGACTTGTAACGTTAAAAAACCAACATGACTCTTCATTTAACAGCACTATTTTCTATATAGCTTTTATTGGTCACTTTGTTGCTTTGTTTCAATTCATATTACAAGTGCTATATTACATTATCAATCTGTTTTGATAAAAATTAAAATTTAACTCAAATTTTCGAAATTATAATAATAAATTATTGTACAAAGTAGTTTCAAGTTATATAACGTACATCCGCCGGGATTACAGAGGAGTTTGCGATCGTTAGTTGGATTTTTTCGAAATTTTCTTCCCCGCATCCTCCTTTATATATAGAGTGTGTCAAGATTCACACATGCCCTAAATTCGAAACCCTACTGATTTCGTATTTCTTATACAATGGTAGTTTTGTCGCAGCCCCTTCCCTCTTAAGGATGATTTAGGGACTCATGCGAGTATCAAGATATTTCTATATAGAAATGAACCTACAATTAATGAAAATGTTGATGAGAAATAGCGTGTGAAACTGATTTATTTCATAATTGAGTTAGTCTATCCAGTATTGACAGGTTACATCTATTACGTTAGCCCAAAGTGTCCTGACAAACTCACTCAATCTAATATTTGATCAAAACATTTCTTATCTTGATTATGCGTCCCTTTCCGTAAACATAATAACCTGCACCATAGAATTATAATTTTTCACACCATGACCGATTTTATATGACTTAATTTAAATAATATTAACAGCAAAAACTAATAAATAGTAGGATTAAACTATTTCAATGCTCGAATATCATGATCTAATGCACAAAGCTCAAAAAGTCATAGAGTATTATTTAAATAATTAATATATAATTAGCAGACGAACATTTTATTACAAAAAACAGCAAGTTAATTATTGCCCTTGAAAATTTTAAAAAAAGTTTGCGTGAAATGCATGCAAATATTAAAATAAATGCGTAAAACCATATTTTATGCTCACTATAACAAAAATATTTTTGCTGACGTGATTGTAATGGAATTAAAATTGTAATTTAAATTGTAATTAAAATTTAAAACAGCAAAATACACTCTTCTTATATCCTCATGAATATTTTCCATTGCAATTGAGCTATAATACTGGTGTATGTAATGTGTAAAGGTCAATAAGAATTCAGGCGTCATCAGAGAAAACGGAACTACACTTCCATATATTATAGTACAAAAATACACAATAGAAATGTGATTTCCAATTTCTAACAAATCATCAAGACGAACAGAATTTTGAAATTTTATAATCTTTCAATTGCACGCGAAATTCCAGTATTTGTTTTAATTTGTGTAATTTTTATAAAAATCTATACTTTTAAAAAATACCTACATAATTTAGCAATGATATCCAAATATTCTGGAATGTTTAATAATAAAAATATGACAAATGTAATCTCCGACATCTTTTACATTTGTCAGAAGTTGTTGCTATATTCTGGAAATGATTGTATTTGTGGGAAAGGTAATCTCGTGTAAACTAATTCCTAAACTTTTTATTATTACCACGAAAAACTAAATTTTCAGATTAATGGTAAAAATTTTCGTGATCTAAGTTTCAAAAATAATTTCTTGATGGAATCGTGATTATTTGAGCCGTTGCTCAAAGAACCAGTTAAGTGTATTTCTAGGTTTCAAACAATAAAGTTACAGTAGAGTCCCAGTATATTTACCTGCTTGGTTTCTCGCCTTCTCCTCTCGTCTCGTTATATTTACCCAAAGAAGAGGACCACCGCTTCTTCCACTCCCCTCAGCAACGTTATGTTCGTGACGTCACAGATGGCCCTTCCTGAGGCCCCAGCCCGTAAGCAAGGTGGAGGAAAAGAAAGCGACGACAAATAAATATAACGAGAAGCGAATCGAGCAAATATACTGTGGTTTAAATATAGCGAGACGCAAATACACCGGGACTCTTTACATACCAGTCATAGGTATAATTCGTATATCATAAAAAGTTGTGAAACTTACTTATAACCAAATTTAAAAAAAAACACTTAAGGCAACTTGAGCTGAACGATTGGTTCATTTGTTAGTATGTAGAGTATAAAGTTAATAATTCATCATAGTTGAAGTACATTTTGACCTTTTCTTGTTCATTTTATGACATATTTCTAATATACTGGATATATTATTTCATTATAATTTCTGAATTAAACTCATTCAATTGTCCTTCATCAGTATTTGCCGAGATTGCTAATCCTATTTGCTACCCTAAGTATTCATCATTTTTTTAAAATACACAACTAGCGATTAAAATAGAGGCACGTTCGTCATTTTCAATAAGAAAAAACTCTGCCTTAGCGGAAACTTACAGGACAAACATAAACTGTTAATTCGATCTTTTTATCTCACGCCAATCTTTAAACTAAAAGTTTCCCGGCAGCTGGAGAAAACTTGATAGGATATTACGTTTCCGTAAAGTATGACATGAGATGATATAGTTTAGAATGTCACCTATGTTAGTTTGCGAGATGTGGGTACATGTGTATTCTTGTCATTAACCTTCTTTAGATTTTTATCCTGGGTATCAGAGTTTATATGATTATAGATGTGCATAATGTTAAATAGAAAATGTACTCTCTCGAAGGTAAAATACATTACGGAATGAAAAATGAGTCACTTTTATAAAAGAGTGATTTTTTTTTGTTTGTTTTAATATATTAATTAACGGGCGGAATCACTCTTTTTACTGAATTGTTTGCCGTATTATGAGTCGTAAGATTTTGGGAGAGCTGCAGATTGACTTAGAAAGATGGCGCCAGACTTCACATTTGTGTATGAAATGTAGAACTGCAGAAACCTACACCAAGTACAGCAGCGGTCTTGAGTCGATTTCCGCCAGATAAACAATACTTTCGAAACGTAAACACAAACAACGTGGCTCGTCTTACCAACAGCGAACTACTGCTTGAAAACGAATTCGAAATTTTGTTCACCAGACGGGGATCGAACTCACGACCTACGACCGCGATTTACCGTTATTAGGAACGATTTCATTCATTCTACTGAAAATTTCCCTTTAAACGGTATAAATTTACTCATTCTAATGAGACGTTATTTATTAACTCTACTATTCAATTTTTTTTTTTAATTCTTTCTAAAGTGAAAACTCACTCTACATGGAGTGAAAATTTACTATTTGCAATTAATATTTTTTAAGTTTAATTTAATATATATATAATGAAAGGTGAAGTACTTTTACGTTATTGAGAGCAGGCAGTGACTTCCAAATTGTTATAAATAATTCTTATTACGAACAGAAATTATTTAAAAAATAAATAATTTATAACTTTACGATTTCGAATTTTAATCGCTGCTTTACGATTTAAGCGCTGCATCTACTCCGTAGGCAAAAACCACTTTGGTTATTTATTTCTTTTAGTGTTAGGAGCTTCAAAAGGAGCCCAAATGTCAGCTTATAGTCCGGAGGAGCCCCACGGAAGCGGTGGATCTAGTCCATCTAAAGTTTTTTTTTTATGCGATCTCTCATTATCTGTGGATTTATAACGAACCTAATTTTTCGCATGCATTGTTTACCAAAAATACGTTTGGGATGGAAGAACTTTTAGTGAATCTTTTAGAGACTCTTTTAGAAATCAGTAATGATTTTTTTGTACATAGATAATGCGAACAGTACTTTATAAATTCACATGTAGTGGGGGTTATTTCAAAAAACGAATTTTAGAAACAACAGGAGAATAGATCTGGTCAGAATTAGGTTGAAAAATATAAACACTATCTATTACCTATTCTCGGTCAAGCGTAGGGCAGTTCCCAAATTCAGTACGACTTGTGGAGAAAAATGAACCATGACCCGAACGTAAATCTACTTCTAATATTTGCCCCTATTATCATAATTCTACTTCAATTTTAGGAAAATAAAATTTGGTCGAGAAAATCTTTCGCCCTAATCGAAGGTCGAAGAGAAGTGATTAGGTCCTTTTCTGCTTGGGATAACGCAAAAATTATGTTTAAATTCATTTGTAATACGACTACAAATTGTTAGCATGGAATCCATTTCAAATCATGCAGAGAGTTAGAACTCGTATCGTGGAATTAATTGGCGATAAAGTACATTATTCTTCAGCGGAAATAAAGCGACACGTTTTACCGTTTTTTAAAATAATTTGTTTTCACTCAGTTAGGAATTGTTGAAGTTTTAAGGTCCAGAATAAAAATGTGATAAAATTACAAGAGAGAATCTTCTCTCCAAATACTAATAATCCATTTTCTCCTTTTGTCTTTAATAGGCAATTTCGTATTCTTGAAAACGACACTAAAAAAATTTCAAAAAGTTAACAATTAAAAAATGGCGGCGATTTTTAGAGAAAACTTAATATTCAATTTTCTCAAAAACCCCATTTTTGAATTTTGAAATATTGATTGCAGATTCATAATCAGCGACCCCAAAAAACCCCTAGTAATTAGTTTGATTTGCTTCTTCCGTCCGATAATTCGCAGGTTTCTTCAAAAATGTATTCAGGTTACAGAAAGAAAAATCTCACGGCTCTATAAGGTTCGGGCACAGAATAATATTACATGGAATTAATTCACGGTAATAGTGTAGAACTACGCAAAAATTTACGTTTTAGAAAAAAACGATGGGGTTTTCGCGAAAATTGAACATTATGTTTTCTCTAAAAATCGCTGCCATTTGGTTAATTGTTAACTTTTTGAAATTTTTTTAGTGTAGTTTTCAAGAATACGAAATTGTCTATCAAAGCCAAAAAAAGAAAATGGAATATTAGTATTTGGAGAGAAAATATGTTAATTTCTAATTTTCTGTCCCCTAATTTTATCACATTTTTAATCTGGACCTTAAAATTTCAAAAATTCATAACTCAGTGAAAACAAATTAGTTTAAAAAACGGTAAAATACGTGTCGCTTTATTTTCGCTGATGAATAACATACTTTATCGCTAATTAATTCCACGATATGAGTTCTAGCTTTCTGCATAATTTGAAATGGATAAAGGTATTGTCGGACTAGAATGCATCAGACACTGGTCCACGTTTAACAATACCTGAAATATTTTGTCATAGCGTCATAACAAATAATCTCCGTCAGAGTGATGTCGTGAAAAATCTAGATCAGTATTTTGGTGTCTTTTTTCGTCCGACAAGCGCAAATCGATCGAATATGGATGGTGGGTGCGAATTCCGTCTGCATCAGCATGCGCGTCTACACGTCCGCACGGAGATCCCCAGTTATATACGATTCGACATTATTTATCTGGCTGTCTTGGCAGCATGTGCAGAGATATTGATGCCATTTGTGAACAACGAGCGGTCAGACACGTGTACGACTGATTTACAGACTCGCGCAAAGTCTCACGTACGTGTTGGGGGTGGTGGTTAATGGTCATGTGCGACTCGTACACGTTCGCGTGTCCCTTCGGCTGTGTTCGTATTTCACGTGGTCTTAGGAGCGTGCATCCGCACGACGACGAAGAGGAGGGCGGCAACCACACGCCACCGTATGATAGGGTAGCGTTAAGTCTGTATCACTGGTATCAGGGTTATGGATGGCCCACGGGCACGCTAACCCACTGACTTCTCTAGGTCATACCCTCTCCCCGACCCCGAACGAAACCTGCTCGTTCGAATTCGATAAAAGTAACCGACATCTGCTCATCCAGGTTCAAACACGTCATTATATATTCATTTTCGTGATTCTGCTGGTATAAGAATGCAACCTATCGTTGCGGGATTCATATTACTGCGGCACGATTGAGCAGTGTAAAAAATCGAATTTTCCATCAAACTGTCACTAGCGATCTTACATTTTGCAGCACACCTAGAATGAACGTAGTATTTCACTAGTGCGTAATAGTACTTTTCTGCAAAAACCGAAAATTGAGGGCAAAAGTGTCTAACGATGCCAGTCATGAAGTTGCCGTACTTTGGGGAGTATGAAAAACTTTACGCGCAAATAGTTTTTTGTACTAGAATGGGTACAATTCGATTTCACACAATGTTTTCCGAGGGTAGATTGGTAATTTCGAGGTTGAATACTTTATATAATGAAAGCGATTAATAGTAGATTGTGCAACTAGGGAGCAAAATAGGTGTTTGCCGATGAGTGCGAGTTTGCCGCCAGAGCAAAGCGGTTATATTTATTTTGCTCCCTAGGGAGAGGATGTGCTATTTTGCTCCCGCAATCTCCTCTCTTGCCACTGCGCGAAACGAAGTTGCGGCTTTCTGGCTACGTTGAGCAGAAAAGTAGTATACGGCCCTTGGCCAATAAAAAAGAAAGCCTCAGTCACATGTTTGTCAGATTCGGCTTCGCCTCGGCCAACAATTTCATATGATCTGAAGCACTTTCTTTTTTACTGGCCTAGGATCGTAATATACTATTCTATAATCCCTATATCGCGGGAGCAATATAGCACGCTCCCTCGTACGAGAAAATAGTACGTGCAACAAGGGAGAACAGGTATTGGTAGACTCGCTTCGCTCGGGCGTCAAACTCGCACTCATCGGCAAACACCTATTTTGCTTCCTTGTTGCACAATCTACTATATTACAGCGTGGACAAAATGCTATTTTCACACTTTTTACATTTTTCTTTCGCATTTTACCTACACTCGTAACAAAAAATACATTTCGGTTCGGCACATGTGGAAAAATGTTTTATGTACGTCTTTTCGGTGCGTAAAGTAAACTTGTGCGTAAAGTAAACTTTACGCACTCGATTATACTTTACGCACTAAAAAGCCGTACGTAAACAATATTTCGGCACACGTGTGTGTGTGTGTGTGTGTAAAGTTCTTTACGCATACGCCCTTATATCGAAAACTACCATTTTGGACGAATGTGCTTGCGTCACACATTCGTTCGAAATAGTAGTTTAAGCATCTAGTGCGTAAAGTGGTACTTTTGCGTACAAGCGAGATCCGCGCACACAAGTTGCCGGCGAAGGCGCCTACAGCTCCTCGTGAGACACTTTACGCACTAGTGAAAAAAAATCATTTTACGCATTGGACAAAAAATGACCTTACGCACGCACTTTAACGCACGCACCGGGCATAAAATATCGTATGTATCTCATGCGTAACTTATTTTCACTCGAGCGACAGTCCCCCACGCTTCGCCGGAACCTTGTTTGCACGTGTCGCTCGCGTGTAAAAAAAGTACACTTTACGCACTAGTTGCATAATATACTATTTCGATTTAGTAGGTGTGAAAAGTGGCCGTTTTTCAATGATTTTTAACAACGACGACACAGCAAAATCCTTATATTAACACATTGGCCAATTTACGCCCCGGAAACATGATCCTGAAAAGTTTTCGCAACGATTTTTCATTTATCGACCCGTTAACTTGCAGGCGGTATAATTTATGTAAAGAATGTTGTTTGATATTTTGGCAATTGTTTACAAAACTTACTGTGAATGATACATTGATATTGATCACTGGCTTTGTTTTGCGACTAATTAAAATCCAAGGACACAATCATTTTTGTGACAATAAACATTTCAATACATAGTGGAATATGTTTCCAGCTTTTCCGATATATTTTTTATATTCATTGATGTTTATAGACTTAAAAAAACATGCTACCTATTACTGTCGATATGTTTAAAATAATCACCGATATCTCCTGATAAGATCTCATTACAATCTTATATATACCTTTCTATCTTAATGTTTAGAATAAGTTTATAACACGATATCACTACCACTAATATCTCAGATAGTAACCACAAACATCACTATGTCAACGATTAATATCAGTATATCCACTATTCTTCATATCTATTTTTCTCTATGTACTTATGAATAAATGAAAATACTGTGGAGAATTTATTTTTGCAAAAAATAGTCTATAATTAATAGAGGTTAATACATAATAGACAGTTGGTGAATGATTCTTTTCTAGATAGTACGAAAAATATGTAATAAATTTTTGTACAACTTTTTGTATAAATTTTTGTTCGATTGTGAGGGTTTTAATCTCAACAGTAATGATTTACTATTAAACTTTTCAACAATATCACTAATAAGAATTTTCAAAAAATTGAGCTATAATGAATTATTTTACATTTTTAAAATATCAAATAAAATAAAAAATATTGACACAAAAATACATTGAGCATATAGATATTCCTTGTATATTTTTTGACAAATGTGAAAACTATTCTTTTTTTGTAATGTACAAAAATGTAGTAAGTTCATATTCTAAAAAATGGACAACTTACAAATACCAGTGAAACATTTAACTAATTGAGTAAAAGTACCGCAAAAAAAATCGTTTTGCAATTCGTTAGTCCAAAAAAACAGTTTACCTTGATCAAAGCAAAAAATACAGAAATATAAATATGCGTTTAATTATTTAAAACGCAGTGTTACACTCGCGGCGAACAACTTTTTCTGTATTCTTTGAAGTGGCAATGCAATTAAAAATAGTGTACTGTAATGCAGTATACTTTAAGCCATTAAAAATGTAAACAATCTGCAGCAAAATTAATGAGGCTAAATTAAAGTAATAACGATACTGCACTTGCACGTTTGCATGATTTACCTACATTTTATAAAATATGCCATGAACTTTACGTATATATCTCGTAAAGGGTCGTTAACGTATTTTTATCCGACGTAACGCTATTTTTACCCGACAAGACTTCCGCCTTTCCCTCGTAATATTTTCCGGTGTACTAAACTCGTTCTTTCCATCAAATCGCATAATCATAACGTTGGATATATTAATATTAATGATTTGAAAGATCTTCGGCAGTGGTTATCGCATGCTAGTTGGTTCAAAACACTTCTATTGCGCCATTCAGATACCTGCAGTCCATTAATAATTTTGAAAAACGACTTTATGGTTGATTATGCGGGCTCAATTCAAGACCGTGTAATACATTTGTATTGTTCGTAAATTTTTTATGAATCCTTTTCAAATTTTCCAACTACAATGAAAATCGATATTTTTTAATACGGGTGTGTCTAATAAGAGACAATTTTCCACTCTTATGGGGTTATTTTTATTTTAGTTTAAATAAAAATTCATTGGTGTTTTTAACGGAAAATTTTTATTTCATTCAGAGTAAACACTCGAGCAAGCATAGGCTTCAAGCGAACTTTTTGCTCCTCACCCTTTTTGCTTAAAATGTATTTCACGGAATATTGTAAAAACTATTAAATAAACTTTTAAAATCTAAATCGGATATTCTCCTTAGTGCATTGAATTTTATTTTCTTTATCATTGTAATAACGCCTCTTTCTTGTATATTTTGCGTATATGTATGCTTTGTTTTTTATATTTTTATATTCATTTGTGTATTTGAATCGGTCCATGCAAAAAGGGTACGAGGTAATATTATAGAAAAAATTAAAAGAAAAAATTGATGTACTTTAAATACACGATGAATAATAGAGCAGCAGTGGACTCTTTTCGCATGGAACACGATTAAAACGAATAAAAAAACTAACTTTTTATCTATTGCAATTATATATTTTAATTATGGAAGTAGTATAATTACATTCTGCAATGTTTTAATTACAATTATTTTCGTCTACCGTATTAGTAATAATAGACCAGTAAGGCAGAGCATTCTAAAAATGTAAATATTTGTCAGGTATATATTGTTCTAATTATTTAAAATCATCAATTTTTACATTTTTTAACGGAACTTGACCAATATTAGAGAAATCAGTGGGTAATTTAAAAATTGACTGTTTTGGAAAAGACGATGTGTGTTTTACGTATTATTCTATAAAATTATAAACGGACAATACTCCAGAAAATGCCGTAGTGTAGATTATTATTAGTAAACAGACCCTACTTAACAACGATGATGTTAAATCATTCATATTTCATATGGCATATGACAAGCGTTTTAAAGACATTATATTTTCAATTTATTCAACAACGGATCAAGTCCAGGACTTGATTTGCATAAATCAGATAACATTAAATGAAGATCAACAAATTTAATGTATCAAAGATAGATCTAGGCTTTAAAGTTAAGAATTCATAATTATCTCAATTTCGTCAAAAATGGATGGAGTACTCTTTTTGCAGAAATTAATTTATGTCGTTTTGTTTTTCTGTAACTGTAGAATTATAATTTATAATTCGATAGTAAATAAATGTAAATAAATCTAAAGATAGTAAATAATACTAATAACAAACCATGCATACAAATAATAATAAACAATTTCTACAGTTTAATAAAATGCACCTGTTGTTATTAATTCACTTTGAATTTAAAAATTGAGTAATCTCAGTTGTAAATTTCCTTACTTTAAGAATTTCTTACAGATTAAGAAGTTATTCAACAAATAGACGAACCTAAATGCATAATACAATTTAAAATTATTGTTTTCATTCTATTATTACTACGAGATAAGAAAATTGAATTTCAAGTAATGATAACTTTCATAAAGTTGTGGAAGAGATGAGTTGATAGCTTGGTTAGTAAAGCGGAATTCTCGCATCAACTTCAATAGAAATTAAAAGCCACTATAACTTGGATTTATTTATTTTAAACCCAAAGATGTCTTTAAACCGTAATTAATAAACAGAACGTATACGGTGGTTTAAAGATAATATTTTTTAGCAATTTTACAATCATATAGGTCATAAATGTACAATAAATAGCTGAATTTTTACCAAAAACTTTGAGTAAAACGTCAGGATACTAGAATTCTATTGTCTTTGTGTTTACTATGTTAAGAAAACTTGAAAACAAGAAATTGCAATTCTGATACAAAAATGTATTGAATAATTGGATGGAAAGTTCAAAAACGCACGACGTGCCACGTCCTTCACGTAAAACTGAGCAGACAAATTTATGGATAAAGAAGAGAATAATATTATGGAGCAGAACTATCTGAAACAGCTAGCACGAAAATTAAAAAATGAAGCAACTAAAAAGTTACACAACGCTATAAATAACACATTTTCTCTATGGTGTTTTGCAACTTTTCAATTGTTCAATTTACTTCATTTTGAGGTCAGCTTTTTAGAATATTCCTATTCTGTACATAATTCCTACTTTACTCATAAACACATATTTTGTGCTCATCGTGTGTTTTTGAACTTTTCATCGAGTATTCAACGCCTTTTCCTATACTATAAACGGCAATGACGAATTGAAAAATACCAAGTAAATAAATGAAAAAAAGACATTCCAAAAATTGCCAAAAAAAAAAAAATGTAAAATAAATAAACTCAAAAATATAGGCAGAAAATAAAAAACATTTGTTACAGAAATAATTATCAGACATTTAAGATAAATTTACTTCTTACCTGTCAAGGAACATCATGTTGTTATTTATTGTGTCAGTAAATATTATCGTGGCTAAAAAGCAGTTGATTTTAATAAATATCGATCATAATTAAGTACGTTAAAAACGTATCTCCTCCAAATTTGAATCAATTGTAACTTCATACTTCAACGATAATTACGTATGGATTTAACGATGTGTCAATTATTGATTGGCATTCAGTAATTTTATTCGACTGAATTATTTAAAAAAAAAATGAGCTAAAAATACAAATTTATTTCAACTTATCTCTACTTATTTATCCTTATCTCCACTGCCCCATTTTCCATTTTTTTAGTGCAGGGTCCTATGGTATTTAAATTATAAGTGTACATTACAGATAATCCGGTTTGAAATAAGTACATAGCTTTATATTATTCAGTTTATTGTATTCTTTTAGAGCACTTTGGAAAAAACTTTTTTTACAGTCCCCAAATAATAGTGTGAAACTAAATAAAATTGTATTTTAATATTGACACTTTTAATATATACACTGCAAAAAGAAAATAATGCGTAAAACTGTACTGAACTTCGAGTAAAGCTAGGATATACTGGCAAATTATGCGAGAATTTAATCCGAGGAGATTTACGTGATGGTATCTCCCCTAGCTTTTCTCAAAAGTTCAGTTCAGTTTCATTTTTATATAAGGATTTTTTACGTGTTATGTATAAGTAAAGTTTATATATTAAAAGCAAGAAACAAAATTTGGTTCGTTTTATAATTAGATACTTAATAGGTACATTTTTTTAGAATATTTAAAAATGTCATTAAAAATGTTCTCTTTTCGGATTTACCTCGATATTTTTATTATATTATAAAAATATAATATTATACATAGCGTGAATTTTATAATAAAAAGTTCAACAAGAAATACAATTGTTCCAGTACTGTACTTATAGATAGATAGATAATAATAGAAAATTACATCATTTTATTACAATGCAGTGAATGACCTAAAAACTTTTTTTTTTCTTCTTACACGTTTTGTTATAAAACCGTTCTTAGAGAAATCATTTGTCTCTGTATTTCTAATGATAGCTTTTCCTGCATAAGATAAAACATGAATATATAATAAGATTTTAGTGATTTATGATATAAAACTACATAAATAATTAATTGACATACATGAATTCGTAAAATGTATGTTTTTGTATGAAGTTACAAAAGCTTTCCATTTTGACATGTATTGTTCGGTAGATTTAGGTTTAAGCTGTTTGTTGTAACAGACGATTCTCGAGAGAGATGAACTTTTTATGTCAAAAAGTGCAACAGAAAACTATACTATAGTGACACTGAACGATATCAGTCACCCCGAATGTCCCTAGAGTTTTATGACACACATGTTTAGCAGTGTAACGCGTTAAATAATATGTAAATACGCCTAATAACTGTACTTGTTAATTTTTTGTTGTTTACTTTTTATCGTGTAATGGTTTCTAACGGTTTCTATTCTGAAATCAGGACCAAAAAATATTACTACACTTACATTTATGTCGTATTTGTTCATTAAAGGCAAACTATAACTTGAAGCTATTTGATTTACTCTAAATATAAGTTTGTACTTACTTAAATATATTTCTTCTTTTATATTTCCTTGAATTGTGAACATATTTTTCGTATTCGACAAATTATGTTCGACTCAATTTTCTCATTTTCGGTCTAATAAATCTTGGTTTAAACAAATATTTTCAAGCCAATATTTACTTGCTAATATTCAAATCAATATTAAAAGCAATTTACATAAATATGTTAAATTACGATACTTATTCTGCATAGAACCATTTTTCAAAATTTATATTGTCGTACATTTTTTCCATAATTTCCAATTATTTGACCACGTATTTTGGAAATTAAGTTACTCATATCAAACAGTTCGAAATAAAACGGGTCGTGCGTTCTTTTATTAGAAAATCCAACATATGCAAGGGTGGACTTGAAATAAATCATGGGAAAAATGTTTAGGAATCTAACAGTTCTTACAAGACAAAACTGGTGAAATGAGAAATAGGATGTGACTAATGCATTGACTTTGTGCTTGTTAATTCACGTGTACTAGTTATATTTAACTCATCTCGTATTATAATCGACCCTGAAGTTACAGCAGCTGATTCCAGTATACTAGAATCTATAGATTTTTCTTATTCTGCATTGTAATTTTTAAGACCCTCATTGTTGGCTGACGATATCAATAGGTCAAATGTGGTTAAACTGAATGTAAAATACAATATGCTGTTTAGTAAATCTATTTTACTTTACGAAAATACTTCCTTATCGAAGTAAATATTTACTTTACGGCTATAGTAGTAAATTTATTTGAATTCGATTTTTCAACGACATTATATTATCAGCATTTTTCTCAGGGAAATTGAAGTTACTGTAATACGGCGACATCAGAAGGAGACATAAAAAAATAATGAACTGTACAATTTGTTCACCATTTAATATGAATAAAATACTATTTCTGCTTGAAGAGGGTCAATTTTAATTAATCGTGAAATGGCTTGCAGGATAATGATGTACATGGGAATGTAGACGGCAAGCCGCAAAACGGATCTCCCCCACAGCATCGAAGGAAGACCCTCCCTCCATCTTCATCCGTCATCTTTGTGGATATCGTTATTTTTTAATTCGTCACTACTGCCTTCAGTCCGTCTAAGACTCCGAAACTCCCGAGCCAACACGAAACTCGTAAGTAAACAATAAATTGTACATATACAAGAATTTATTATTATTAACATTTTACACATTTCCTATTCTGGTATACTTTATAATTTTACGAATTATTGCAAAATAATTTAGAAATTATTTCCGTAGGTAATTTGAAAAATTACCTAATTTTCATGAAATGACGTTTTAATTCCTAAATGAAAGTTTAAAAAAATTTTTGTTGTCTAAAAAATTGCGGAACTTTCTCGACAAATTATCTAGATACTTATCAAATTTTATCTATTTAGGAGAGATTTAGATAATTTTTATTTATACTTTGGTTTATCTCATTAAGGACCAAATGTACAAAAATTTAACATGAATTTTGACAGTACTTATCTTAGTATCAAGACTCGATGAAAACAATTTTGTGATTAAACCCCGTTTTCGAATGGCGCATTAGAAAATACAGCAAGTTACGTGTGGTGAACTATTAAAAATCATAATTTTTCAAGCTTTCTTTTACGCTTATTGTTATTTTTGTATTATTTCCCGCATTACAATATCTTAGATGGATATAAATAACGCGTCTAGAATGTTTGGGATTATTTTCAAAAAATAAAACAGATTGACCCCAAAATAGCGTCCGAAATTTCAGGATTCTAAAACAATCAGCTGTCTGAAATAAATGCTAAAATTGCAACATTCTTAGAATTGAATTAAGAATACTCGAGAATCTTTTCAGATTTTGTTTGTGAAATTTTGAAGAATATTTAAACAATTCTCGAAAAATTGTCGAGAACAAAATAAATCTTAAAATTCATCACGGAATATACTACAATTTTTTATATTAACTAACTTTAAATTTTAGATAACAAATTAGTCACAATTTCAAAAGTCTGGTAAAGCTAAGTTTATCCTTCCATAAAGAAGCAACTTTCCCTTCCTAACTGAACATAAAAATAAAGATGCGAGGAAGTCTTTAATGAAAATATTTGATTTTCTTTTTTTAAAAATATGTTTGCATTTTTATTTAAAATATGACGGATTACAAAAATAAAACTTTTTTATTCTGGCTTTTCTCGCAACTTTATATTAAAATTAAGCAATTTCACTGGTTGTACTTTTTATAAGGGCACCGAGGTATCGAATTTTCAAAATGTTAATATCAATCATTCAAAGAAAGTTACACATATTTAATTAGTTTCCCTTCCGACCAAAGTATTGACTAAAATTTTACCGATCTGTTTTCCACCGATATTGTCGGTCTTTTGGGATGTTCAGAAAAAATATACAAATTTAAAATCAATTTAAAAAAAATGTAATCTATATACATTTGTGTCATCAATTCGACCGCATTGTGAATTATAATTCAAACTGGAATATTGTGATGTTGGCTAAGAAAGCAAATATTTCCATCTAAGGCACACTGTAGAAAAATTTAGTAATCTTGTCTAAATACTATTACTACATTGTTTCTCAGTGCATTGGAAATAATTACAGAATTCCATGGACTTACGTAGGAAATAATCCTTTGCCACTGTCAGGATTGAATTAATAAGTTGAAGTGTATCCATCTTAGAATATATTCCTTGAAATACTCGAACAAAATCTTGTGTACTTTTAATACATGGGCAGTCACTATATAAAGTACAGTTATAACAAATATAAAACAAACTACTATTTTAATTTAAAAATAATCCTGGTGTCATATATTTACAAGAAACTAATTTTAAAGATATTGCCACAAAGAAATTAAAGAAACGATTTACAAGAACGTGAAAAATTCCATCCATGCAAGAGGGGGTGTTGCTATACATATATTTAAAACAAACACAAATTACAAAGAAATCCAATTAAACACCAACATAGAAGCGACTGCAGTAATTCTGTTACCTGCCCACTTTGCAACATATATCTTCCAAACTCTCAAAAATATACCGTTAAAGAGCTGAAAGTGAAAATAATAGAAAAACGACGTCTCGACGACTTGTACGACAGCGATCACTACCTAGAAAAATTCACAGAAATAATAACTAAAAGCACAGATGCATCCACCCCACTACTAAGGTATAACTAAAAATAGAAGCAAGTTCCATGGTGGACAAGTGAATGCTCTGAGACCCTAAAAAAATATAAACATGCATTCAAGCGATATAAAAAAACATAACAATAGAAAATAAAATGGAACACAACAAATGTAGGGCCATCTTCCTTCGGATATGCAAGGAACAGAAACAAAAAGCATGGAGAGAATTTACAACCCCAATGAATCAATACACCTATACAACAATAATTTATGAAAAAATTCGCAAAATAGACGGTAAAAAGAAAACAATTCGCATTATAAATTTACTAAACAGCAATGATGAAGTAATATCCAAGCCAAACGAAATTGCGAACGAACTAGCAAAAACATTCGCGGCAAATTCGATTGATGAAAACTACAGTGAAGAATTCAAGAGATTAAAAAATAATAGTCCTAAAATAGTAGAGTAAATAAGAGTGGATAAACTCCAAGAGAAAACAGAACGCTGAAAAAATATCAGATCAAGAAATTGAAACACTGCTGAAAAAATGTTAAATCTCTAGCCTTAGGAGCTTCTCGAAAAAGCCTATTTCTTAGTATTCTAGCCGAAAACCAAGCCATGTCACCGTTATTCAGAAGAAAAAAGTTAATACTAAATTATGTATATAAAATATCACGTACACCGGAAAACCCAACCTACAAATATATATTTCTGTAGCAATGAAACATCCACAATCGGAATGCAAGAACTTCCACCTGCATGCAAACGTTATTAGAAAGAATCCAAAAGACACTCAGTGAGCCAATCCTCAGTTTAAAAACAATATCAACGCAGGAATAAAAGAACTTTGGAACCATAATTGGAAAACATCTAGAAAAACAACACTCCGTGTAGGCCATACTACATCAACATTAATGCAAAAAGAAAACACAGACCCAAATGCAACTGAGAAGATGAAATCTCAAACAAATCGATGTGCCCCCAAAATTCCCACATGACAGAAGAGAAGAAGACATTGCAAAAGATCTCAACACATGTGTAGAAAACGCAAAAATAAAAAAAACTATCCTTTTTAAGAAGCAACTAACATAATGCATTCACAGCTAAGACATCAAAGACAAGTAGTACTAAAAATGTAAACAAATAATAATCAATAGATTAAGGAATGAATTGAATATCGTAAGGAAAATATAAATGTAAATAAGTGATATTATGATGTAAATAATTGTGGTCGCTAATAACTATACTACATTAAGTTGATGCGAGAATAAATCAATAAGTAAAAAAAAACATCGAATATTATACAATTTATGGCACAGGAAATAGTGTAATATTTTACATTTTGGCCATTAATGTCATGAAACAATCGCAATAAAGCCTTTAGCCAAAGGATACACAAATTCCATAAATATTTAAACACTGAGCATTGTATTCCGGGACTAGATTATAAATAAAATTACTAATAAATATGTACTATTATGAATACCCTGCAGTGACATATGATTTCCCTTTATAAGATCAAGTTTATCATTTGTTGGACATCCGCCCCATCAAAATGGATGATAAAATCCTGAATTATCAAAGCAAAAACGGAATACATTACGTCAAATTAGCACGACATTCAGTGGCGTATAAAAAAAAGATTACTTTCGATAGAAAAGAATAAATTCGACAAAACTACCTTTTTATTTTACATCTTTCTTTCATAAGCATTTGCATTCAGCTCTTTCAGATGCTGCAAAATCGTCGCATTTTTTCGCGCGTGATAATTATTACAGACACTCTGTACTGCCCCCGGGGAAACATCACTCCGCCGTAAAATCGCGCTCGTTTCCATTCTTGTTCATTCTCTGCAATTCTATTCAGTATGCTGCCTTGGCGAAAAAAGGAACGCAAAAATCGACGACTAGCTTTGCGTCTGTGAAATGCACGCATACGGATTTTACATAAAATGAAAACCATATCTCACATATCAAAATTATTTATAAATGGTGCAAGTTTATATATGCAGAAAAATGTCATATATGAACATAATTACAATAATGTAAATAATGTGCGTTTTAACCGTTTGAGTCCCAATGTGCACAGGAATTTCAGCATCTCTTTATTTATACAATAAGAAATTTTTTAAATGGCAACATCCATACCTGACTTTTTTTAAAAACTGAAAAAATACGCATTTTTTTTTTACCTACAAATTTTTGTGTAATTGCATTTTTAACTACGATACAGATTTTTGATCACTTTCTAACCTTCCAAAAACTTGCTTCCATTTGTTTTAGTTTAAAAATATACGGTCATTTTGATTTATTTTGTTTGACATTATAAATGGCGTCTGAACATTGAAAATTTTTGAAATTCAAGAAAAAATTGCTATTATTTCGGTTTTCTTTGTAGTAAACTCATACAAATAAGTTATTACGAGTTTTGAATGATCTACTTTGATTTATGGAAGTAGAAATATGGAAGAGCCATAAAAAACCGACACATTGGCAAGCGGTCAGTCATTTTTTGACTATCGGCTTTTCGATCGCCGGTTTTTTGGCTGGTGGACTATTGTATTTGTCTGTTTTTCGACCCGCACAAATAAAATCCAATTTAAAGGTGACTGTCCTCAGTAGAGATGCGTGCATATCGAGTTCTATTGTAACACAAGTTAGTATGAACCTTGCTAAATTCAACATAACATAAGAGGACTTGAATGTTAGTGATGGTGATACCATCATCGAGAGATCAGTGATGATTCCCAGACATTACAATGATCCCGCAAAATATTTCACAGAGATTTCTGCACAGCGAAAAAATTGTTGTGGAAAAACGGTACAACAAGTTTGCACAACGTGCAAAAACTATTATTAAAAAAAACATTAGAGTGATAAATTAATGTAATCGTTTAAATAAAATTGCAGCATTGACAAAATTGTGGACTCGGTCAACGATCTTTGTAGCTCGTGAATGATCGAAACCTGCAAATGTTCAAACCTGACACAGCATTCAGCGGATCACGCGCTGAAAGTGATCATTTAATGACGCCGTATACTCTCAAGTAAAAACAACGTGGTAGGGCTTTTAACACATGAACCTACTGCTGCTAAGACGAGGTATAGCATCTGATCACACAGTTTACGATATGGTACTCTTTGGTTTCCTCAGTGATTTAATGGTAAGAGTGTCTACCATGGCATTGTGCCCACTTCTCGAGTACACTTTCTTTTGGTCCACATGGGGTGGACACCAAGATCCTACACCAAACATTATTAAACGCATAAAACGTATAATAATGCATGATGAATCTTCAAGATAGTCATTGATCTGTATCCCTAGTCTACAATAAGCATAGTCAATGCTACAATTTCTTAGCGAAAAGGGAATTATAATTTTCGAGATGTATTCAAATGCAAAAGAAAGCCTTCCGAAATTAATTAATGACGATTATTAATGACTAAAAAGAATAAATCATAAACTATTATATATGATAATAACAAGAAAAACAGAAATAAAATATTTGCGCGATGCAGAAACCTCCAGATCAGCTATTGAATATAAAAAAATAACACAAAATTATTTCTCGCGGGGGAAACAATTATATTTTCGTTTTTCTTATTTGAAAAACATATGGTTATAATCTTATTCCCATCCTTGCATTTAATATTTAAATTGGAAACTGGACTTTCATCTATCGCCATCAAAGTCATTTACAACTTCTTCTTATGAGACTTCAAAAATCGTCTTAAAAATGGAAATAAATTTGTATCAAGTTGAGAATCCCGTTTTCAGGTTAAGAGTGCATGTTTTTTTAAACATTTCACACAGCATTTTCCTGTATCAGTCCATTTTTATTTCTGTGCTTTTTCAGTTTCTAATTTCTTACGAGACCCTCTAATTAGTAGTTTTTTCATGCTCAGGCAGGTTTTGATATTCACGTTTAAAATGCAACACATTCAAGTCCCCTTACATATTCCGTCCTTATGTTTCATTTTGGTATATTTTTCCGTTATTATGTAGCCTGAAAATACTGCTTTACTACAACACTGAGAGAAATTTTATAGGAAGCCATCTTAAAAATTGAGAAAAAATTACTATTCTATGATGGGAGTTTTCCTTATTACCCAAAAATTGCAGATGTGGAATAATATTCATATATACAGGGTCATCGAAAAGTATCGGACCCCCCTAATATCTTCAGTTAGAATGCACTTAGGAGAAAATGTCCAATAGCAAAGTTGTATGGTTTCAAGCGGGGAGTAAGATGATGACCTTGACTTTGACCTTGACCATGTCCTTCAAGGTCATTTCAAGGTCAATCTTATTTTTTTAAATAGAACCCCCTACATTTTATTGGATATTCTTATAGCTTATCTCGAGAGCTTTCCAAAACACTATAATAAAATATTTTTTATTAAATACTTTTTGAGTTATAAAGGTTTGAAGTTAACAATTTGTTAAGTGGTGTGCGATATTAGGGGGATCCGATTAATGTATTTTCTTTAAACCAATTAATTGGTCTCATTATTCCGCGCACAAAAGTATTAAGGTTATGATTACTGAAAACTAAATAATATTTTACAAGATATTCTACATTTTGTGTCAAAAAATTGTTAACTTCAAACCTTTATAACTCAAAAAGCACTTAATAAAAAAATATTTTATTATAATGTTTTGGAAAGCTCTCGAGATAAGCTATAAGAATATGCAATAAAATGTAGGGGGTTCTATTTAAAAAAATAAGATTGACCTTGAAATGACCTTGAAGGACATGGTCAAGGTCTAAGTCAAGGTCATCATCTTACTCCCCGCTTGAAACCATACAACTTTGCTATTGGACATTTTCTCCTAAGTGCATTCTAACAGAAGATATTAGGGGGGTCCGATACTTTTCGATGACCCTGTATATAACAATAAATGTAATATTTTTTCGTAATGAAGAGATATGGTTTTAATTTTTATTTTTTCGCGTTTATTTTTTGTTATTTTTGTTGGTCCAATGAAAAGTGAATTTCGTAATAAACGGATACACACATATGTATGTGGTTACCTGGAGCGTTTTTACTTTCTCACTAGTAATATTCTCTACAAAAGCATTGTAAATTTCATAAGCTTATATATTTTAGTATTTTGGTCTATGAAATTCGATTACACGACTCATCAATGGGGATGAACGATCCCCCTGTCCCAGCCACCACTCGCCAAATCAAAGTTATTAAAAAAATATTTGTATGTACTGACATAATGTCTTACCGCAGGGCAGTTACTAAAGGATCAACACTAATCTTGTCCCTCTGTAGTCTTTGGGGCCTCACCATTGCACAAGACTCGTAAATCGTGGAAGACCGATCCGCACTACGTGACTATCCGTGAAAAACTGATTTTTATTTTCGCTACTTCAAGAGCGAGGTAACTTTTCCAAGAACCTCGAATAATGGTAAACAATAACAACTATACAATTTAAACAACAAAGGAAAAATCGAAAACAAATCACTATTTTATATTTGCATTCCTCTCCAATCTACATACAAATTCGAATATATTCGAAGATATGTAATATAAAACATAATTTTCACACGATCCAGTCCACATCCACCGATCCCCCTTCCTAGCTTTAACCCTTCCTCTGAAAGTTCTTACTAAATTTTTATATATGACATGTTAAATTACATACGTCTTTTCTTAGTTTTATATGAAAAATTAGTATAAAATTTTAGAATTATTACGACCGTGATTATCCCTAAACTAAATTCTTAAACTGTTTTTGCTATTTACCGTCTCTACATGTTTTTCACCCTCGGCTTCACCTCGGGTAAAAATTACACGCAGTCTGAGACATTCTTTATTTTACCTCCCTCGTTGAGTAATATACTATTTTGGCCCGCCGGGTGTAAAATAGAGTTTTACGCCTCCGGCCGCGTAAAATGAAAATAATTGTTTTATGTTAATTATCGATAAATTTGAATGGCCTACTTATTTTAAAATAAAATTGAATTGAAGTAATTTTTGTATGTCAATTTTCAATAAATTTTGAATTACCCAGTTATTTTCAATTAAAAATAGATTCAACATAAATGGTCAACAATATAGAAGAGTGGCATATAAACGAAAATACCAAGAATTCATGTCTCAGTAAAGTTGTTTACATTCGCCACAATAAACAAAGCGTAAGTACGTCACTATGCCCCAATTTTTGTATTTTTAATTTTGATTATCATTTTTTTTTATTATTTTACGTCGACTTTTGTGAACCCATATGGGACTAAATCGTGACGGGACCTACAGTTTATGAAGGTGGAATCCAAACCACCTGAGTTTTGGCGTTATTAGACACTTATAAACAAATACAGAGGTGTCCCAATGACAGATGGCAGAGGCCGGGAACGAACCAGGGTTTTCTGAATTGATTATCATTTATTTCCTTTCAAGTTACGATGATTTATTTTCTTTTATGGGGGGGGGGTGTCCAAAAGTGCATAAAATGCCATTTACACTGAAACAAAATATATTATAAAATATATTATTTTTATTTTATTATTTACTTTTTAGTACATACTTTTCCAATCTGGGGGGCGTAGCCCCCCGAACGCCCCCGTTCCCCTCCTAAACCCTTCACGTCTTATTTATTCGAAAATTTATCATTGAACTTTACACTGCCGTCGTTAAATCATTTTTCACCTCCACATCCCTACTACTTTCTGTAATGCGGTTTCGAATTTTACGCCCGCTGGCAACAAATTTACGAAAACTACTATTAGAATGAACTATAACCTAAAAAAGGAAGAAGTTGTCAAAGAATAAAGCGCTTCTCAAAAATGTACTACATTATTTTATTATCGTTAATTAATATTATTCACTGGAAAAAGAACAAAATTTTATATGTTTATCTGTAATTAATTTTTCTGACATATCCTTTCCGATATTTCTGCTTATTTCTATCAAATACCGTTGCACCGTAATGAATTATGGCAGTTTATTGGTTGGACAACATAATTTAGACTTTTGAGCAGTACTACATCAGTACAGAACCGGTAAGAAAACCCACACTGCAAAATGTTATTATTCGGATTTATGCCAGTACTGCGCCGAAATCATCATACTAATCGGCGTATAATGATTTATTTCATGCGGGCTGTATACTAATATTTCCACTTGGAATATATCATGTATCTATACATATTTAATTAAATAGCTCACATATCATTTGTCATGAAGACTATTTTACGAATAAGTCAATAATTAAGTAGTTCGATAATTTATTTAGTCAATACTACCTAAATAGGTTATAATGTAGCCGATTGCCTTTTTTTAATTTATAAAATCATACAAATAGTATAAGTGCCTTTCTAATAACGATAAATACATAGTTTCACACTTAATTAAATAATGCGAATTGTTATGTTCACTGAGAATTTTTTCTATTGTAATATTTTTAATATTTGGGGTTACATTGCTATACTTGTATTTACAAAAAATCTTGGAGTTTCCAATTGGGAATGCATTTTGATTCTTTGTGTATTTACAATTTCTGGCTTAGGAGGTGTTTGCGCTCCAAAAACGTGTACATACACCTGCACCATGCTGTGCTTCCAACCAGCTCGTTAATTTACATGTATGCCCGGGTTGTCGGGTATACATGCTGAAGCTAGCATGTGCACATTGAATCAGATGTTAGCACCTACCTCTTTGCTTTGCTACATTGGATGTAAATATCCAACATTTCCCAAAATCCATATACATATACGAACAATTATTATACCTAACTTCATTTGAGAATTTTAAATTTTAAGAAATTTTAGAAATAACTGAACAGTAGTAAAAGGTAGTTGGAATAAGAAAAAAAAGTGATGCAGCTATCTAATACAGTCGTAAATTTCGATTACTATACGAATAGTACTTCGCATGAAATTCAGCTGCTAAGGTGCATTAACGGGTAATACCCAATATTAATACCAATTTAATTAGACCTATGAAGGTATCAAGAGATTATACTGGCGAACATACATTATAAGTAGATCTATTTGAAATAATAGTAAATAGTAATTTCAAGCATTGATATCTCTAATACTAAATTAATTTAATAAATTATAATAATATAATTAAAATACATCAAATCGAACTATACAAATAGCAAAAATAATGAAATTTAACCTTTGCCTTAAACATTATCACTCATTCAAAAGTTGAGGTTGCTTCAGAGTAATCAAGCCAATGGGGCGTTTCTTATCAATATAAAGAAGAACAAACAGTTATTTGCATACGTAGAATTGAAATAAATTACAATATATTATTGTATAATATTATTATATGCAGTATTGATGCCTGTAATAATTTCTTTGTCAATATAATTACGTCATTAGTTATTTTATATAAAGACTTGATATAAACCTTATTATAAATATCACGAAATGAACCATTTGTAACGATTTTTAGTGATTGTGGGGTTAAAAATAATTTCTTGGCACCCGTAATTAATTTTATATAAATAATTATTATTTTATATAGACCGGTGTATATATATAGACCAGTTAGGCTATGTGCGCAAGACCCTGCCCAATACATGAAACTTATCTTAAATATATATAATAAAATAAAGGATACTACTCACACCAATCCCTACCGCGACGCGCAAAACCGGAACCGCCACCAATCCTTAGTGATCTTCTTCGCGACACAAACTAACTGATATTGATCAACCGAGTTGATATTTATACGATTGTCATGCAGGTTTGTAAACAAGCATAATAAATATAAACAAAACAATTGAAAGATTCCTTCCTTATCTTTTATTTTTCTTTATATTCCGTTAAAATACCGCCACCTCTAAAGCATGGTACCTCATAACAAAACACACCGTTACACATTTGTTTTTGATAACCAACATTTATTAATAGTTAAAATGCCGTGTTTAATTCTCTGAAATAGTAATAATAGACGCATTTTCTATAACAAATAGTTTCATCATTTACACTAAGAAATTGTAAGGGAAATGTTAAAAGTAACCACGTATAGGTTATAAAGTAGATTTCAGGTTCAATATGGTGTTTTAAATTTTAGTCAGATATTTTTAAAATATTGTTATTCATTTTTTACAAATTAATGCGTTTTTTGCCAGTCTGCATTAAAGAAAAAAGGTCTATACTGAAGTTTACCATTCAGTTTGTGTTTATAATATACATGCTGCACATACCTCTTATAGAGATCAGCCAGTTGTCATTTCAAAGATATCTCCAAAAAGACCTCCTGAAGTGGTCTTAATTAGGATAATCTTAAAAAACGACATCTTAAAGAAGTCATACTTGTGACGAATTAAAATGGTAATCTCGATGATTGGAGAGAGGTCTTAAATCTATCTCGTTTCTCTTTTGGTAAAGGGATCCCCAGTGTTGAGATTTATATTTCTTTGATGAGTGATAAGCTATAATAAAAAAAGATAAGAGCTTTTACGATATTTAGCAAGTTCCAATTTTGTATTATTATTGTATGATCTTTACACAAACGGTGAAAAGAAATCGTAAAAATTGTTTAACAATTAAGGTTATAATTGTAATAGAATATATATTTCGCAGAAATTTGTTTCTCATTTATATTATTTATTTTACATACCTCATATTTTAGAGGTGTTATATAGGTCTTAAAATTGGCGCATAAGTCTTCTTAAAGATCACTTTAAGAGCTCTTTTTGATAAGTACTTAATACATATTACAATTTTTAAGACTTCTTAAACAGCTCTTAAAGATGTCTTTTTGCTATTTGGGTTGAGTTCTTCTTCTGCCTTTGAACTTATAATATGAACGTAATTTTTATATGAAAAACACAGTTCTTCACATACGTTTTTGTACACAGTTTTATAAAAAAAAATAATATTAACACAATAAGATGAATAATAAATTACGCAGTCTAAACGAAGAAACTAAAAATCTCTTCTATAACTTTTATTTATTTAGAATTCTGTGCGTTAATTTATCTATATGTTGTATAAACTTTTTAAACTAGAAATATACTGCAAGAGTGATAAATGACCATAGATTTTTTAGAGGTATCTAAGAGTCTAATATAATTTAAGAAGCATAAATGTTTCTGAATTTATTGTGAAATAATACATTTCAACTATTGAACAGATTTCATGAAGAATAGAGAATTTTGGTCTTGGTATCCAATTTGAAATTGTCAATAACCAATTCTGATTGTGGCTACAGAACGGATCAGCAAACAGTTCTGGTTGACCGAGTTTACTCTAAGCCTGATTACCAAGTCTCTTAGAAAGTACCTACGATGATACTATCTATGTATTACACAAAAAGGTATTCATTGCTTATATGGCGATTTAAAATGTCGGGATATTTTTAACGCGATTTAAAGAAAATTAACAGTAGCACTATAAATTAAAATAAGTTAAAGTATTTCTGATGCATTTTTTACAGAAATAAAAAAATTAGTAGTGATATATTTCACGTAAAATAAATGAATCACACATATCTTAATTACTGGGTTCGAACTGGTATTAAACTTTAACAAATTAATAAATAGGTAATGAATCAGTGAACAAATAAATATTGTATTAATATTGCATTTTAATGTACTCCACGTTACTTGACTCTTGCAGTTGATGACACGGAAATATAGTTGTTTTCATAGCTACATTTAGTTAATTCAACCTTCTTTTAGCCAAGTAAAATTTAGGGTAGCTATAAGAACTATTATCTATTTACTTTCCACTAGAAAACTCATATTTTAATTGAATTTTGTAATTATGTGTCATATTGTAAATACAAAATATCGGTTAACGAGATTAATTTCCAGGATAGATTGTATATACTGTATTATTTAAAAATTACTATTTGTATTATTTTTTCTATTTAACTGCTAAAAAATACTTTATTATGTTTTTTGGCATGATATTTTACTTTTCTCATGCGTTAAACTGATAATTGTAACATTGAATTTAATTTAAGCAATTTCCATTCTCTCCAACCTGTTTGCAAATTACTTTACAATTACGTAGAAAACAATTCAGTTTAATTTATTCAAGACAGCTGTTATGATATTTGCATTCATTTTCAAAAATAACCTCATGCATTCTGAAATAAAATTGAAACATGGAAACAGAAATTACATCCTTAATGAAGTAAGTGGGATGCTCTTTATTAAACTATTTTGTTGTTACAACAGGATGAAGTGTCATAGTTTTTATTTCTTATGAATATATCATTAGTACTATTTTACAAATGAAAAGAGAAATTTGTCAAAAATTTAAATAGTGGCAGATTTTATTACTGAAGAGAACAAAAACCTGAGTGACATTTTAATGAATTTAACGACTTTTCAGCCGTTCCTTAATAGTCTTTTTGTTAATTTTTTTGCACAAACACGAAACAAATAATTTTTGTGAAAGTACTTGTTTGTATGGAATTTCAAAATTTAGGTTAACATAACGACCAGACACAAGAAAGCGAAAATAGCGACTGTTGTTATGGTATTCAACAGTTTTTTAATATTATCTAATTCGTAATTTCATAAGATATTTTAATATATCGGTTTAGAGACAAACTAATTTTTAGAAATTCGTGCTCTACCATATCCATAAATGTAGTATTCTAACATGTTGGAATATTTCTTTTTTAAAACTCAAACTAACGTAATATTATAAGTAAAGTAACTAATTTTTGGGGTGCTCCAGTTAAACTGGAATAATAAAAAGAGAGTTAAAATTATCTTGATTATTAATATGAACCTTAAAGAAAATGGTCTTAAAACATTTTTTTATGAAAGACGCTCGTTAGTCCCGACAAATCCTGCACGACCCCACTTAAACGATTCTTTAGTAGCGCGATAAAAGTTCGTTACTTAATTTACGCTGAAAGCGACGTACTTTGATGAAATGGCTAGGAAAATTAATAAAAACGCGATTCCTGCTTGCTGTTCAATATTCCGAAAGCGCAGTACCGCAGTAAGTGTATGAGATCAATTTTCCCATTCCACGTCGCGACGAGTGATCGACCAATCGGAAACTTTTCCACTTTCTCGCTTTTCCGAACTTCGAGCTTGAGAAAACTCCGAGAAGTTTATCCATATACTTACTTATATACTTTCTTCGGCAGAGAATGAAGGACCTTCCACACCTTGAAAACTCTTATGTGGAGAAAACGTGAAAGAATTTTGACTGCTTTTATCGCATATGACCGAAATATTATTTAGTTTTCTGTTGTCGTGCCAAGTTTATAATTTTTGTATTGGTATAAAAAAAGACATTGTGGTAAATCATTAGCGACGTCGACTTATTAAACGGAAAAATGGTTGTTGAAAAATGTCTGGTTTTAATATCTTAGGTAGGTTCTCGAGTAGAACTTTATTAATGCCCTGGTTAGGGCCTGGCCACGTTACGCGTTTGATCAAGATCTTAATAAATGTTCGCGCCTATTTGTAGATATAATAGGTTAAGGTGATTTATTTTATTAGTTAAATGTGTACAGCAGAGATATGTAAAATATTTGCTGAAATCAACAACCAAACTCTACTAGTGGTATGTTTTATTTCGACTACCTTCATAATACAAATGTTTATCTCCTTTAAAATTGCATTACTTTATCGTACACCGTTGAAATATTTCAAGCGCTAAATGACATCATTGTCACTCGGGGAATTCCCGGATTATAGGAGTTTACCATCTTCGACGTAGTTGAGTATATAAATATATGAAATAGAAAGATATTAGGGTTTACTAACTTTTATTAGTTGAGCTAAGGGATTTGTGCGTAGAAGCTAGTGCCTCTCATGGCTATTTCGCTAACAATCTGACATTCATTGATACTACTAATTAGTTAGTTGGACTGACCAATACGATTCTAAGCATCTTTTACATAATCAGTATAAATAACCACTTTTTTACATATATATATCACTTAATTAAAAGTCTACAAAAAAAAAGAATTTTATGATTTTTTTAATCATGAAAGAGAGCGTATCCCCTTTGGAACAGCCAAAGCGCCGGAATACTTACTTTGCGTCCCTCTTTACCCGGCTGGAGCTGGCCTGGAGCCATCCTCCGAAAGGATGTACAATTCTCGTCAGACCTTTAGTGACCACATCTTTCACTCCCTGGAGGTAAAGTAGTTTTTGCAGCCAGTACATCACGCTGATACGTAAATATTCATGTATCTCAAGAGAGATCCTACATAACTGGAACACAGGACACTTTCAGTCCCGTGACGTATTGATGATACCGCGACCCTCGAGACCGATTCCCGTTAATGGGCTGGAAACGTTTCCCTAGCCCCTATTAATGTCAAAGCTTTTTTTCCATTTATCTTATCACCTGTGGGTATTGGACCGGCTGATATCCTCCATCTTCTTCTCATGATTCCTTTGGAGCGTGACTAACTAGTATGTTTGCTATTTTGGTAAACCTATTATATTACCGGGACATTTCTTTTTATTTATACATCCTTCAGCTGGCTGATACTGATATCAGAAACAACATCAAAAACTTTTTAAGTCGTGTGAAAAATTGCATGACTTCTTAAACAGTGCTTAAAAAAGGTCTTAAAGTGATCCTGAAGAGGATTTGTGAGACCTCTTAAATAATATAATGTATTGAATTTCAATTTGAATAATAACTTACGTTCACCAACAAACACATTTTTTATTAAATAAAAGACGTTTGGGTTCCAAAACCTACTGGTCTAATAAGAATAATAAGCCTATTTAGCCAATACCTACTAATCTCTATCAGTAAGTCCAAACGGATTAATAACAACCGATATTTCAAGAATGTTAAGTTTTCGTTTGTAATTGAAGAATCAAACTGCATTCTTCCCAATTTACAGGAACAGATGATTGCATTCCTAATAATTAACAACTTATTATGTTTTACAAATTAGAACCTTTCAAATTTAATATCACGGAATAAATCCTAAACATACTATTTTTAAAATGTCATATCTTTGAAAATGCATTACATTGATTTCTTTATGTGTTATATAATTGGTGTATATCATAAAATTCTGCTAATTTTTATTTTTTAGACGCAATCAGTTTTTCCTCAAAATGACAAGTATCGTTGGATCTTATATCTACAAACCACATTTTAAAATTTGACAAGTAAAATGAAATTGTCACTTTAGTTCAAACTTAAATTTAAAAAACTTCCATTGCAATAATGTGATATTCAATCGTCTAATTATTTTTACAGGAATGAAATTTTAATTGTGTTGAATGTAGCAAGATTTTTTTATTAAAGTTGTAAACGTGAGATTGGAACCCCTTCTGAACTCATTTCATTACAAAACGAGTGGCCATTAACTATTGTTAGAAATTAGTCATAATCTCCTGTATTGCGAAATTGATAGATAGTGGGGATTGTTATTACCGAAAACGGGGAGTTTTGAATTAGTCGGGAACTCGCCGTTGACCCGAAAGCACACGCGCTTACATACAAAAGTGTAGAAATCGGACGAGAACGTTATTACGTTTCTATTAATGATAAATATATTTCTTTTTCAATACTGTTCTTTTGTGGTCATTTATTTGAGAGTCCTAAGTTTTAACAACTATAGACAAACCGGAGGGGATATGATGTGACAAAGTCTTGAAAACAGACGTATTAATTGCTCACCGTTTGGTAGCGCATAAGTATCGTGTGTAATATTATTCTCGCAAGTGGTGAAAGATGATTGTTTGGGTATATAAGAAATGCAAAGTCTAAATCGAAGGTGTTGCCTGCCATTAACGGACATGATAATAAATCCCCGTAGTCGGTAATCTATGCTAATTTGTTTTTGAATTTTGTCTTGCGTAAATACTGGACAGAGATACAGTACTACTTTCCTTAAATTATCTTTCCTTATGTTATTTCTTTCTCTTATATTGTAATTTTACCTTTCTCTAAGTTCTATTTTTTGCCCTAGTCAATATTGTCAAACATAGCCACTAATTTGTATGGTTCCTGATTGAATTCTTGGGTTGCCTTCATTTTTTGGGAAACTCGGCAAAGGAAAGAGCAATTTTAATGCAAGTCGTGTATATCTAGGATGAACACGAATTTAACGCCGCTGAACTGTATATTTCAATTTAATTACCCTATTATGTTCATAAAAGAAGTTGACACTTACTAATTATTTAAGGGGAGACACCGGTGAGATTTCAGCTACATTAAATGGCAATTAAAAAAAATCGAAAAAAATTGTTATAAGCATCATTTTTCTTCACAAATTAAGTGGTGTAGTCGAAAAAAGAAAAAAAAAAATGTTTGGCCGAGTTAGAATTTTTTATTTTAGATCTAAGCCACGTATCATCAAATCCATGCGTAATTTTGTTTTAAATCGTAAAAAAAGCATACAAAAAAAATTTGATTACACTTTACCCAAAATTGACGGAGGAGATGCATTTTTTAGGTGTTTTATGATCGATTTTTAATAAAATCGACCACTTTTTGGTTACAAGAACTGTTCATTATACGATAAATTCCAAATGAATGTTTATTGAAACATAAGAAATAAATTTATATTATATTTCTATATATCTTTTTATTAAAAAAAAATTTTTTTATTAATTTTTTCAATTTTTTTGAATTTTTTAGTTTTTACATTTTGTTTTTCATTTTGAAAATATATTTTTAGAGCATTTCTGCTTCATACATAGTTCCTCTTTTTTTCATACTTCCAGACTTCTTGTACCATGTTTAGCAAGGCTATGGCTCGTCGTTTTTGAACTTTTCATTAGATTGTTATATATGATTATATTTATATAAAAAATAATCGCAGGACAAATTTTTGCATTATACGCCGAAATGGAGAAGTGGAGCTATTTACGTCATTTTATGTCGGTACACCTCATCTACTCAGATAAAAAACATCAGGACTAGAACATGTGGAAATGTCCTCTTCGAATGTAATTGCATTCTTAGATGAAACACTTCAACACTTGTACAATAATGTACTAATATTAGAAAAATGCCAATTCTCGCCCATTTCCCCAGCCGAAATAATGATCTCTTCAAAAAGTAGATATTTTCGTTACAAGGGCGTAAAATGAACTTTCACCCCCGTGATACAAACATAATTGTATAGTAGAAGTGTTCGTATCAAAAAGAAGAGTTGAGATTGCAACATCTTTAGCTGCTTGTGAATACAACGTCGGATGTGCTAAAACGATCATCACATTATTAGAGCAAGCAGGATTATCAGTAGGACAGGAAACTGTTACACTAGCAAGAAATCGCGATTCTCATAGAGTAGAAAAAGGCATTGGACAATCGAATGAAAAGTTCAAGAACGCACGACGAGCCATAGCCTTAGCACAAAACAGGCTAGAAGAAGTCTTTATGGAAAACGAAGGGACTATGTACGGAGCAGGACTGTTCTAGAAAGATATTTTATTAATGAAAAAAAATGTAAAAGCTAAAAAATGTAAAAAAAATTGAAAAAAATTACAAAAATTTTGTTAATAAAAAAAAATATAGAAATATAAAATAGATTTATTTTTACGTTACACTGAACATTTCTTTGAAATTTATTATACAATAAACAGTTGTTGGAGCCAACAAGGGGTTGATTTTAATATCATAAAATCATAAAACATCTAAAAAGATATTCTCAAAATGAAAAAAAAAATATAAAAACAAAAAAATTTTAAAAAAATTTTAAAAATTTAAAAAAAAAAATAAAAAAATTCATAAAAAACTTTTTTTTATTAAAAAAAAATGTAGGAATATAAAATAAATGTATTTCTTATGTTTCAATAAACATTCATTTGGAATTTATCGTATAATGAACAGTTCTTGTAACCAAAAAGTGGTCCATTTTATTAAAAATCGATCATAAAACACCTAAAAAATGCATCTCCTCCGTCAATTTTGGGTAAAGTGTAACCAATTTTTTTTTGTATGCTTTTTTTACGATTTCAAACAAAATTACGCATGGATTTGATGATACGTGGCTTAGATCAAAAATAAAAAATTCTAACTCGGCCAAAAAATTTTTTTTTCTTTTTTCGACTACACCACTTAATTTGTGAAGAAAAATGATGCTTATAACAATTTTTTTCGATTTTTTTTAATTGCAATTTAATGTAGCTGAAATCTCACCGGTGTCTCCCCTTAAGTTGTATACGAACTTATGGGTATAGTCGACGAACTATCTGTGACGAAGCTTCTGAAGAGGACTCGTCATGGAGTCAAAACATGTGGTGTGACGCCATTTGTGCGAAAAAATAGACGTCAAAAAAGAAATGGAATTTTATAAATTTGTAGTGGTAATTTCTTGTTATTTCACACTCTCAATTTTTGAAACCATACAAAAGATTATTTTGAGTACTGTCTATTTATTCCAGAACCCCTTACCCTTGCATTTATGCTCTAAATGTTACTAAAACGACACCGTTTTAGACTTAAATGGAAAAACAGTATCTCTCGTGATATTTTCTGATCTGAATTGTATTTTCAGTGCTTGCCACAACCACGCCACAGACATTATTTCAGGATTTGAAAAGATTTATTCTTGTCCTTCCTCATTCAATTTACAGCTATTGAGAAATAGTGAAGTATAATATAATGTCAACAATGAAAACGATAATCTTTAAAATATCTATTGGTTTTTAAAATTGCTTTACTATCGCGATACGTTAGATTTCTTCCAACTTCGAAAGAAAACAAGTGTCATACCGAAGATTATAAATTAGGAGGTATTTTGCAGATGTCAACCAAGACATATGAAAGAGCTCTGAAAGGCTCCTAAAAGAGTCATACTTAATGTAAGTCTATGTTACATTTTACATTGTAAAATTGGTTTCAAAATTATACTCTCCCTACTAAATCAATATAAGTACGAATCTAGACCACCACATACTGAGTAATTTTAAGCTATAAACTGCGTTGATATGTTCTTTTTAATACTAAAAAATGGACCTGCTGAACGAACTGTCGATGTTATTCCACTGTTGAAAAATTCACATATAGCGGTAACCGCATCCGACAGCGTAACTCTAATAATGGCGTTCAATTTTCAAAAATATAATGGGCGGACACAAAAGTACAATGAATGGTAGTGAGCTCGGAGGAAATACGGTTTTTACCTGGTACGTGATCGATACAGCTATACCTTACGCTTTTATTTATACTCTTTCGAGATACTAGCTGCGCAGCTTCCGTCTACCCTCGTGCCTGTCATCTTTCACGATTCGCATGGAAAATAAGAAGACGTATTTCTTGCACGATTTACTTCCATTCTGCGTGTCGTTGCTCTCGTGTATGCCCGCCCAGTGGAATACGGTCCTATCTTCCTAAGGCAACCTTTGTAAGATGTTTATATTCTACGAGAGAGCAGCAGTACCTGGGATGAAGTTCCTGCTGAATAATAAAATAGGACAATACCTTATGCTGAACATTGTTATTTTTCTAAAGCAACATGGCCATTAGGAAGTAGGCATATTAGTACTCACTCTAGTTGTCGATACGAAAAAATAAGGATGGAGGTATCAGAGTTACAAAAAAATTGATCTGAATGTGAAAACATTTTAGGATGTAAAATTGTTCCACAATTTTTGGGAATTAGATAAAAATTGAACTCAAATGAGTTCTCTTTCCGATACATATTTGATCCCTGTTTCATCTGTTTTTGTATACACGCAATTGCGATGGTACTAATAATCAGATCAGGATTAGAATAGGATCACTTTCTTATAGAAATCCAATCAAATTGAACTTGGGTTGTTTCAAACCATAACATCAAATTGGACATTATTATATATATGCACAAAAATAATTGTACAAGGGGCAAGTCACAGCACAGTGTTGTTTTGCAGCCTGACCCAATATTTCCGTCCTCTATTTTCCTTTAACTTATCCCATGATTAAAAACGACATTTTGTAGTCCCTTTTCCTTTATAAGTATGAAAGGTTTCCTAAAAATGCTCATATAAACATATAAAGTTTTAATTTTCGTTTCTGCAGTTGTATACTACTAGATCAGCCTAAACTTTAATTATTAATACTACATATTTTTAAGAACCAAATTTTAAAATTGAAATATTAGGAATTTCTTAGGTAGGTTTCCAATGATTGCACAAATGTATATTGTGCACATTATGCGGAGAAAGAGTTGGCTGGCCCAACAAATAAGCAGCTCTGCTTATAAATTAGAATAGTAAGTGGTTATAGATTAATTTATAGACCTACCTGCTTATTTGCTTGGCCAGCCAACTCTTTTTGTACCATGCACGGTGAAGTATGTTAGATTCATATGAAGATACATAATTAAGTACTACATCAAGTACTATTTGAGTCATATAGCGACTATAATCAAATACTAAAATATAATCTGTAATATTTAAACCGTCTGACATCGTAGAATGGTTCGGCAACATAACAATCCCTTTCAGCCAAAGGTCGATCCAAAGCTACCGTCATTTTTCAGACTGACCTTCATAGTAGATATTAATTTAGTACTTTCTATGATAATAATATTTATAAATATTCATGCATGTTTTAAAATTCTGAACAACTGTTAAGATATAAGCAACTCTAGGACTTACGAACGTGACCAGAGTTTTCAATTCAACTTTTTGTGCAATTTGATATGCATCATTTCTGAAATTATCTTACTAGAGCCTCTACGGTCTAAAACCTATATATTTGATCAGCAGAAACCATGACCAGTACGAGCAGTTTTTTTTTAATTCTCTAACAATTACTTAAAATAAAATGTTAAAGTGCAACCATAAGATTAGTAGCAATGAAGAATTTCAGCTCTAAGAAGTTCAGAGAAAACATTACATTTTCCCTTATATTAAGTAGGATTTATGTCCGTCTTTATATGTTATTCTCTTGAGTTTAAATGATTTCTAACAGTACTTCCAGACAAATATAATGTATTTGCTTAAGACTATTACCGCGTTTTCTTTAGAAATGGAATCTGCGCTGAACCAATATTTCCACCTATATCTTTTCCTTATTTTATAGTATATTACACTCGTATACCGAGACGCCGAGATTGATCTTTTCCCAAGGAATATGTGGGCCTCCCTATAAGTCGTGAAATTCTCATCTTGTGGAACATGCAATGTTGTATCAAAAGAGTATTCACAACGCATCATCAGTAAGTTACGCATTCATCGTTTCTTAGTGACATGAGCTTGCTACAAATATAATTTGTAAATAAAATAGGTAATGCTTTTATAGAGCAGATTCCTTACAATTTTGAGACATCTTTAAAAAGAGTTACACTATTAGAGCAATTATGCTTGCCTTTAGAATCACATATGAAGTAACCTTCTCGAGAGTTGTCCTGCACAACCTCTTTGATACTATCTCGATTAACATAAAAAATCGATTCTTTACACGCCTTTTTTTAAAAATCTCGATAAATTTTCCTAATAGTTTCTTCTGGCTCTTTTACAATTATCTTATTTAAAAGCGGATCCAGAATACTGGCAGAAATAAATAAGAGCTTGTGGAAAATCGAAGAGAAATTGCAAGGAACGTCACCTCAAATTATAGTGATTTACTTGAAGAACACTGTATAGTCAGTTCTACACACGTACTTGTGACAATGGATTGTTTTTACGACTTAACCTTTACTTAATTTAACCCTTTAAAGACCAAACGTGCACAATTTGCACATGGGGTTTAGCATTGTTTTATATAAATTTGTTTTTTAAATAGGCACACCCATCTCCAATTATTTTGCAGGTCTCATTTTTAAATAGCTTTGGTCAAATTAAAAAAAAAAATGACATTTAACACAATTTTTTTTAATGCTGTTTTTTAAATGATTCAAATAGTTTCGGAGCTTCAAATTTTTTCGAAAATGGTGAATTTTTTATTTCATGATACTTTGAATACTCGTACTAGTATAATACTCGTAAGTTTGGCTTCTTTTCTTCTACAAAATTGTAGATAAATAAGGTAACTAATATGTCTTTTAAGCTATTGATTCATAAAAAAGAATAATAATACAAAAATAAAATGTGTATTGAGAAAGTTGTATCTATTGTCTTTTAGGTACACAATGTAAGGTTTCGTATATATACATTAAAATGCGGAAATATACTAAGAAAATACAGGGATATAAAATACTACTCGTAGTTGTTAAATCCATGGCAATGATGACAAGTAGTATTGGATACCGCCGCACGTAATTTTGGACACCATTGTAGTATCAGATATTGTTTGTACTAGTATTGGTAAACTAATAGTAAATTGTCAGTACTTTTAGTATTAAAATGAGTGAAATCAGACTCCAGGGCTTTTGAACTATTCGAAGTTCATAATTTTTTGGGTCTGATTATCGAATCGATACAATTTTTTACTTCTGCATTAGAACAAATAGGTTAGTCAACCACTTCGTAGGTCATTAACCAAAAAAAATGTTTTGTGCAGTGCCAAGAGAGTACGGTTCGGTATGACCATTTCAAGGTTTTCAAATGTGCTTTGTAGAGGTCTCTGACATGCAGTCGGCAATTGTTGTCAAAATCCATCAGTTCTCATTGTATCAGTTTTTGTAACTGCGATGAGCTGATACAGCTTATGCATGACTACATTATTTGCTACTATTTCATACCACTTTTGGACGTATTTTTTTTTACGGTCGATTTTAGCATACATCAAATTCAATATTACCTTTTCTATAATATATAATTCTTTATCTTTGAAAATCTAGTCTCGGCCATACACATGGCTTTGCTGTTATCATTCTTAAAGTGATAAAATCACCTTTGTTATATTTTTCGCTGAAAGGAACCTCATTACATGAAGCAGGAAATTGAAAACTCCAGAATATGACGGGAAGTTGACGTCAGTTAGTATTTTTATTCGAGTACATTATAATACATACATATTGAACAAACATATTGAACGTTACTATTGTGCTCTCAATGCGTTTTTATGCATACGATAATTATTGTTTTATTAGTTGGTGAAAAGTAACAAGCATTATTAAATTGCAGTCCGAAAGACTAAAAAATAGTTAAAACTTTTATGGGAATATGCAAAGCTTCATGCAGGGAAACCTAATACAATGAAATATGGAAAGAAGGACATAAAGGGAAGAAAAGAAACTATATTTCCAATAATTTTTTCATTTCTCTGTAAAACTATAACAAAAAAAAAGTAAGGCAGGAAACCAACTGAAAATTCAGAATTGGGATACGTAATAATTCGCAATGTTTCGCACGAATAACTCCAGTCTATTCTTGTACGTAATACGCTTGACTGACTACTAGCTTATCTTTTTGTGCTCGTCCCTGTGCAACGTATTTTGCAGATAAATAGCTGGTCGGTTTAAGCCAAGAATTTATTGACAGATTTTAAAAAGAAGTTAAGGATTTCCCCTGTTCACTGTTGCATTCGGAATATCGGCTAATAATTCTGCAAAAACGATTATGCGCAGCTGATCGATTTCCGTTTCTCCGTGTTATCAAATGCATTTAGATTGGAAAAGATAGTACAGGGTTTGTCGTCGACGTTGAAATGTTTTAAAAGAATTTAATTCCCGTAGTATGATTTATGATCCTATTTGAAGCTACGTATCTGAATAAATCTTCTCAATATTATCAATAGGATAATTCCTATTATAAGAAATAAAAATCAAGACACTATTTCAAATTAGTCTGAAAATTAACTAATAATCGATGCCTCTTATTAAATTGTATTTCTTGGATTTACTTTACTTAAATCTTATTAAAAAATTTAATTAAATAAATTCCTAAAAAAATAAAAGCGCCATTTATATCACAAAATCTAAGAATTAACATTTTTCTAACCATATTCTTCAACAAAATTTTTGTAATCTAACAACGAAGAAGCCATCAAGATAAGTGAAATTGAGAATCCTCATAAAAAAGGTAGTATAGAAACATGATGTCAGATTATAGCTGATTCAAATCTGCAACATTTTTTTGAAATAATTTCAATCCATTATATTTATTTTGATTTGTGATTTAGTTCGAATTTGTAGGAAATAAGGTTAGTCGACGACAAATTTGAATTTAGTTAGTAACAAAATATCATAACAACACAGAAAGTTATCCAGACCAAATAAATTTCTCTAAAACAAACTACTCAAAATATGTTATTATTAACTGTTTTGGTTCTATTATGAGTAATTACTTTTTATATGTAATTACCAACATACACATATTTTTAATGTAAGGAATCTCACTTTTCAATATTGAAAAAGGTTAAATGTAATAAATCCTATAAACGTATAAACTAACTGATGCAGAGGTTGTGGTAGTTACATTTATAAGCATTTTAAGATGAATTTTTAGCCAGGGTTAATATTTTCGGAAAAGTGCAATCATCATATTTGTATCTCTACGGAAATTCTTTATTTTTTAATGAAGACTTAAAAGTTTCGCCTTAAAGCAAAATAATTTCCTTAAAAGGTTAATGTCTACTTTTGTGTGAAGATAGATTTAATTTTAAACAAGGTTTCTCATAGTTCACCAGTTGAAATTGATAACAATTAATCAATTTTCACTCGATAGACTTGATGGATTGTAGTCTTCATTCCCTTCATTCACTTTGAAAATTCAAACCGATGCTTTCTTGTTTACTAATAGTTTGCGGAGAATGTTACAATCACTTCGGCAGTCGGTTTTTGCATGATATACAAGGTAAACAATTATAAATGTGAGGTATTCTTACTTTTGTTTGTACCAATAAAATATTCTAGGGGCACCCAATGCTAACTGTGTATAAAAGTTGTCAGCGCATGTATCAATGTTTATTGCATGTTTTTCCGCCTCCTGAATCCACATTTCGAAGTTCGAATCTCCTAAAGTGCTGGGAACAATCAAATTTTTAGCGCAAATACCTATTTTTTAATCGGCTGAATACTTTAGCACCTCCATAATATTGGAATCTTTCAAATAATTTGTTAAGAACGTTTCCGGTAAGCTGGTCTCCCCTCAAAAAAGGCTTCTTCTTCACACCTTTCACATCATTATTATATAAAGACAAATAATAATTATTATCCCCACAAGTTTCTGTTGGAGCTCTGCGTCACGAGATGCTTCGGCGTGTCATTTTTTCGATTTGCAAAATATCTAAAAACATGCATAACAATCTAGAAAACAAGTAAAACTTAAGACGTGAAATTTTTAACGCATGAATAGGATATGAACGCAAATGATCAGAGGTCTCACTATGTAATTCGGACAACACGATAGCACTCTTATTAATATTCCCAATTTTACACAATGGATAACCATGCCAAACTTTGTTTTACATATGTAGACCCCGATAGCAACTATAGAAATTTTTGGCTGCCCATGCATTCCAATGAAGCATATTTCAATTTTTACGCGCTATCACTTAAAAAAATACAGATTTTAGGATAGCGCACAGTTGGAAATTAAGAAAACTAAACAACGACAAAATCCTGCGATATTGATGCAATTACAAGCAAAAATGAAATGGTTGGAAATACTAACTAGATAGTAGGATAAGACACACTCATCGTTTCAGATATAATTTCACTATCTAAATATTGACCTCGGCAAATCAGGTAGCCAAGACTACTATATAAACAGCCAAATCAACTAAAAAACAATTGTTCCAAATTCTACATATAGATAATAAAACCAACTATTCATTTTTTCTATGTACGAAATGTTTATGTTGTAAATTTAATTTTGTATATCTTGAAACGAATGCATCATATGAGAAATTTGTATTACTTTTAGATAAAAATTTTGAAATTTAACAATTGCTAAATAAATAACACGAAATTTGGAAAGGTTTAAATATTTCATTCAGTTTATCGACTTTTCGAGTGTAATCAATTGCAGTTTATTACGCGAAAAGGAGCATTATGTTCCCATCATATGAATGATGGCGAATTGAATTTTTCACGCTTTTCGCGTTTGCTGCACTTTATCAAGCGTCAGCGGTCGAAAATATCGGTGAAATACAGATGATCATAAGAGCATGTTTTGAACCGTATGCGCCAGGTAGCTTTCGTATTGACAGTTCCTATTGGAGGATATCGACACGGAAACGACGTTATTGGGTAAAAATATCCATTTTCCTGTTATTTTGCATTTTCGTCTCCACGTGAAGCCACAATATTCATGGTTTACAAAAGATTATTTCTTTACTCAAAACATATGCTCAAAATTTTAGGATATTCATTGTTTATCATCGGTTTTCAGTTTACATTTTCAGAAAATTATCTTCACATAATAATATTAGCACTCTACTTGATTGTAGAAAATTGTAAAAAATGTCATGTAACGAAGTTTTATGCAGTTGTCATTATTGACAATTTTACTAAACAGAGAAAAATTTTCTTGGGAATTTTACCATTCCAGATGATAATTTTGGGACAGACTTGCACAATAGAGAAAATTGCCATTATTTCTGTTAAAACTTACTAGATTTTGTTATAATTTTTGCCGTCTCAATTGAGTATTTACAAGAACATATAGTAATTTTAGAATTAGCAACGTAAAAAGTTGTCGTTGGCTGTATGTGACACTTACAAATACGAATATTGTAAGTCCTACAGTAACTTTTAGAAGTATGACAAAAGGTTGTATTCGTCTAAACAATTTTATTATTTTTTTTAAATTTATTTATTAACGGACCGAGAGTGCTTCAACAAAATATATACAAAATATTACACAAACACAACCAATTCAATATAATACTATGACGTTGACAATTATACTAATAATAACACAAAAATTCATAAAAATAAAAAGAAATACATAAAAAATTAATCTGGTGAGATCCTTATATGTACTGATAACGTACCAAGCTATATTTTATCTACCGCAGTTTGTTACGAAGGAAATCGTAAATCGTTTAAAAATCATAAAAGTAGTCCGTCGGTAAGACAGTGATCTTCATTCAAAAATCTAAACTAAAGATTTATGAAACTTTTTTTGAATATCCCAGTTCCGTACATATAATTTTAATAATAAGTGTGAATACTGTATTCAATGATTTTCCAAAAATAACAAAGACATTAATTTAGAATTAATTCATACAGAATATTTGGAAATATGTAAAAATCACGTTTACTTAATCACACGCGACTGTCACTTGAATTTAAGTTAATATGTCGGAATTTTCAATCATATCAACTTATACATTTATGAAATGTCAGTTATGTTTGGTAAATTTCAGGTATAGTTTCTTAAATATCGTAAGAAATTCGTATTTTGTAATTAAAAAGTGCCGTCGTTTCTCGTAGATTTTATGAAGTGCAGTTTTGCATTTAATGCAAGTAAATATTTAGTGCAAATTTTCCTTACATCGAAATAAAAATAACGATATTTATAACGCAATACGAGTTTGTAATATAAACTACATCACAACTAAACAAAAACGTACATTAGCAGTTTTTTAAATATTTCTAGCTACCGAAATCGATACTTTTCGGACTGTTTCCCACATAGAACCGAATCTTACAACAAGGTTACATTAGGTTACTGCTGCTTATTTATAATATATTTTGAAAATATAATAATTGTATGATTGTATGATTGTAATTAGGTATAATGTAACATGTAATTACACTAGGTTTATACGATAATTTGTTTTCAACTTTAGGTTGGATAATGAAAGGTTGAAGTTTTTGCATAGTCTTTCTTCTGTATTCAGTTTAAAGTATAAATACTGTTGCCTTCATAATGTACTCAAGTAGTATATTATTTTAGAAACGTGATTAACGCGTTGAAGGCACAACATTGGAAATCGGTTGTAATATGATTTATTAGACTCCCGTCACGCACGTGATCGTCATATTCATTAGTGTTACATGTGTATACTTGTATATGTCCTTTGAAAGACAGAAAAAAGCGAATCCTTCAGATGTATCAATCGGCTATCAGATCTAACAATCAGATTCAGTGAAACGCTGAACGCGAAGAGTAACTACTTTTTTTTTACCATTAAAAATGCCACTAAAAAATGCGTATAGAACTGATGAAAATGATAGTTTGCAAATTCATACGTTTTTGATGTAGTCGGATTTTTTCACAAACTGGTATATAGGAGTTTTTGAGGTTGCTGCGTATGAAATGGCGGGCATATTTTTTAAAATATTTAGGATTTTCATGTTAATTGGCATATAGGGGCATTTGCTGTTTACGAATGTGAAATCAGACTTTCAAAATCCAAAATGGTAAATCAAATATGCGGACACATTTTGAAAAAAAAAGAACGGATTTTTGATATCAATAGCTGATATAAATAGATACCAATTTATCCGCAAATTTTTTAAAATGTAAAAAATTATATTCAAAACGGCATTTTATATTTTGGAATTCTGATATCAAATTTGATTCTAGAAATGTTTAAATATCAAGTTCTGCAAAAATTCAAAACATTATTCAAAATGTGACTCCATATTGGATCTGCCAAGTTCATATTTTTAATTCTGTTATCAGATTCGTAGTGAACGACTCCGGATACTTCTAGATACAAGGTTCTACAAAAATGCGAATTCGTGAAAAAAATGTTCGTATTTATGCTTTGATGTAGTATAAGTCGAACGAATTTAAAATTAAATCATCAATTCGTATGCTATTGTTTAAATTTGTTATAACCGCAGATTATTTTACTTTTTTTATGTGTGAAAGGTTAAAATAAAACCGACTAGAAGCGAATAGTAGTTTTTAATTAAAACCTGTTATTTCCTACATCAATGAAATATCGAATCAGATTTAACAATGAATATTGATTTTATCAGGTTTAGATATTTAATTGTGATTTTCAGATAAATGACATGAAAGTCATTGAAAGCATCAATTAGCGAACAATAATGCTGAAGTAGAATATTCGGAATGTCGCGCAATAAACGAGATTTTAAAAAACAGTAAACTCCCAAATAGCATAATCCTTTTTAAAGTAAAGAAATATTGCTAAAAGCATAATTGTTTGGACGACTCAAATTTTCTTTTTTAATAACTTAACAAATAGATTATCTTCTACTCAGAGCTCCCAGCAAATTACAGTCGATGTAGAAATTGATTTTCATATAACATTATCAAAAAATATAGACGCATACTCCATATTCGTTGATATTATAAATTGTTAATTTTCTCAGAACATTTCAACATGATCTTCATCACGTATTGAATGTAACATTCATCGTTAAAATAATCCTGCATTCGAAACTTTTCTCTCCAAATGTAAAATGATAATTGTGAGATTAAAAAATATATAAATACAATGTTCAATCAGTTAGTTAACTTAATAGTTTCAACTGGAAGCAAACGAAACTATTTGTACCAGCAAGTTTATTGCAAAATATTGAAAAATCCGATTCTTATAATAATATTATATTAGCTTAACGAAATAGTTTGTTACAATACAAATAATAATAGTAAATATATAATTTGACTTTAGCACAATTATCGCAAAGAACGAGTCATGGCTACATAACTGTTTTAAAGATTGACCTCAACAGACTAATAAACAATTAAAATAAATTTAAAAATTGCATTAAACATAAGAGAACAGAAATAAATTATAACACTAATAAATTAACGAATGATCAATCAATTCAACTAGTCAGAATCGGAATTTAAATATTAGATCTTCATTCCAAATGCTTTTTGACAAAAAAGTGGAGGCTTTCCGGTAAAGCGCTTGCTAGTTAGGTTGACATAACCTGAAGTTCTTTACCAAGCAACTAATGAACAATAAAATTTTAACCTCTATCCTTTCTTTCATGTTTAACCTCCCTATTAACTGAAGGAGTGGTGTAATGTGATACCATCTTCTGATACCGTAAATAAAACACAAGTAGATATTGTAAACTGCTTGAATTCTAGCACATTCCCAATTACAATAATGCACAAACCAAACACAGAGATGCAAAAATAAAGTTGACATCCAACCAGCTATTTAAACCACTTTTCTTAATTTAGATTAAATCATAATTTCGAAGTGCGAACAGCACAATGATCCTTACTACTTGCGATCTGGTATGAAAATAAGATAACAGCAAAGAACATGAATGATAAGATAAACCATAAAAGTGCAGTTTTGCGACCAGAGTGATTAAGTCGTGATTAATTGGTGAAAGGATCCAGTCATATTCATATAACCAGGTATCATGCGCTATACTCGTCAAATAATAAAAATCACACATCACTAGAATTTAGCTGCCATTTGCCAAATACGGATATGAAATATTAGCATTGACACTGTAACTGCACCGGACGAAATAATAACTTCTGTGGTGTTGGGTATTCAAAATAGAAATATTTATTTTCCAAACTTGGCAACTTGGCGACGATATGCAAAACCTTAAAGGTAGATGCGAATTCTAACCGAACTCGACTCACTCGTCTAATGATTTGCGTTATACTAAAAGAGAGTTAACCGTTACTGACACAAATGCCGTCGTAAGGAACGCTCAGTTTCGATTTTAGAATGATAGAAATTCATCGCTTTATCGACAACTATTTGATTTTTTAATTACATAAAGTTCCACCTTACGAACCTGCAAACTTGTTCACTCAGGAGCCACTACTAACCACGGAGCTGCTGTCTATTTGGAAGTGAGCCAATGGCCACATAAAGTTTCATTACAAATCGAATTGTCTTTAAGCTATTTTTACAACATTTTACATAGTTTATTTGTCATAGAGAAAAAACCTCCAGTTGTGGAGAAGACCCAGTACCGTTATTTATGTTTATTTCAATATTGTCGGGGATATACATCATTTTCCATCTACAAACAGTATTGGAAAATAGTAGTTATATATCTATAATTTCATTAAGTACGTAATTCAGACGAATGTAGCATATTTTTTGGGACGAAAGTGCATTTGTATATCTGATATGCCAAAGTAGTTACACATGGATTAGAATATAGACAGGATCAATTCATTTATCTAGATAATTTTAAATGTGTAATCTGGAGATTTAAATGTTGACATCATACATCACATCTTTTCTTTATAATAATATTATTATCATTCGGACATGATATATCTGCCTGAAATACCTACAAGTATATCCCAGGTAATGAAAACAAAGATACTAATACTGATTAAAACTGATATTTAGTGTGACGGCTTAAAATCTCTGATAAATCAAATCCTATTGACAAAATCCCGATAACAAAATCGTGAGTCCAAATAATTCTCGAATTTAAAACTCCCTTCGACTATAGTCCTGTGATGAAAAATTCCATATTACTAAAATCACACTCTTAAGTAATTCTCGAATAATGAACCCTTATTACGCCATACATTTGGTTGCGACCAATTGTGTTAGGTTAGGTTAGTTTCGGCGAGGAAGTGGTTAACGCCGTGTAGATTGTACGGTAACCGATATTATTAAAACAAAGCCCTTTTCGTTAATCAGCAAGATTCAGACAGAAAACACATGATAGATGCCTGTCAGAAATTGTTAGTAAATTCTATTCGTTCAACCTTAAAGAATTGAAAATATTACACCTGATAATAAAAATTAATAATTGATTCATGAAATAATTATGCTATGGGTTTTATTCTTTAATGGCTTTGTGGAATCCAGATTTAATTGATATTTAATGCGTTTATTAAGTTTGGTTCTTTGTATCCTTTTAAAGTTCTCTACTTTTCTATGATAGATATCGTTAGAAACTCTCCTTAAAAAAGGGTACCATCTACACCTCTAACATCGAATTTTAGACTACTCTCATATATTTCGAAGTATGCTCATGATTTTTAGTAAAATTTCAAATGTTATCTAGACAGTTGGACAAAATTGAAACGAATCATAAAGTAATGTAGAACTATTTCTGTTTTGAACAGGGGAACAAAATAAGATGCTACAGGATCTGCAGAACGAAAAGGATGGCAGGAGCAGGAGCCTGTTGGTTCTGTCATTGCTCCTGCTGGCGTTTGGCCTTGACCTCGGCGGATGCTCGCCGTCGCACAGGGGCAGACACCACGCGGATCTGTCGCACGAGGAGTCAAGGAACATGAGATCGATGGAGGTCGACGAGGAGGAGCTGCCGCGCGCCGAGCCGCTCGGTACCAGCCCGGCCGACGATCCTCTCATCGTCCAGACGAGAAAAGGTCGCGTCAAGGGCGCGACCTTGACCGCCACCACGGGAAAGAAGGTCGACGGGTGGTACGGCATCCCATATGCTCAAAAACCTATAGGCGAGTACTGAACCCTTAACCTACTTTGACTTTAATCCCTTACTTTTCTTTGAGAAAAAAAATCTGAAAGTTCGTATTTTTCAAGGCAATATTATTTCTAGCGATCCACAAGTTTTCTCTACTAAAATTATATTACTAGTTTTCGAGATAGTAAAAGATAACTATTCTAAAACATTTTGTGATATGCATAAGTATAGTATTCTTAAAAATGTCGATTGTTAAATTGACCATGCCGATTGTCGATTGCCAATATAAAGAAAAAATATTCTTTAAATCGTACGCTGGTTAATCTGCTGAAAACAAACGAATAAGTTTTAGGATTTTGGCATAGTATCAAAATAGTTTTCGAGACGTATGGAAACTCAGAAAAATGAATCCGAAAGAAAGATACCCTCAGCAACAACTCAATTTGACCGTTCCTCGTTAATGCCAAATCAGTGTAATAGTAAAATGAAGCACTAACATGCAGTACGTTTTTAAAAGTTCTTCAAAGGGTCTTTAATTACTAATAAATAACATAAAAACAACCAAAGGTCGGAATTCTTACTCAAGCTTCTTCCTAAAACATAAACGTAACCAGTACGGTAAAACGTACACATCAAAAACTTTCACTTGTGATAAAAATCTTAGTATTGATTAGTGCTTCAATTAATTTGAATAACGTTTTATTATGTCCTCTTACGCACGGAATCCTAAATTAATAAGCAGGATAAGCAATCGCTTTTTAATAATAAAATTTGGCTCTAGAAATGCTAACAAAAACTTTTTAACAACGACAATTTGAGGAATCGGTTACAAAAGTCAACCCAGTTTCGCAGACAAAACGAATTTAACGAATTTTTTAAACATCCATAGACATAATCGTTTTAATTCTCAATGAACATTTAAATCAAAGAAGTATGATATCATTTTGTACAAATATAAATTACTATATATTTTTACAGAGAACATTTCTTATGTGGGGAAACTATAAATCTACAGACTAGGCAGTGGCAAATATAAAATATTTATCTAATTTAAATAAAGTTCTCTAACTTGAAAGTGTTATTTTACTAAATGTGTTACTGTTTAAAACAATTATTTTCGTCGGATTAACTTTTCATTACTTTCATGTACATATTTTGGTTTAGTAATTAATAAGTAACTTTCAAACTTCGTGAAGGATTTTTGTTTAATAATTTTTTATGCATCTGGTGACCAGTATAAAATACTGAAATTGGAAAAAAGAAAACAATAACATGAAATAGGATGAGTGGCTGGATCCAAGCTGAAATGATTTAATATTGCGCAAAAGGAAAACTAAAATAAAAGACCTATTTAAAATGTGAGAAATTAAAATAAGGGTAGACCTATTAAGCTTAATAGTAGTGTAACATGATGTTATTTATTTCTGATACTTATTTAGATGATGAATAAATTTAGATGATAAAAATTGAAAGTGTAACTAATACTGTTAATACATATGAATTTCATTTTGAAAGAAAGCATTTTACCATTACTGGTTGCACGTGGAAAAAAGGACATAAGTAGATTTACTATCTAGATAGTAGGGTTTGGCACAACTATTTATATAATAAAATTAACTGCAAACGATGGCTGGTGTCTTATTCCCACTATGCAGTTAGTAGTTCCAGCTATTTCATTTCTCCGCTCAGCTTCATATCTAAAGGGATGATTGAATTTTTCTTTACATGTAGTTAATAATATTTTAGAATATTCATCAAAATAAAGAATGTATATACCTAGTGTTTGTGATAATTAGATAAAAGTATTCTAAATTAACAATAAATACTTCCGTAATATCCACATTGAAAAAGGCCATTTACTGCAAATTGGCAATTAGTCACAGAACATGTTAGACTGTTTTGAGTTGAGCAGTGGAAATTGTAGTGTGTGTACTTAGTTATTGACAGATTGGCAAGTAAATGGACGTTAATTGACGTTGTTGGATGTTCTGTTCCTGCAGGAAACCTAAGGTTTCGACACCCCCGTCCGGCAGAGCGTTGGACTGGCGTTCTAAACGCGACAACGTTGCCAAATAGCTGCGTGCAAATCGTCGACACGTTCCTCGGAGACTTTCCTGGGGCCACTATGTGGAATCCAAACACGCCGCTCAGCGAAGATTGTCTATACGTCAATGTCGTCACGCCCCATCCACGGCCTACAAATGCAGCGGTCATGGTTTGGATATTTGGAGGTAAGTTGCCTGAATAAATAGTATTAAACAATTGCTACACTAGTATTCAATAATAAATTACACAAACTGATAATTGAGCAAAACTCTCAAATTGAAAAGTTTATTTTGTTACCATAAATGTAGCATTTTTTAAAATAAATGTAATCGATTCACTAGAAGCATAAACGTTGTTAACAGTTAAAGATATCAGTTGTAGTTCGAACAGAGCCATAAGTTGATGACCTTGACGTAAATTTTGAGGGTAATAGAAGGTCAGCATATGTTTTTTATAACGAAGCACTCCATTTTTTTGCTCCAAACGAATGAAAAGATATGAACGACCATTTTTACATCGGATTGTAATTCTTTAACCTATCCAAGGTCATTGAACAGTCATATAGAGGTCAACTTATCATTTTACCGATTTTTCTCATGGTAACTCCTAAAATATGTTCGTCGTTAAACAAACTGCAGATAAAAATTGAAGTCAAGGTCAAATTTAAGGTCTATGTCTTATGACCCCGTTCGAACGATTTTTATCTGAACAATATTTTTGCCTCTCCATTTCCTGAGTTGTAAATTAAGTTTTGATTTTAAATGAACACAAGTTTGACCTATGACATAGAAATTTAATATTCTAGGTAAGTTTTGACATATTTTATTTTGATTGTTAAGGGATGATTTAATGGATAACTATATCGATTCTTGATGGAATCAGAATTTAATGGAGAACGTCTTTCTTCGTCCTTTGTAATGATCATTCACTTCCGTATCCATGATCACCATTCGGTATTATTGTTATTGACTTTATCGCTCATAACAACCGTTGTACTATGAATTTCTCAGTCTCACTCTGATTGTTTTTTAATATGGTCCACAAACACAAACAGTCGCCAATACTTGGAAGTCAATAATGGCGAAATTGTTCATCAATCATTGACGGAAATAAGTGATACTCAGAAGAAAAATATAATACATGAAGTATGACTTCCCATTTCCAATTATTCCCTTTGACCTTAACATTCAAATGCAAGGTCAAGCGATGTTTTGTTGTAAAATCACTTCAGCACGTTTACCATGTTGCAATTTGTATTTCAGTTCTCGGTTCAAATATGTCAATTGTTTCAGTATCGATCGCGGGTGTTTGTTCGAATACCACGTAATATACTACGGTATATTGGTCCCTACAAGAAATTATAAACAACTCACGTTGGTCAGTCCTAAACATTGTCTGCGCATTCAATTTTCGAAAAGAATCTTTTTTCATTACACGTCATCAAAATCAGGCGGAAACTTTTCATTCTGTGACTTAAAAGCAATTTACAATCTAACAAATGTCGTTGTTTAAGATCGCTTGGCTTTAGTTAATGGGACACCTCATTTCCTTGTGTTTTCAGTCATTTTCAAAAGGTTTTTTACCCTTGGTCAAATAATGTCTTAAATTATGCACTTTTGAAAACATTTCCTTTTATCACCTCCATAACGGTTTGGAATACAAAAGTTGACAATGAATCTCGGCAAATGTCTGTACGGAGATAACTAGGTGCTCGCCATTACTGTCTACATATCTACATGTTTAAAATAAGGTTAAACATTATCAGATATTTTTCATTACTATTTTAGATATTATATACCGTACTATTTTGATATTTATCACTGCCACTGATTTGTCAGATAGTGACCCGATGTATACAGCTAATATACAACTAATACAACTAACGCAGCTAATATCAGGATATCTATTACCCTCTTCTTAATGTTTCGCCTTCTCTCTCATTCCAAAACTGTGTGCAGTTCTATCTGTGAATCAGGGAATAAATATTTCACTACTTAATCAGTTTCTTCTAATTCTAACTTTATTATTGATTATTTACGGAGTAGCAATAGGTTTTATTCAACTTTCAGACCTAAATTTAGTTAAACGGCTTAACTGAAAACACAACAAATATAAGAACTCCTTGAACATTGATATATCTAATAGTGAATGATAAACTATGCTGCATATTTGACGTACGTAATAAAAAAATATATGAATAGAGATTATAATGAAACTGAAAACTCGAGAAAAAAAATTGGAAAAGCTTTGATCCAAGTGCATTCAATAAAAATGTTTAGATCAAAATAACTTCGATGAAATTAGATCCGAAATATACTCAAAATATTATTTAATTGTAAATCTAATGAGATTAAAGTATATTTGATGTTCGTCAATAATGATCAAATTAAATCAATTTGAAACCAAACTTAAAACAAATTTTCGTCAGGGCAGAGTGGACCAACATTGCTCAAAATAAATCGTAAACATCCAAAAAAGTTCCAATTTGATTAGTTTCTAAACAATTTTTAAAAAATCTTCCATCAAATTTTGATGAAGATAGATCGCATTTTTACAGATTTTTTTAAAGATATTTTAAGAAGTTTCTGTCCTAATTTTTTTTCAAAGTTATAAATTATTTAGGAAAAATTCTCAACAAATTTCAGCATATTCTATGATGATTTTGATTTTTTTGTTATTGTTTGCAATTTTTTCCAGAAGTTCATTGTTGTCGAGGTAATGAATTTCAAATATTATGTTTAGGATTTTGTGTCTCAACAACTATTAACTTTAAAGAAATTTCAATTTAAAATTGTTGTTTCATAATCTTAAAAAGCGACCTTTATTCAATTCTTTTCGACTTACATTTCGATACGAAATACAAATTGAAAAAAAAAGTTGCCTTTGGACGTTGATGGATAAAGTGGTGACGCAATATACAAAACAGTCTACTTTAAAAAAAACAATAAGCGAAGTCCGTTATCTTCTGTAACAATATTCGAATTGTTTAAAATGCTAAACCGATGATTATTACTTGTTCTTCACATTATCAGAACCAAATATTACAGAATATATTAATTCGCTGGCAAATTTGTCAAGCAGCAATCTGTACCAGTAGATTTTCTCGTATTAGCTACCCTATTATGATGGTTCAATATCTGCACGCACTCGAGCCCCAGCAATTAAGGAATTGGCCGCCATCAAAGGCAATATCCAGAAACGTTCCAGATGCAATTACCATTCAGCGTAGTATTATTAGTTCTCCGCATTCGCTGAAGGCGATATTATGTTGTGTTGACACCGTACTCGACCTGGAACCCCACTGTTTCATGCTTTTCCAAAATTAGATTTAATCAGGTCATTAACAATTCATTTGACTATGTTATATCAAACATCAACTGTACATCTACACTGAAAACTGTATAAGATGTTATCTAAATATAACAGGGAATTACTATTCTTGCTAGAAATATCAGAACAGTAAAGTATATAAGCTTAATAAAAAATACTCTTATTAAGAAATAAAAAGAGTTAAACTATAGTACCTGCTAAATACATGCATGTACTTTCTACATTCCTTGTAGTGGAAATTGTGCGACTCTTTCACGAAGGGTGAAAGTTTCACTCTTTTCAGAATCATATTTCAATCTTCAAGGAGTGAGTTTGTTTTTTTCACTCTTGATGGAGTGAATAGGCTTCGTGGCTCAGGCGGTAACGTACTGGACTACGTAGTAGTTAGCCGTAGGTCGTGAGTTTGAGCCCCACCAGGTAACAATTTTTCGAAATTGTATTCTTAGCAGAAGCTCGCAATATGTAAGACGAGCTATGTTATTGAGTTTACATTCCGAAGTATTATCTACCAGACGGGAATTGACTTATGGCCGCTGCTGTACTAGGTTTTTGCAATTTCCTACATTCTCGACAAATTAAGTATGGAGCCATCTAAAGTCGACCTGCAGCTCTCGCATATATGATCGCACACCTTTACTACGTTAAAAAATAATAATCATAACAAAATAGTTATGTTTCTTGCGGTCAGTCGGCTTCATGGCCTAAAAAATCCTAAAAAAATGTCATTCCTAAATTTTCACTCTTGATAAAAGAGTGGCGCAATTTTCACTACAAAGAATTTAGAAAGTAACTTTATTTGAATCGGTATCCAAGGATTCCTTTAATCTGGTTAATTTTTCTTATTTTTTCTGTCATTTTATTCTGTTAAATTTGATCCCTTATGAAGCAAATTAAGATATTCAGAAACGTCCACTTTTATAACTAAAAGTATCTTTCGTCTGCTTAGTAGAAAGATATACTATTTCAAGTATTACTTTTTCTTTCTTTCATTTTAAGTTGGTAATACTACCCAGAAATGAAGGGTGTGAATTTAAAAAAATGTGTTTATATGAATGCTGCTATTTTATCTTTACCAACAAATTGACTAAATATGTGTTTATCATCAAATGCAATAATTCAACGTTCTATTTTTGCACTGTACAGTACAAATTATCTACAATATTTTCAGAGTTATGACCATTTTTTCTACATTTTATCTTCTCCGTATTATTTTTAATTTTAGTTGAAGTTTTCGTTCAAATGGAAACCGAACCGAGCCTTAATAAATCACAAAATGTGCACCATTTTTGTTTTGTTAAATCGGCTAATTATTCCTACAGAATAGACACACGGAAAGAAAGAAACACGACCGAGTCCTGTCTACGCAGCACTGGTTGCTGTGTGGCCGGTTCGCAAATACGTTTTATTTCAACTCGCTATAACTCGGTCAATTTTGAGAATTTTGAAACGAATAAAAAATGAAATTGTTCATTACAGTTTTCCAGATCTAGTACAGAAAAAATGATATATCATAATAAATAAAAAAGTTATTAATTTTTTAATGCAGAACTGCGAAATTTGTGTTTTTATTCATTCAGGCGCTTCGTTTATCGAGCGAATTTCAAGCATCCGAAAACTTTCAGCGAGAAAGTTGTTCATTAAGGTATGAACAAATTTTCTGGAAAGTTTCATCTCCATTGCATTAATAGTTTAAAAGTAATGAATGTTTAATGTTGGTTGTGGCCTTGCGCGCATCGCCGTGGCACACATGACGCGGTGGCCGTCGGCCGCTACCTATTAAAACTATTAATGAAATTGAGATGAAACTTTCCAGAAAATTTGTTCATATCTTAATGAACAACTTTCTCGCTGAAAGTTTTCGGATGCTTGAAATTCGCTCGATAAACGAAGCGCCTGAATGAATAAAAACACAAATTTCGCAGTTCTGCATTAAAAAATTAATAACTTTTTTATTTATTATGATATATCATTTTTTCTGTACTAGATCTGGGAAACTGTAATGAACAATTTCATTTTTTATTCGTTTCAAAATTCTCAAAATTGACCGAGTTATAGCGAGTTGAAATAAAAAGTATTTACGAACCGGCCACGCAGTAACCAATGCTGCGTAGACAGGACTCAGTCGTGTTTCTTCCATCCGTGCACATTAATTACTGAAAAGTATCAATCCTTTTATAATGTTACTGTTAATTAATAAAGTTTAAAATATATCGTTTAAAATAAACATTATCATTAAAATAATGGATTAAAAAAATGACTATTCTGAAACTGGAAGTTGTAGATTTTTAATCAATAAAATAAATTAAAATTTAATGAAACAATATGACTTATTTTCAGAATACAAAAAACGTATACAGATTGTGACTTAACCCATTAAGTCCTGAATGGACGTTTTTTCACTACAATTTTCAACGGTTGTATTTAGTGTGAAAAAAGGCTCTAAAAAATTTGAAAGAAGACATATCTGACGTAAAATTAACTGAACTTTCAGAATCTGTTATTACATTTTTCAGAAAATGCAACCGTGAAAAACTATATTCGATTTTTTCAAAATAATCATGCATTTTTCAAATGAATTTTTTTTTCATTTCGTCTTTTCACATTGAAATTGTTTCAGAATTCCTCTAAACGGTAAAGAAATCGTGTCCTCGAGACTTAAACTTTAAGATGTGCCTATGTCCATTTTGAAAATAAAGGTAAAAGCATCCAAAATGGCGGCCCAAACACAAAAAAATTAGCGAAAAATTCAGGAATTTTTTATTCAAAGACGATCGACTTTAGGAAAAAATGTTATAGAACAAAAAGTTCTTACAATTATTCAAAGAATACGCTGAATTTTTTTCAGAATTTTTTAAACACTTTTTTCATTTTTCAAAATCCCAAAATTTTGACAAATCGAAAAAGTCGTCAAAAAATTCTAAAAAAATTTTCGGGCATTCTTTGATTAATTGCAAGAAGTTTTTCTTCCGTAACATTTTCTCCTAAAGTCTTGTCGAGAAAAATTTCGAAAAAAATTCGAAAAAAATTGTCGAGAAGTTCAGGAATTTTTTATTTGAAAATGGTAGACTTTAGGAGAACTTTAGGTATTTAAATCGAATATAGTTTTTCACGGTTGCATTTTCTGAAAAATGTAATAACAGATTCTGAAAGTTCAGTTAATTTTACGTCAGATATGTCTTCTTTCAAATTTTTTAGAGCCTTTTTTCACACTAAATACAACCGTTGAAAATTGTAGTGAAAAAACGTCCATTCAGGACTTAATGGGTTAAGTAACACTCTGCTAATTTTTTAAACACTGTTTTATATATATATAATATTCTTTTAATTGAGACATCGTTTTGGTTTTAAGGAAAGGGCATTTGTTATGAAATATTATAACGCCTTCAAATTATGATAAGCAGATTAAAAATGTACTAGTTTCTTTAGCTACGCCCGTATTCCTTAAAATGCATGAATTATTCATAAATTAATACTGTAAAAGTGTTTAAAATTCCAGGCAATATTGGCACGAATTAGTCATTTACATCGTTTTAAAATGAAAGCAAAAATTAATCTTGATTACCGAAATTTTTTTAATTCAGACGTTAATTTTCCCAAGGACGATGAAAATATATTGTACAGGCGTATATAGAAATTAAAGTACAAAAATATATCCATAAATCACACCTTGTTAAACCTACCCTTCTTTATTGTCGCACGTAAATATTTAAATAAAATGCCTTACACAGATTCCTATCTTAAAAATGTCATAAATGCAAAAATCTACTCTAAATTTCATCTAATTTCATTGCATTCTCATACCCGGTATGGAATGATTTCCGTATCATCTTATGTGTAATTTTTTTATCATTTTATTGTAACTTTTTATACGAATATGGTAATTTTCCAATATAATAATATAAATAAAAGTGCATTAATTGTTCTCAACCGTATTCGTATTTTTATTTTGTGGTCTATAGATATTAACTAGATATATAAATGATTTCTTCAAGCGATAGATGGCGCTCAAACCTAAAATGATGTAGTATATTTATTTAATTGAAATGAACATCTGAAATCAGGATATTCGTTACGATCAAAATAACAGCCTATACTAATCGTCTATATGAAGAGCATTTCCTCTTTACTTTTTGTAAATGTCGTCCCTCAGTTTGGCATTTAAACTAAATAATGAAGGACTTCATTTTCGAATTGTGCGCCATGCAGGGTATTTCGAAGAGACCCATACCTCAAAACATAATTTCCTATTTATTGTAAAATTGCCACAATAAATTGGATTGTTCAGTTCGTATATGGGCAAATCCACAGAACTTTTAACTTTCATATTATTTTAAGATTCACGTAAATAAGCTGTACAGAAATATTTATAAAACATTACTATTTACTAAAAAGGATATGCTGTTCAAGGTATAGTTATTTGTTTTGCATGATAGTTGATTAAAAACCCAAAGGAAACACGAAAGCTCATAAAATTTGAATAAACTGCTGCGTGCAAATCGTATTTTTTGTAATATTTTGTTCTGTAACTTTTGGAACGTGTATTCTTTTCATTTGAAAATCATATCGTTGATTAATGGCACTTTATAAAAGCCAAAGATACTTGAAAAATAAGTGTGCCTATCGCTTAATAAGAATAACATGCTCCAAAGTCGCGTGCAGAAGATTTATGGAAAATGGAATTTTCGTTAATTTCTAACAATAACTTTTGGAACAAACAATAATATGGCTCCATACTTCGGGAATTTTTAATTGATGATATAATAAGTGACGTATTCCAAGGAATAAGGTGTGCCTTGTCTCATCTCAATTCTGTGCCTATTACAACCTATAGCCTTCGTGCGTAACTGTTGTTGAAAAATGACACTTTTGTCAGGCACACGATCTATACACAATTAAATGCCTCGATTATTGGCGTAATTTATTGTTTTAGGTGTCATAATAATACTCTGAACTTGTTCCATAAATACAATACCGTGTTCAGGGGTAAAACAAGACATGAAATTATCTCTTTGACACAAACTCCTTCCTTTATACGGAAAAATGCTGAAATTTGTTACGCGCGGGTTTTATTGGTAACTGACCATAAATACGTTGACAAATATTAAAAATTATAGACGGTAGATACAATATGGCGGACCAAATTCCTAAAAAGTTGCTTGAACCAGCTGAACCTGTGTATTCGGAGTCGCTCATCGGTCGAGATTCGCTATAGCTTTGCTCCAGAAATAATGAAAATGTAACTTTGGGAAACTGTGTTTTTCTCCCTTGCTTCATCTTTTGTGGTTAAAAATCAATAAATATGGTACTAATGACAACTTACGTTATATCTATTTAAAAATTTTTTTCAGAATTGCCGGGATTGTAATGCCTTAAATCGACTTAAATAAATGTTTGCTGCTAAAATTTGTATATTATGAACCTAAAAGCAAAAAGAAAGAAAACCACCGAATACCCAATTTGAGCATGTGTGAGTAACTTCTTACAAATTCCGTCTTCCATATTGAATTCGCCATCTTGAATTCTGAATATCTGTTGACGGATTCGTGAAGAGTAACTTAAAAAACCCCGAGTAACAAATTTCATCTGTTTTCCGCGTACAGAAATATGTTTGGTTCGAAGATATAATTTTAGGTCTCGTTTTACCTGACTGCGCTGGAACAATCCTTTAAAAGTCGTAACGTGTCGTTTTGTTTTACATTTTATATGTTTAGGAGTGGCCTCAGGTTGATTTTAAATGTGTGCCATCGAAAAAAAATGTTTTTCTTAAAGCGTAAAGTTAAAAGTTCTGTGGATTTACCAATATACACTGATTTGCAAATAGGAATATGTCAATATGATATTTTTGAAATGTGGAAAAATTCCTGTACACTTGTATGGGAATTTTCAATTGATTTTTAGAGTGTACAACCGATTTCAGATGTGTAAGTTATTGGACAAAATTTTTCTTTCAGGTGGATTTTACTCCGGTTCGGCGACGCTGGACGTTTATGACCACCGAACTCTGGTATCGGAAGAAAACATTATTCTAGTCTCGATGCAGTACCGCGTTGCCAGTTTAGGATTCCTGTATTTTGGCACCTCGGAAGTTCCGGGCAATGCCGGCCTCTTCGACCAAATGATGGCCCTGCAGTGGGTTCGTGACAACATCGCCGCTTTTGGCGGTAATCCGGAAAACGTGACCCTCTTCGGAGAAAGTGCCGGCGCGGTCTCCGTCTCCATGCACCTTTTGTCGCCACTTTCAAGGTGAATCTTTTTCACTTTTTTACGATGTACAACATAATGCTAGTAATTTTCTACATCCGAACTCGATTATTTTGTTGACAATATTCCAACTTTGGCATTAGCGTATTTTAAATTTTAAGCATGCCACTAAGTACTACAAAAAGAAATGACAGGAATACAAATTCATATACAAGATATCTAAAAGAGATTGGTCAAGAATATATTCATAGTTTTAAATACAATTATGTTTGGGCCCTTTGTGTTATTAATGAATGTTCAAAAATTTGTAGTCTGTATGATGAGAAATGGATGGGAGTTTTCAGTCCTTTCTAGTATAAAATTTGGTACTATAAACTGAACATTTACATTTTCTATGACGAGAAATTATGTGGGCGTAAATTAATCTAAAGGGTACCACCGGATATATCCCCTAGAACGGAATCCTTGTCACTCGCGGCCACGTGGAATAATAACATTTCATTTTACGCCCTTTATACGCAAACTGTCAAAAAATTTGGATTTTTACTCTAACTCATTATTTATTGTTCACCAATCCGTAATCGACTTCCCAGAAATTTGGCTTAAATTCATAAAATAACGCGCATTGAAATGCTTGCTCACTTTAAAAACAAAATGCCTCAAAGTATTTTAATGCAAGAGAATTGGACACCGAAAGCGTATTTCTTCATAATAGAAAATATCTTTTTAAATTAAATACTTCCTTTCGTGTGCTCTCCCTACAACTTTAGAAACCGCCATCTTGAGTTACGAAATGACGCACAGTACATGTTTTTAATTATAAGGGTCCATGGACGCGATATTAACATTTCAAACATGAACTCCGATGCGATTTAAAGGTAAAAGAGATGCTTGAATAAAAATAAATATATAAATCTTTTTTACATAAAAAAAACGAATATATATTTTATTGAAAAATTCTGAAAGAGCAAATAGACGTGGTTGTACTAAAATTTTTCCATATTATATGGAAATTATCGACACCCAAACTGTTGCTGAAAATGTGTCCGTGTTGATGTTAATCGGTTAAATGCCCGTGTGTCCAATAGCTCTCCCAAATAATTATCGGAGGCTGATCTTTAGCGCTCCACAGGATGCCCAGATGTCTGTTTTTATAGTCCTGTTATCATTCTGAAGATATCCTCAGGACGCGGGACTTCGTGAAGAATTTAATACGACAAGAAAAGCGGGCATTTAGTGCTGATGCATTGATGAGCTACATCAGATGTGTTGAAGGAATATCAATTTTACAGAAAATCCTCTGATATTTAATATTACAGAAAATCATCTGTATTCTTTCCAACTACAGAATATAAAATAAAATAGAAAAATTCAAGAACTTTATCAAAAATTGCTGAAGATATTATCGCAAATTCACAATTATCACAGCCGCAGTCGTATTATAGATGTAAGCAAGCGTGAACGCTATCTTGAATGATACTGAATCTAAACCTGGTAAAACAACTTTAAAACTCAATAACATTAGTTACGAAGTTCGGAGCATAAAATGAAGTTTTCGTAATTTCCATCTAGATTAGCAAAACTTTACTTACAGGGATCTAGGAAGTTCCGGATCAAATTCATGGTTTAAACACGATCAAAATAGGAACGTTTGACACTGACAATGCTAGTACATTTTCAAAACATTTTCTAATGACGCATCTTTATTGGTAGAAATTTTCCATAGACATTATATCACACAGTCTGCTTGTAACTAATTTTATAGATCGATATACATGTACAAATATAAGAACTAGTTTTGATCATGAACCCTTTGGTAATACCATTGATTCTTTTTTATCAGTCCCTCAATTACGATTAAATTTCAGCTAATCAAGACAAATCTTGAAAAATCCGATACATTTGGCCTGTTTAACGAGTAAATCAGTAATATAATATGATGCGAGTTATATCTGGCAGGTTTTAGGATTTTTCGGATATTCATTGGTTATCTTTACTTGATTTTGGACGCGACCTTGAACATTATATCAAGAAGAAATGGATTTTATAACGAAAACTTCGATTTTTTATTTGGAATTTGGAAAGAGATGTCATTTTTTATTTATAATATTTCAAAAAAATTCATTTCCGAGGAGTTATTAAGAAGTTTTCATATTTTTGTGCCGCTCTCTAGCCGCATCCATACTGATCTAATAAAGTTTCCATTAAGTTTGATCATATACGTGGAAATAGAATGTTTTAACTCTCATTCAGTTCTTGAGTAATTACGAAATCCGCATTCCTAGATTTTGAAAATGCTCAACCAGGTACAAACATCACTGCAATATGCGTGCCCAAAAAAAGGAAAAATTACTTTATATAGAAAATGGTACCTGGAGTTCTGACTTTCAAATGAGGATTTCAATATGTAATATAACGAATTCAAAGCGGTAGTCTGATATTCCCGCGTTGATCTATAAAATTAAGTATAAATATCGTCGCCATTTCCTATGGGCCCGTACTAACTTAATTCTATAGACACGCTTCTATACCTTTGAAGAGTACCCCCATTCGGATGTAAAATGGCGTAGGGAAAACCCACCAGTGGGAAACAACTAACGACGGATACTGTATTTGTTAATACATCGATTCTATTCTTAACAGCGTAAAATCCGATTTTACAATAATTAAATAATTTTTCATTTGACGCGTCCATAAAATCTTCAATTGTAGTAGTAAAACTTGGTGTTTTTTAGGCACTTGTTCAGCCAAGCGATTATGCAGTCGGGGTCGGCGACGGCACCCTGGGCCGTGATCTCTCGTGAGGAGTCGGTACTGCGTGGCCTCCGACTGGCTGAAGCAGTCCATTGTCCCCATGACCCGGACAATCTCCAGGAGGCCCTTGACTGTCTGTTGACCAAGGACGCCGTCGAACTCGTAAAGAGCGAGTGGGGCACCCTGGGCATCTGCGAGTTCCCGTTCGTGCCGGTCATCGACGGGGCCTTCCTCGATGAAACGCCCCAGCGTTCGATGATCACCGAGTCTTTCAAAAAGGCTAATATTCTAATGGGCTCCAATACCGAGGAAGGCTTCTACTTTATTATCTACTACCTGACGGAGCTTTTCCGCATCGACGGAGACGACGTAGCCGTCTCCAAGGACGAATTCACGCGAGCCGTCAGCGAGCTAAATCCTTACGTCAGTATGCTCGGCAGATACGCTATTATCTACGAGTACACCGATTGGCTGCATCCTGACGACCCCAACGCCAATAGGAACGCCCTCGATAAGATCGTCGGCGACTACCATTTCACGTGCAACGTCAACGAATTCGCAGGCAGATACGCCGAAACGGGAAACACGGTCTACATGTACTACTACAAACACAGGTTCGTAAATCTACATTTGTTTCTTGCAGATTACACTGTTTAATATTCTAAGTATTCTATAAAGTTGTATGGTGCCTTGTAAAAACCACGCAACTACATTTAAAAAAAACTTTTATTAACAAACTGGGAGATTGGTAATTGCATTCAATAATATTGAAATAATGATTGTTTCGTATAATACCCTAGTAGAAGTCAATATTTGCCATGCCAGCGCCACGCATGGACCCTACTTGCGCCTTACCAGGTAACAGGGCCCATACATGGCGCTGGCATGGCGCTCGCTAGCAAGAAAATCAATTTCTGCAAGGGTACTTGTACCAATATATAAAAAATGTATGCATAAAAAACTAAAAAAAGCTAAAATACAATAATAATTTGAGTTAATGTCCAATGAGATTTTTTTGTGCAATCATTATAACCTGGATTAACAAATTGTGGTGAATCAGTATTGGAAAAAATAGGAAAATATGTGAGTGATTCCCTAGATTTTTTCATATTCAAATTGGATAAAAGGAGAATGAACAAAAATTAATATCACATCGATAATACGATATTTCTCATAAAATAAGGATATAACAACTCTAAAAAACCTTAAGGCACTACCGGGTGCTCGATCCAACTAGTCGATGAGAGACTATATAGGTGAAGAAAATCAAACTTCGAAAAAGAAATTGAAAAATAACGACTTGTAGAAAATTGAATGACGAAAAATGTTGATTGTTGCATAACAATATTCACAAAATGTAATATTCATTTATGGCAATACTTATATTTTTTGGTTTCATGGTCGCTCTATCGATAAACGTTGAAAAAATTAAAAAAAAAATGACACTTAACCTCTATTTATGAAAGAAATTTGGAAAAAATACTGATTTCTCAGTACTTTTCTTCTCATTTTCTTTTTTTTTTTTAAGGGAAAAATTACTCATCATTACGAAATCCATCAGAAAAGTATTCATGGTACCTAAGGAATACGATCATACCTAAACAATTTTTTGTAATCAGCAATTTCAAAATGTCGCTAACGAAATCATTGACTGTAGATTTATGTAATTCGGTATTTGCAATTACTTTCTCATTCTTCCAAGGTCAGAATATGTTTTTAGAGGGGTTTCGGTGAATTCCTTCACTCTTCTGTTTGGAGTCAATTTCTCCACATACTTTCTTATCCGTAAACCAAACCACTAATAAAAATAACAAAATATACAAAAAAGCAAAAAAGAAAAAAATCTTTTTTTGAAAAATAGACGTTAGGTGTCATTTTCTTTATTTTTTTTTTCACCGGCTATAAACCGGCGATCTCAAAAACACAAAATATGACCATTGGCATATATGAATATTACATTTTGTCAAAACAGTTAACAATCAAAGTCAACGTCGATAGTCGGTATATTTTGGCCGATTAAGGTTAATGGGCATATGCAGTTTTTATATTTATTCTCACCCACCTATCGTTTCCTTATCTGAAATGGAAGTTTATTTGAGATATATGAGGCCGTTTCAAGTACATATATTTCGATGAGCTTTATTGCCTCTACTGGCTATTACATACACCGAGAAATGATGGAAAGCAATGAAATGAATTCATGGTTTGAAGCACAGACCATATCCTATCCACATCGATTATAAATGTTCCTACTTCTACGCTTAGAACGATATATTAAATTCAGGTAGTAAGCCCAATGAATGTCTACATTGATTACAATTTTACATTTAGAACTCGTTGAGTTGGGAAAAGTGAAAAGTCCATAAGTCAAGAAATGGTTTTTCAGTTTGTACTAAATAATTCACTTATATATGTGTATAAAATGGTGTATCTGAAAATATCTAATAAATTTTAAGCCAATATAAAAATATTGAATTTTTTTAGGGATTATTATAATGGAAAATAACTTTATTCGGTAATGTCTCTTCTGATGGTATTTTACATATATATTATCTCTATCTGTTCTCCAAATATACATCGCCCGTTAGGAATTTCACGTAATTCTAAATGCGTTATATAACCTCGTTTTCAGTTATTAAGTTTCAATTAAATAAAAACCAGTTTTATCTACTCCTAGAGTTTAATTACTCAATAAAAAAGAATTTAAACGAGACACAATACGTGATTCATATTGGGAATTTCACTGAGCCTGAAATTAAACTGTTGTATGTACTTGAAAAATATGAGGGTACTTTTAATTTTTTCCTGCAAATACGAGTCTCTCAAAGATAACATTGGTAATTTACGTGTTCTACTCATATTAACAGATTGGTTTACTTTATTTTATTCCCATAACTCTCTATAATTTGTTAAATCATATATTTAAGGATTTCAGAAAATTCTGATTATCAATTTTATCAATATTAAACAAAAATTCAATACGGCGAAATCTTTTAAAAGTTTTTACCGTTTTCGGTTGAAAACGTTCAATACGAGGTTTTCAGGGTCTCTACGATTACGATATCAGAATGGGAAAATTCAAAATGGCGGATCCAATATGGCAGAATTTAACAAATTTTTTAACTATTTTCGGTTGAAAATGTCCACTAGAGTTTTTTTTGGGGGGGTCTAAGATTATGAATATGACGTTAGAGGTGGAAAATTCAAAATAGCGGATTCAATGTGGGGATGAATATTTTTGACGACGAAATAATACCGGATTCATCAGAGGCCGGAAATTACTTTTTCTTACTAATATTCTCTTCAAAATCAGAATTTTTTTCGTCGCCAAAAATATTGATCGCCACCGAAAGTAGGTAGTTAAAAAAATATAAAAAATTTCGCTGCATTGGATCGGACATTTTTAATTTTCCATTTATGATATCACATTCATAATGAGAGACTCATAATTCGCTTTTTTCATGGCTGCATCGTGTAGAGCATACCTAAAAACATTAAGAAAATGTAGTGGCGTAAAAAAGCATCATCGATTTGATTAAAATTTGAGAGCCCAAAGTCGCGGTTCAATTTTGTGTTATTCAGGTGTTAATGGGTTAATTTCAAAATTAATTTCATATAAATTCCTTTGATCTTTGTTAACATTAAAGCTGAATTATGAAGCTCTCAAATGGAAAATAAATTTGTTCCATTAATTAATTTGGCAAGAATTATTCTGCGATACGAGTAAGCCGAATTTCAATAATTTATCAAAAAGAACATGCTCTTTCAGAATATATCTACAGGGTTGACCTATTTTGTAATTTATTTGTGAAATGTTCATCGAGCCATGAAAATCAACATTTTCGATGCAATTTAAAATTAGTACTAAACAATGTTGGGGTTAATATATTATATGTCGCAGATTTTTATAAATATTCAGGTGGAAATAAAGAGTACTAGACAATCGGCATAAAATACGATTAACTGATAAATTGTTCATTGGTGTTTGAATATTATTTACAAACTGTATATGCATATTTTTAGAGAAAACTGAAAAAAAATGTCTTCAAAACATAAGATTTTTGACGACATAATATACACGTATTAAACTGGCAATTAGCCGTAACTAAATTTAGTTCAGATTTAGTTCATGTCGACCAACTCTTTATAATTTAGTAACTTTCGTGTTTTATTGACGTTTACATTCTACTCTATTTTTGAATTTCAAGTAATTCTACAGTTCCGAAATAAGAGAAACTCGTCTTAATAACGGTATGAGATACGATTACGAGATTGATTTATACTGAAATGTAAAACTTATTAGATTTTCATGAAAATTATATCTGAAATCGAGGCATTCAAATAGTTGTTAATGATATTTAACATGTTTAATAGAAAATTCAAACTACAATACTCGATATCTTTCACGTGGATGAAAGATTCACTACAGCGTTAGGGGTTAAAATCAATAGTTAAATTAATCTTTAATTTACTGTGTCATTAATCAAGAAGGTTTTAGAATGTAGTCTTAATAATTGAAAATGAGGTTATATAACGTGTTTTAAATTACGAGAAATTCCTAACAGGCAATATATTTGGAGAACAGAAATAAATAATGCGTGTAAAATACCGACAGAAAAGACATTACCCTATACTCTAAATTTTTTAAAGTGAAAAAAGAAAACAATTTTATCAAAAAGTGACTTTTTCACTATTTTTAAAGTGGAAATTTCACTTTATTAATAGAGGATGGAAATCTTCCACTCTAATAAAGTGAAAATTTCACTTTAAAATAGTGAAAAAGTCACCTTTACCTAGCAGAGAGTGGCTCAATTTTATTTGAAGAAATTTAGAGTGTAATAAAGTTATTTTCCATTATGATAATCCTTTAAGAGAAATGTCCATACTTTCTGAAAAAAAGAAAAAAAAAAGATTTACTTACTTATTATTGACTATTGAGATTTTCTTTATAAAAAATAGTTAGAAATAGTTAATAATAAATGTCAGTTCTATTGCTATCAAGATAACTATTCACTATAACGTTTCTTATCCCAATTCACTAATGCAGTTTTTATTATGAAAAACAAATATTGAAAAATAAAAACAAATTAGCGACAATACATTTTTAGTTGTAATTTTATTGTAAGTAATATTTCAAAGCGTAACACCCCAGTGTTATAAATGTAACGATTTTACATTACCATAATCATCATTTAAAGATAATTTAAACATATAATAGATATTAAAAACATATTCTGACGTTTTATTCGATTTTTTGCAGGTCCCTCAATAATCCTTGGCCAAAATGGACAGGAGTAATGCATGCGGATGAAATTAGCTACATTTTTGGAGAGCCTCTGGATCCCTCGAAAAAATACACGAGAGAAGAAATTCATTTATCTAAAAGGATGATGAGATACTGGGCGAATTTTGCGAAAACTGGGTAAATCAAAAACTAAATTCTATACTTAAGTAATTATATATAAGGAGAAAAATAAATGTTAACCGTTGCGACATGTTTAGAATAGGGACAAGTATATTCAGATAATTCTTATTGCTATCTTAAATATTATAGCTTCATATGCTGATGATAGAATAAGTTTAGAATGTGGAAGGATTGCTGCTACTAATATCTCAGATAGTTGCAATAAATACAATTATATTGTCGCTGATTATCAAGATTTCCATTATCCTCTTCTTGAAATTTAGTTTTCCCTGTACACTATCTTAAAAGGATTTCGAAATCTTCAATTGTTGATTATTTTCTCAGGTGTTATGAAACGTCACTGGACGTCACATTTTATTTGATTTAAGCTCGTACGGAAGGAATTGGAAGCCCGAAGAACAGAATTATAAATTCAAGAAATTTATGAAATTAGTGAAATTCTAATGTATTTTATTTTAAAAAATTCCAGCTTTCTTTGGCCTTACGTTTTTAAAATCTCATAACGCGGAATATCAGACCTGAGAGTCGAAAAGTTTCAATCTGCATACTGTTCATTCATAATCATTGATCAAAACACTCTACAGTCCAATATTAAATATTGTCAAATTTTTAATGATATATTTAACATCCTTAAAAACGGTTTTAATTCTTCATTCTTCTAAAACAGGTACTTTATATTTATATTAGGAGTCTGTACTATTAACGAATTCATAAACCATATGCAGTAATAACTAACTTAGATCAATTTTTACAACTTTTGCCATATTAAAAACGCCATTTGAAACTTCAAAATGTCCAAACCAATTTGTATGGAATACAAATAACGTCAATTTATATGTTTTGAGAAATCCAATTTATTCGGTAAAAAAATATCTTTGTCTCTATCAACAATATTAGTAACAGAAAACAAAATTACAGTACTGCGACTTATTATTTAAAGTCTTAGGTCGCTGCGTTTACTAAATTTATGGATATTGACACTGATTTATATGAAAAAAAGACCTAAAATAAGATTATATCGAGGACGGGTTCTGAGGAATCCGCTGTGTCGCTAAGGTATAAAACAGGACTTTACATTAGCATTTGGATGTGCAAAATGTAGCGATCTGCTGTATAATATAGTTATTTTTGTATCAAGGGCGTAAAATAGAGTGTTATGCCTCGACGACAAAAACCGAGGGACGGCGAAGCCGGCTCGAGCTTCATGAGGGTGAAAATTCTACGCCTGAGATTGAAACATTGTTTTTTGACGCAGCGGGCCTAAAACGGCAATTTCACGCCTCCGTGTTAAATTAATTTTTTGCTGCAGTAGGCGTAAAATGAACATTTTACGCCCGCAAATCGAAGAGGTGGAAACATTTTGTAGTCAAGGAGTAAAACTCCATTTTACGCCCTTCATATCAAAATAACTATTATGCCCCTACTGCATCAAAAACAAATGAATGTCCTGTATTTCAAATCAATGGGCATATTTTACGATTCACTATAATGTACCTGATTTTGTGACGGGCTTCCGAATATAGGTTTAATAAACGTTTTGAAAACTATAATTTCAACGTTATCAACATGTTTACTATTGTTAATATCTTTAAATATAAAAAATCAAGAAATTTACAGTATTATATTTTATACTGCATTTTATTTCTTTCTAAATATTTTTATCTCTACTGCTACAGGAATCCCAACATGGGTGATGACGGATCCTGGACGGAGGCTCCTTGGCCACCGCATACATCCGCGAAGAAGGAGTACCTGACACTCGACACCAACACCACGGAGATTGGATACGGTCCTCGGGTGAGGCAGTGCGCCTTCTGGAAAAAATACCTCCCTCAGCTCCTCGCTACCACTTGTGAGTACACTTCCTCATTCAAACTAACTCGCAATATGATATTACGTGTACTAGATCAGATTTATCCTCTACAATTTTCTTCCTCTATCATTTTACATTTTATATAATTAAATTTGAAATAAATAATTAAAATTATAGGTATATAATTATTAGAAATATAAGGTTGTCGATATACAAAGGTAACGAAAATTACCGTTTTCACTAATAATTAGATTGTTGAAGGGCGAAAGTATTATTGTTTTTGGAACCAAATATGGAAAGCTGAGAAAATAATTTATTAAAACAATTTTTGCTAATGACACAAACTTTCTTCTTATCGTCAGTTATTTTTACAAAATGAATGGATTTTAACTAATGACGGCTTATTTTTTTGGAAAACAGATTCCCGACAGTTTTAAAAACTGGCGAAAAGAACAATATTTTTGTCCTTAATAACAGTTATTTAACAAATCATCGACAATAATAACAGGGTAAAGTTGCAGAAGAGCTACCTCACCTCAAAAATCAATTGTGCGACATGTTTCTGACGTATTTTGGGGCGCTGATTACGAATCTGATAATAGAAATTGGCGGTCGGCCATATCTTGGCCGCCATTTTGAAAAAAACATGATTTTTTGTAGATTTTTGCATTTATTTGAAATAAATACAACTCTGACGAAAAAATGTGTCCAACAAAAAATGAAGAGCGGAAAATACTCTACAAAAAAGGTTGTATATATTTTTCTCGTTATCCCAACGATAAGACTGCGAATGAGCGGTGAAAGTGCCCAGGTGTTGTAAGGACACTACTATAGAAAAACCTAGATGAAGGGATCCCGATAGTTTAAGCCACACAAATTGCACGTGGGTTTGATTATTAAACGCACCTGTGTGGTTAGAGGTTAGGGTAGTATAAAAAAGGGGGGTCTGGGGGCGGAGCCCCCCAGCACGCAAGCGCCCCTAGGTTCACGCATTAGGTTCTACTACTAGGTTCGAACGGAAGGGAATAATATATTGTAAAATCTGAAGGTAATGCGTAAACCTAAGGGGTGCTTGCGTGCTGGGGGCTCCGCCCCCCAGACCCCCCTTTTTTATACTACCCTAACCTCTAACCACAAAGGTGCGGTTAATATTCAAACCCACGTGTAATTCGAGTGGGTTCGACTATTAGGATCCCTTCTTCTAGGTTTTACTAGGGTTTACTACAGTAGTGTCCTTACACCACCTGGGCACTTTCGATGCTCATTTGCGGACTTTTCGTTTGGATGTCGAAAAAATGCATATAATCTTTTTTGTAGAGAATTTTTCGCTCTACAACTTTTGATTGAAACATTTTTTCGTAGGATTGTTACTTTTTCACAGTTACTTTTTGTCAGTGTTTAAATTCGGAAGAAAAAAATTGCAATTTTTAACATTTTTAAAATTTGACAACTACGAAACTATAACCACTGAAGTAAAACTAAACGCACCAATTGAAAGCTTTATTTGTGTACTTTAAAAGACATCTATGAGTTTTATCATTATCATTAACGATTCAGAGATAGAACTCATTGTTTGATGATTTAAAAAATTCAGAGCGTTCACGAACTTTTGGCCGGTAGTGTACTTCACATGAAATATAAATATATACAAAGACATAAAGAGCAGCCTATTTTACCTCCATGTGCGTTACACGTAAGGACTTAGTAGATAAATTTTGGAACTTGCAATCCTAAAAATTTGCAGGATTCGTAGTATGACTATTGCACTAATAATATAATAATCAATTACTTCAGAGTTCGAATTACAATTTACATATACAATATTTAGTAAACGTCTTTAACGCCCTCTTGATTCCTCGGTCTTTTATTCCGATAACTGTATTCGAAGTATTCCACGTAGATGTAGATTTAAATCCCTCTAGGAGTACTTCGTCCCTATTCTTTTCGATCAAGAATATAACTGCAGCGGTAAAGGAAATCAAACGAGCCGAGGGATTATAATTTACTGAAAGACAGGAAAATGCAAGCCCAAAGGAGCAAAACTGAATACTTACTTTCTCTAAGTTCGCAGTTTACTCCTATTATATTACTGCGGGCAGAGAAATTTAGGTAACATTTAATTTTAGAATAGGATATTTTTTTGTTTCCACAAGGATCCGCATAGATTTTTCCTTGCTAAAGACAGAACAATTTACTAAAATAATAGAATCTTAGAAAAAATAATAAAATTTGTTGTGCGTATAATTTCTCCTTGTGAAGATTATTGGTTAACTAGATTAAGTCCGTCAGCTTTCCTTTGCAAAGAAAGTTAGGCCAGTATTGTCCGCATTAAAATTTATTTACAAAAGTGTGGGAGGCAAAATATCCTTAAATGTTTAAAAGAATCCAGAGTGACGAGTGTCAGAGCAAGGTAAAGCTGTCAAAACCACTGTTGAAAAATGATATTTTCACACGTAGATCTTTTACGGCTCATTTATTGCCACATACATAAAAATGCTCCTTATTTAAACGAAATAATGAGTGGTCTTGCTGGCTTCGCCATAAGCTCGCAATACTACTTTCAAAATGCCTTCACAGGAATTTAAGGCTCATTAAACCCATTAATGCTCAACTTGTCCAAAATTTTACGTTACAGCCAGCTTTAAAGTTTTTTATACAAATTCAGTTGGGTGTTGTTCTAAATTACGTTTCCTAAAATACTTTCGTCAGTTGTAGATTTATGTATAATCATTAATTTTACTTCCATAACGGTATGGTATGGTAGTGGAAAATATTCCATCGGGGTCATCAATATGATTTTAAATCTACATAGTTGAATTTTTCGTTTTTAGCGATAATTCAATATGGCTACAATATCCATCCATCATCACGAAGAAAGTAAGATAATATCGTAATTAATAGCTTCTTTAAAAACGTCCTGTTATAAAAATACAGGATAAAAGTTATTTTATTTATCGAAATCTTTTGAATGATGAAAATCCTTGTTTTTTCTTGTATTTTTCATAATTTTGTTATTTTTAATATTTTGTTAAATTAAAAACTGCATTTGTTGTTAATTTTATTTTTGTAAACAAACAAGAAAGGATTATCGACACTTAATTAATTACCCAAAAATTATATTGCTCCCAAACTATCATTCTCGATAAATAAAACAAATGTTATCCTTATTCATTTATCATAAAACTACGTTTTTAACGAATTATCACGATATTGGATCACCTCGCCGCGATGGTGGATTACCGCCATATTGAATTATCACTGGAAAAGAAAAATGCAATTACATAGATTCAAAGTAAAAGTGTCGATAACCACAGTGGAGTGTTTTCCAGTACCATATGGCACCGTTATTGAAGTAAAATTCATTATTTGTACAAAAATCAACATCTGAAAATAGTATCTTTTTTTAATTTGTGGACAATCGGTATAACTAATGGTTTTTTCCCTGATTTTGACATCGCATTCGAGAAGATGGAACTCAAGCCTTGCATAAGAAACGTATTTATATGCCCAACTGTATTTTCAAATAAAAAATTTAAGGCTAGATTCTTTACAAAATTTGGGTGCATTTAAGCATTAATCAGTTAAGGACTACAGTACCCGGTATACCGACAAGCCCAGTAACGATTTTAGACCCAGTACCAACGAATAGCACTGTTGATTTTATTAGTTTTAACAGCGGACTGCAGACAACTACTCTTCAGGCATCATATAAAAAATGGCTCTTCTCAGCAATTTCAGACTTATTTAAGACTCCAAATATAGGGTACACTGGTGCCTTCAATGAGCCTTAAATTCTTGTAAATCGATAGTCAGAACGTGCCTTTCTAGAGTGGCGCTACCAGTTTGCGGTACAGTTAACGGGATCACTCGTTAATTCGTTTTAATAAAGAGTAATTAATTTTCCCAATACGCCTTACACGTACCTTAAAAGATTCACGTACGAAAATCTCAATTTTCGAAAGTGTTCGTGCCAGATTTACCTTGCAAAATATCGGAGAAGAACATAACCCATTTAAATATTAGAAAATCTCTCCATTACCATCTTTACTGTATCAGTCATTGATAATGATGTTATATATGTAATTTCTATTCTTATATTTTGATGGCACAGGGCATTTTCGCATGAATTACATCAATTTCAAACAGCACAGAGATTATGGTACATAAAAAAGAAATTTTAATAGTTGAGGGCACGATCAACTGTACCAAACGTTTTGACATTTCATAAAAAATCTAGAACTTTTGTTGCATACAATAAAATCAGAAATATTTAATGAGGAGTTTTAGTATAGCTTGAAATCTCGTCGTAAATTCTTATCAATCAATTTTTGTAATCGTGTAGTACATTTCATTTTACCTTCTACTACTGATTTTTCTAGCGACTTTCACGTACACTCGCTGTCAAATGTAATCCTGGCAATTGATTTACTTATTTCCAATTTCCGCTCTTCAACCGGCAGCATTAAGGGAAATGTATTTTTCGATGTATCGCGAAAATGGAATCGTCGCCTTCGTTCTGAAAGTACGAAATTGATTTACGCATTTCTCTAGGGAAAGGTTCGAAAGAAAGTCGCGTCCCGGTCTCAATCTAATAAAAAGTGAAGCGACGAATGAAACCCATGATCTGGTGTGGAGAAGCAACGGCGAGAGAAGGAGGGGTGAGGGGTCTTCACATCGGCGACCTTAATTGAGGGCCTCGGCCTTCCGCTCGCTTGTCAATTGTCTCGAATGACACCTGTTGAATCGGAAGTGTATTTAGTTATAGGTTCCGTCGTCACTTCGACATGCATTGTATTTTAACAATTGAAAGAAATCAAAAAGTTTTTTAAACTAAACACAAATTTTCGAACACCAGGCCACAAGGAACTGGTCATTAAGCGTAAAAAAATCAACTTCTTCTAGGAGAACATCATATCATTTTCGAACTCTTTTTAGACTTTTAGGTGATTACTAGATCATTTATCTTGAAATCCAAATGACATATCTGGATATATACACGGTAAGAATTTTAAGAAATATCAGGTTACTTAATATAAAATTCAGTATTTGTCCTATGATATACTTCTATAAATATATGATAAATACATGGAAACAAAATACAATTTGACTTATTGTTAGTCCATTTAGTCCAATGGTCATTAAGTCCAATTGCTCCAAAACCAAATACGGCGTATTTTAAATACAAAATTAACAAAATTTGGTGTTTCGTTTGTTGTCATTTTTTCGCATTAATTAAGTTATCGATGGCGAACTACACCAAAAGTGCACAAAATCTATATACTTCAATTAGAAATGTTGTTGTGTCGCCTAGAGTCAACCTAACTAATTAAATTTAATTACCAACGTTTTTAATATGTCTAATGGTTTTGAGTAATTTCAAGAAATTCGAATCAACAACTAATGTACCTACTTTTTTCGGACAATTATACTGTGAGAAATATTTATTTTATAAAAAATCTTCATAGTTAATCAGTAAGGTTTATTTATTTTGACATATTGACGCTTTGAAAATGTTTTTAGAGTTTGTGCTCTTTAGGTTGCGGTTAGGCATCGATCTCGCGACTTTATTGATGCGAAAAAAAAACTCAAACAAACAATAAAACATCCGTAATTTTGTTCATGTTTATTAACCACTTCACTGGTAATGTATCATATGTGTACAAATAAAAAAAGTGCCACGACTGGTAATGTATCACATATGTACATTTTTAAATACCTTCCACAATTTCCAATGAAGTTGCACGAAATTTGGTATGCTATAGTTTCTTAGGTCGCTGAATACGAACCTGAGGTCACCGTTTCAAAATTCAATATGGTGGTTCCAATATGTCGGCTACAAGCCATATGCTTTTGAAGCAAATTTTTTTCTGTGCTTGGAAAACGGCTGAAATTTGTTACTCGGGGTTTTTTGGGGTCACTGATTACGAATCTGACCTCAGATTTTCAAAATTCAAAATTGCTGATCCAAGATGGCAGTCGAATTTTTAAAAATTCGTCAGATTTGCTTGAAACTCGTTAGTTGGGGGTTTTTGGGGTTGTTGATTACGAATCTGATCTCAGATTTTCAAAATTCAAAATGATATATCCGAGATGGCAAATAAAATGTGCAAAATGAATTTTGACCATACCTTGGCGGACATTTTATGAATTTTGAATATTTCATAAAATGAAAAAATTATGTGGTTGACTATAACGACGATTGGTTAATTATAACGACCCCAGAGTGCACCACGAGGAGGTAGGGGGAGGATTTTGCATCCATTTTTTTTCATTTTATTGTATTTTTGTTGTTTTTTTTTGTTGTTTTTTCTATTTTTGATCCGCTATTTTGAATCTATAAACTAATGCACACTTCAAATTCATTTGATATCATGTTCAGATAAACATATTTCTTGTGAAAAGAGATGTTTCAATATTGTTTTGTTTCGTCAAATTGGATCTACCATTTTGAATTTTTAAATTCTTAGATCATACTCGTATCCAACAACTCCGAAAACCTCATATTTAACATTCGCATCGAAATTTGATAAAGAAAAATGTATACTTTAAAAAAAATGTATGCACCATGTGGGGGGTGATGTGGAAGGGGGAGGTGAGTTTTTTTTACGTTAAATGATATGTTTTTGATGAAATGGAACCCATGTTTCACAGTTTCTTGATATCTTAAAAACTGGCTCGTACCAGTCTTGGTACTTATTATTTGAAAACGGCTACCAGTGAAGTGATTAAAAATGCGCCATTTTGGTTTTTGTAGCCATTAAAATACAATTTTGACTACGCTATTGAAAGATTACTCTAAAAAATAGCAGAATAGATATGTTTGGAATTTTTATTTCAATTTTTTACTGTAGAAAATAAGTGTCAAACATCAATGCATTTCCGCATTTAATAGGTTAAACCTAAATTTTTAGGTTTAAAAATGACGAAATTAAAAAATGATGAGAATATTCAGCAATAAACTACACGAAATTCCTTATGGTGTAGCTAGAAACATGGCTGGAGCACACTTACATGAACACAGTAATTAACGCATTAATGCCCAAGTGTCCATAAGTTTTGCTTTTAAACGATTTTTTAGTAACGAATCCGAGGGTATGTCCCTGAATTTCGCCTAATAGGAAATAATTATGCAGTTAGATTTCATCCCAATTTAGCGTAAATTTCAGTGAAATGTTTCGAAAATAAACGGCATAAGTTTATATGTCCCTATATTCTTATTCAGGATATTAAAAAACGGCGAAAGATGTGTTCCATATTCTCTTGAGAAATATGGTATAGTAAAACAAAATTTCAAGGATGTTGACAAGAATAAAAATTTCAAATGTTAATTTGAAAACAGAGAAGATGCATCTGCTTTCTCTCCTCCATAATCAAATTTTAGTAAATAGAAACTGCCATGTGCAATTTTACGTTTTCGAAATCCTTTGAAGCTGTAGTAAACCTTCTTTCTCAACATTAAAAAAGGTTCTTTAATTTCATTAACTTTTAAAATACGGTGGTATATTGAATTAGTCGAAATGCAAAAAGCCTGTCATTTAAAGTATTTGCTTTTGCTGAAAATATATAATGAAGAAGATTGAAATGATTTTTTTTTAATTGAAGCCCTTGTATAATAATATTTCTATTGCAGTTTCGAAGACCTATCAAGAATATCGATATAAATGAAGTGTACTTGACAAATAGCTAAAAGCAATTGAAATGCAAAATGGCAAAAAGCAAACGAAACAGTTTTCAATGGTATAATTGATATCATAACCCAAATTTTAATGAAAATTTCCTGAGGAAAAGTCGTATATCATTCATAAATATGTCATCTTTTTCGACCTACCTTAGTTAGAAACCAATTTTATTCTAAATAATTCTATAATTTAAAATAAAAATCTCAATTTTGTTACGGAAAATATTGTTTGTTTTCGATTTCCGAATGATTTCGTGTCGCTAATAACGGGCACAATGCACATGAAGTTCGGAAACTGTCGACAATACAGGAGCTCACAAATGAAAGCTTATTGATGGTTTATTGTGAAACCACAATGATGGTTTATTATGAAATCTAATTTAATTACACGCAGGAAAATGTGCGTTAAGATTCACAATATCTATTGTATTATTCGCAACAATTATTATAAATGATGCGATGCGGAATGTAAGTATTAAAAATGCAGTGTAAATTTTACAACATATATTGCATTTTTTTTCGATATTAGAAAATGATCAGAAAACTCCAAATTACAATTAATAAATAACTATTGTAAAATTAAACTATATAATTTTATGAGCGACTGCCAAATATTGGAATAGGTGAGATAAGCAGGTGATATTATACAAGCCCTTTAATATTTTCGATTTAATTCACCATGAAATTACATGAAATTCGTTGCAGGTCTCAAATTTATTAATGTATTTGTAGCATTCTGAACTTGTGAGCTGTTAGTGACCAAAATGGAAGAAGTTTTCTGCGATAAACAGAATTCCATTAACCGATTTTGAACCATATAGACCTAATATCAAGAATAACTATTTCGCCTATATTTTCCTGGTTGCATATTTCTGGTCGACGACCCTAAATATTTTCCGATCAAATTTATTTCTATTGAGATACTTTTTATGAATTCAGTATACGATTTTGAATCCACCATTTCGAATTTTGAAATTCTCATGTTTGAATCATAATTACCAATGAATTATAATGAAGAAAATATTGAAAACTTGTGTGCAGTAAAACTGATGAATTTGCATTACTGAAAGCCTCGAGTTCAAAATTGTGCACCATTATTTAAAAATAATCAGTGATTTACAAAGACTTTGTCTTAGAATGGTTTAGGAAAATAAAGGTTCAATATAAGTAAACGTACTATCTGTTATAATTGTGCAAAATTTAAAAAAAAATGTGGTTCTTTACAAAAGTTTAGATAAACTCTCAAAAAATTCTAACGTGGTCAAGTAGTTACCAGGTTAGATTTGTTTTCAGCGCAAGAAAATGTACAAACCTTTACCCATTTTACAACTGTATCATAGGTCTATGTAATATAAAGTTCAATTGGTTAGTTTTTATATACACAATGTATAAATAAATAAACAGAATCGCAATATGTTCATTTTTAGGATTACATTGTAACTGCATATTACATTACTATTATTTTACAAGACAAAGCAATTGAACGAAATAGAGTACCATTATAAATATTCCACATATTACTAATTACTTGTTCGTATTGCAGTATGTTTATTTGGAATATGATCTAAATGTATATATTGACACCTTCCAGAAATAAATTAAACTGGTTTATAGCACCGCGATTAGCAGCTCCATTATATAGGTGTAATAACGTTCAGAGTAATTAATGTTTCATCACCGTCTTATGTCGACGATAAATTCGACTTCCACGATCACTCTAGTTCGAGACAACTAAGTTTGTGAGCTCTATCTCCAGAACACCCTATATCATTGTTATGCGAAACACGATCATGCTGAATAATTGCAAGTTCATTATTACCGAAAGCCTTTCTGGTAATGTTCACATGTGCATTTAATATTTTCGTTCAATTTAGGTCGAAGCAATTTTTTTCATGATAGATAGTTAAATCGAATATAATATCTCTCTACAAGGTATATAAGATATTCCAACAACATTATTTATTTCAATTATTATCTATATTTTATTGGAGTGTTATTGGCTTATAGAATTGGAACGTAATTGAAAAAACCTCAAAACCCTGATTACTTTACGACGCACATAATCAAGATTCAAATGAACACAGTGCTTATTTAAGGTTTCGAAGTAAAAGTTTGCAGTTTTAGAGTGGGCCACTACCAATCACTTGATTACTTATGCATTCACGATACTATTTTTCAGTACGAGAGAGCGTATTTCCGTAGATTGAAGTTCTTACCTTGTCGATAACCTTGAAGGGTATTTCAAGGACATTTTTGTAACTTTGTAATCAACAATTCATAGTGTCCCCTAACTCTACAACTGCAACATTTTAACTCGAAACCTTAAATAAGTACTCTATTCATTCAAATCTTGATTAATTGCGTCGTAACGTAATCGAGGTTCCGATCTTGTCGATGACTTTAAAGGCTCTTTACAGTTCATTATTGTAACTTTAAAACAACAACAACAAAATTAGAAAAACTTTGTTAGCTTTTTTTTCAGACATTTGAACTTCATTTTTGACCTTTTCAAGGTTTCAAAAATAATGTTTCGCAACACAAGGTTTAAAATCTTCCGCTCTTTCTGTTGCTGAGGTCAAAAAAGGTTTTCGGATGTAAAAAAACGAAGGTGACCACAAAATATCCATGAAGATCATCAGCAAGGTCAAAACCAAGGTCACTATTACATGCAGCGCCAAATATTGCTGCGCAAATGATCCTAACCTAAGTAAAAAAATATGCTATATAAAAGCCGATGTGTTTCGAAACTTGTTGAACACTCTGTAGATATTACTTATCAAAATAGTAATAATAATTTTTTGTAGTGAATAGTGAAAATACAAAAAGAATTGTTTCTGTAGTACGTTTCTTTGCTGAATTAAAGGCAGTACTTATGTCTAAAATGGAATGTGAAAATATACACTCATTGCAAAATTTATTTAAAATTAAACAATTGTGTTTATTTAATATCAGAATAATCATACTGAAATAAGTGATTTATTGATTTAACAATAAGTGCACTACCCAAATTATTGAATAAGAGGTAGCTAAAATGGAAAAAGAGAAATGACAATTTCATAAATACTTTATGTGTTGTTGAAGATTAATATTTATGAAACAATTTACTTACATTTTGATGTAATCGTATTAAAAAATATTTTGATAAGAAAACAAAAAAAAATATATTCCTTAGTAAACAAAAAATCTGTATTATACGGGTACGTAATTGAATACTATTCATCCAATCAGTTGCTACTCAATTACTATAGAACAGCGAATAACCTGGAATCAAATATTAACGCATAAATAGAATGTCATTAACTGGGATTATTTTAGGATCAAAATCTAATAATAGGAAGCACCAATAGTGATAGCAAATGGTAATACTCTTATCAATTACTGCTTTAATTATGAATACCTATTTTAGTACATTTTGCGAGCTTCTGTTGTATAGAATGGAATATTCCATTTGTGAATACTCGTTTACGCAAATGTTCATGCTTTCTATTTGAATACTTTCAAAGTTAGAATATATCACGACAAATCTCCTTATGAATATGAGTTTGAAATTTCCGTTCATTTCGATGTAAAATTTTGCAAGTTCATTAGGATCAGAATTCATAATGAACTTTCTTCTAGTTTTTGATATTTTGAATAGAATATGTTAATTTTTTAAAAATCTTTCTATGCCTCATTTAATTAGCATTTATACGCGCATATGCCTAACAAAGAGATTTTTAAATTCGTAAATGGAACTTCGTTTTTTATATTAATTATATGAGGACGATGGAAAAACAAAATGTCATAATAACTCATGAAAAATAATCAATAAAACCATTTTTCAGCGAAAATAATAGACATTAATAAACACGATTCTTAGAGGTAAAAAGTACATGATAATGACAACAACAGTCAGTAAGTAATCCTTCTAGGAGCAGGAGTAAGAATACTTACCACCTTTTTTAACATTTTACACTCTCTTATGTATAACAAATGAGATTTTTATGCCAACTTAAATTTGTGAATACAAACAAAAACATTTGTTTATTTTTAACCAGTTGTTATAATTTTCTTAAAACAGAATTTTTAGCAACAAATTTATATGGCCTGTTGAAAAATTGAAAATGGCGTATCCAAAATGGCGTACGAATGCGCATTTATTAATTATAATCTAATAAAACCATATACAAATTATCCAAGTTGTTTTTTCGAAGTTGAAAATGACGGATCCAAGATAATTCAAAAAGTTGAGCAAAGATTGTAAAAATAAACACTTCGCGGTATTAGGAGTCGTTGATTATGAATCCGATGTTAGTTTCTGGAAATTAAAAATGATGTCTACAAAATGGCGGACGAAAACTTTTAAAATTCACGAAAATGACTAGGTGGATGTTTCAGGAGTCGTCGATTCGAATCCGATGTTAGTGTTTTAAAATTAATTGGAATCGCTGTTTCCGATGTCTCATTCCTTGTGAACAAGCTCATAACATTTGAAAACTGAAAAAATTGAAAAACCCCTAATGTTATCGTTACCTCTGTAACCAGTCCGTTTTCTGCCAAAATATTCCGGCATAAAATTGAGAAAATTTGTGTTGAAAAGAAGTGTTTTTACGTTTAATTATTCGATACTTCGACAATGCAATTCAACAGGAACAAAATCACAAATCCAACAGGAACAAAATCACAAATCCAACTTTTTTTTAAGTAATAAAAAGATTAAAAATAAGAAATGTATAAAGGTTAGTTAAAAAGTTCGCAGACTTTATCAAATACTGGAAAAAATCTGTCCAATGCTATATATTGCCATAAAACGACAGAGGTAAGCTACTTCTCCGAGTACTCGTTACTTTATTAAAAATCAACCGCAGTCAGCCTCTCATAAATTCAACATGACTAACAATTCGCAAGATGAAAGCTTCCACACCGTGGAGTATCCTACTTAAAAATTTTTTACATCTCTCTTTCACGAAAAAGGAACTATACGCTGAGAAGGGCAAGAGCTCGTCCGTTACATGATTTACTGACTCGCCTTATCGCAAGTGCAAGGCGAATTGCCCCACTTAGGAGAGAGTGAGAGAGAGAGAGAGAGAGAGAGAGAGAGAGAGAGAGAGAGTGAGCGAGAGAGAGAAAGAGGACAGAGAATGAAAAACTCCTCAATTGCGTCGGCGACTCTAAAAGATGCAAACTCTCCTCTCGGCCTGGAAAATGCGATACTTTCCACTCGTTGAAAAGCTGCTTTCGCAGCCGAAGCGAGACCAAGGCAACCGAAACACATTTTTCCATATTTCGGCGGTTTTGCTAAAAAAAAAAGAAAAAAAACTTCAGGCAGAAAAGCAAAGAGGATACAAACGAGATTCATTGCCCTAATTGAAGCGAAACTTTTAGCAGGCGGACGAAGCTGCAGGAAAGTCGATAAATTCTTAATTTGTAAGATATATGCATGCGTCCACGAAGTTTGGAAATTGAAATTATACGAGAAGGAAAAATAGCAATCATAAAGTTCGGAGACGAAAGCTCATCGCCACCCGTCCACTGGAAATATTTCATGTACGTATACAGTGAAATTCATGACCAGTGACTTATTTTCGGAAATATTTTCTGTCGCGAGTGGAACAAACGATTCGTTCGGTGAAAACATTAATAGAAACATATTTTTTTCAAGATTTTTCAACCAGGATTGAAATTATATTTTTTATTGTTAATATGTATTTTGTTGTTGCATATACTGAGGGATATTATGTAGTAAATTATCTTAGAATGATTACTATTCTGCATTCGAAATTTACGGAGAGGCTTGTAGAAGAGGAATATTTCAAAAATTAAACAATATAGGGTAAATGGTACAGTAGTCGGCCACCCTACAGTAGTCGGCCACTTTACGTGAGCTATTTAGGATTTAAAAAATTTTACAAACCTGTTATTTTCCTTTACGTTTCGGTTTAACTCTTATCAATAAATATGTTTAAGCACAATTAATAGCAAAATCTGCTTCACTTGGCCGACTACTGTCGTTTTCGATACTTTTCAAAAACACAGTTTTCTAATACGTAAAAAAATACTTTTTGGTGAATATTACTCCGGTTTTATTTAAAGACAACCCTCAAGACCAATATTCTTTCGTACAAAAAAATAAACAATACTCATTGCACTTTTGAAATTAATTTTACCAAATACATTATTTCAGATGGCCGACTACTGTCAATTTTGATAATTTTTTAAAATGTAATTTTTTGATACTAAAAAATTATTTTTTCGTTATTATAAAGTATGCATACTAATATTGGACAACCCCTAAGACAAATTTTCTAATGTTAAATTTTTTCCTATTGTTTATTTGCGCTTTAAAGTCAAATTCACTGAAATCATAGCCTTAACTGGCCGACTACTGTACCATTTACCCTATTTACCATTTACCCTATTTACCATTTACCCTATTTACCATTTAATAATATAACTTTTTTTTTACTACGAAATCCCACACAGAATAGTAAATTTATCATTCTTTTTGTCGCGACTGCACAAAAATTCCACCTTTCCGCCCGTAAGAATGCCGCCCACTCGTGCTACGACAGCCTTCGCCGGGCGGAAAAACGTTTTTCCACCCGCTAACGATCTTTCACAATTTAATGTGTACTAAGGTATATTGTGTATCTAGGATGCAAAGGAAGGGATTGGAAACAGGCGGACAGACGTGCGTGTCTCCAATTCCTTCATTCTCGCCCGTGATATAGTAAAATCTGTACTTAAAAAACCACGCATTGATAATGCCGGTGAAGTACAATGCGGTGCAAAATCGTGAAAAACAAAATGCGGGCGCGAAACAGAATCGCCCTGTCTAGGAGGCGTGAAAACGCGAATAGCACCTGCCGGATCCCAGAAGGCAACCGTGTTGAATACACTTCAAATGTGAATATTGCGAATAATAATCAAGATACATCTACCCTTAGAATAGTAGCTTAAATTACGATATCTGATTGACTTAATTAGTGGAAAATACTATATCAAGACGTTACTGAGATTTATTTAAACTGAGAAAAAACTGGACTATATCGTGACACTGTTCATCATTTTCACGCACTGATGTTCCGATTGTAAATATAAAAAAATAGTTTGAAGAAATTGAAGCAATTTTCCAAAGGTGATAGGGAAAAATTCGATACTGAAACGGAAGATGAAAAAGTTCTCAGAACGGGATATGTCGTTTTCGAGCACAATGGACACCATTTTCTCGAGCAACGTCAGGAAGAGTATCTGCAGCAATTTCGCCCTGCATTGTCATTTTTATCTCGCTCTCAGTTCAGATTTGCCAAATGGGCGCGGATTCCGGAAAGGCAATGTCTCGTCGCCTTCTGATAACCCACGAAGCTTTCAAAGTGGAATTCCTCATTATTTACTCTCTCGGTCGATCTCCGTGACGTCTTCACTCCAGCCATCGACTTTCTATACCGAGGAAACAAAGACGTATTAAGTGCTTCCATTCTAAAAAACTTTTCAGGCTTCTTTCCAAATCCGCATTGCCACGGAAATTCGAGCTTTTTAATTATTCGGCCCTTAGTCAATACGAAATATATTTGAATATCGAAGTAATTGTTATCCTGTCACCCTTCAACATTAATGGATGAAACGTATAAAGGCAGCATCGACACGCTAAGGTCCGATTTACACTGGCCTATTTAAGAACTTCCGCATTCTCTGGGAACCCCAGCTTTTCTCCAAATTTCCTCGTTATCTCCGACAGCTTCAACTCTTATCGCGCGAGATCGCTGGAGGGTGACCTGGCATAAGTGGGTCTCGAGGTTGACACGTGGAGGAACATTTCGCGGACAATTTCTCCGGCGGTCGCCGACGGGGCTGTCCTCGCGAATGGCACTCGAGGGATACGGAAACGACCGGAGGGGTGAACGAGAGAAAAGGACAAGGAAAGAGAACCGGAGAGGAGAAAAAAAATAAGTTGAAGGGACGTATTTTTAGCCGCCGTCACTGTAGGACATTAGCCTCTGATGCACCCTCATCCTTTTGTCTCGACCCTCCTTGGAACTCCCTCCTTATCCCGAGTTTTGGTTCTTATCTGGAGATTGTCGCCTCGAGATGCTGCGGGGCAAAAACCAGGTGGAAAAAAGGAAATTTATAACAGGGCCTGGAGATCATGCGACCCGTAATTCGAAGTATACACTCCTCATTCGTTAGGGTGAAATTTCACCCCGGTTTAATCTAGGCGAAAGCCGAGCTCCTTGAAGCACCTCCTGACTTTTATGGCAGTGGGTTAGTGAATCTTCTGGGATACGTAATTAAAAAGAAATTTATTCATCATGTTTGTCGGCGAATCAAAGCTAATAAGTGGATGCACTTTTAAGTGCAAATTGTGCATCTTATAATAAAAAAAATCTCAAGTGGTTTTAATTCAATAAATAGTAATACGTAGATCACATCTTCATCTTTGCTGTGTAGTTGTAACACTTAACAATAGGACTGAGCTTATATAATCTTTACTCTTAAATTGGAAAAAACTTTTTAAATCCTTGAAAATGGAATCTCCCTAATGCAAATAGTCTGACAGAGGAAAAATGACTTATGATTAAATAAACAATTACGGTGTTCGAAGCAAGGGAACTTTCTATAAACCGACCTTCAAATTTTTGTCTAATAAAAACTGGCTGTTTCTACTTATAAGGTAAATTGGTACTAATAGGTGAAAATTTAATTGGTATAATGTTATTTTATGTGTCTATTGAAAACTACATTAACCCTTTTTTGCACAAAATGAGAAAAGCAAGATCCTTCAATTTCAGCTCAGTTTCTCGAGTAATTTTTTAGTTTTTTTTTCAATTTTGGCCGTTCTATTATTTTCAAGTGTCCTCTATTGATTCCCGATGTGAAAATTACAAAAATACTTTCTCTGAGGTCTTTTACAAGAAATTATTAATATTACATACTGCATACTGTTGTCTGAATAATTGTGTGAATACGAGGCCATTCTGAATTGGCCATTGCTTCTGGAAATATTGTATTGTTACAATATTTATGTTCAACAATCAGGATAATTTTTTATGTATGGATTTCATCGACTACGACCCGTTTCGGTAGAGAAAATCGCAAAAAATGTTAAAAAATACCTACACATCATGAAATTTTTATTCTATTTAACAAAATTTCTGTATAAACAATCTTTTTCTTGCAATTTTTGCAAGAATGCTTGAAAATATTAAAAAAGGAAGGCATCTTTCAACAATTTAAAAAAATCTTTTTACTGGATAAACAGAGCGGATGTTGCCGTACCTACTTTTCTCATTTTGAGCAAAACAGGGTTAACCCATGAAAGGACAAAATCCACAAAAATTGAACATGCATTAGCATTAAAACACTACAGAACAAATTTGTGCTACGTCTCTTATGGCTTAAACCCCGCTCTTTCGAATGCGGGATCGGAAAATACTGCAAAATCAAAAATAAAAAAAAATTATACATAGTTCATGAATGAAAAAGAAAGTTTTTAAGGTGTATTGGTTACTTATCGTTTGTTTTATCAATTTCCATGTAAGAATCTAATACGGATATAAATAATTTGTCAAAATATATGATCTTCAATATGGTGAAACCTATTTAAAAAAAAGCAATGTGGAGGTCCCCAAAATGGCTTACGAAATGAAAATTTGTTCGACAAAAAACCATTCTGGAATCAATGAGAAATGCACCATAATTATTTTGATATTTTGAAAAATTTATTATTTGTTACATGAAACTCGTGTAAATTATTTTAAATTTCGGGCGAACTCTGAAAAAATTCTAATATATTCCTTGATAGATTCTACGAATTGTTGTTCTTGATAAATGTTTATAACACTTGCTTGTTTGTTTTTATTTTTATAAATAATTCCAAAGAACAAAAAAAGTATAAAATTCATCAAAGAATATACCCGATTTTTTTGAGAATTTTTCAAAATTTCACGAATATATACGTATACAGTACTTATATTAAAAATTAATTTGAGACACGAAAATATAATAAATATACGATAAAACATATAAAAATTTCTGTTTTCCCTATATTTTAAGTTCTATCACATAAGATGCTTTCGATTAATTAGTATCCGAGTCATTTCGGAATATTTATCTCGACCATTGCGTCGAATTTCTCGTTTAAAGAAAAGGCAAGATGAAAATTGAAATTGGAGACTAATCCCTCAAAATTAACTTCCATCTCAAAACGGAAAAGTGCTACCAAAAGGCGATGTAAAAAATGAAGCAAGGTGATTGGTCGTTCAAACTCTAGGTGGATGGAAGGATTGTAGACGTTGTGATAGAATGTACTACATGCGAATAAAATAAAAGATACGTCCTTGCACTTGTTCTTGTACAGAAACTTTAAAGGGACATTGTAAAAGCAACTTTATCCCGTAATAAAATTGCTTTTAATTTACTCACGAGTTCCAGTCAACACTGAAAGCACGTAAAATACTCGGAAAACCTTCCGGAAAACCTCATGGACCTCGGGTGACATAAAAGGTATTTGTCGTGCATAAAAGAATCATAAAAACCGTCTCATTTTTTGTGTATCGATTTGTATAAAAAACTCAATCAACAAATTAATGATAATATCTGACGTACATTAGGTAAGAAATTGAAAACTAAATATATATAAATTAATAAAAATAATATTTGTGAAAGAAATCTCTTAGGAAACTTCTTTTACTCTTCACTAAGTAAAAATATGTGAAAATTCAGAAAAAATAACGGGGAAACTGAACTTTTCACATATTTTCGGGTTCTTCATATTTTTCATAAAATTAACATCTCCAATCAGCATTTTTAACATTTTTTTTTAAAATGTTTCTTCAAAAAAGCCGCCTGCTCGGGAATCGAAATGATTCCGACAGATGGCGCATGGAAAATATTTCAACCATGTTGAAATGTTTGATTGATGCAATCACGACCAATTGCGTTTGCAGGTTAAAAACCCACCAAATTTAAAAAATATATATATGTATAATATCATCCTGCAAAAAATCATAGTTATGCTTTAATTTTTGTTTAGTGACATTATACTTATAATAAGTATATAATGCTCTCGCATTGCTTTTACTCAATATTGCGACCATTACATCTTTCATTGCTGACGTACCTATCTTACCCTTTTTTTAATAGCTAATTCGTGTTATTATTATATGTATTTTATTTCTAATGCGTTTTTCTTTTCTTTTGTATCCTCCTCTCTATTTGGCATTTTATTTCGTGTTAATTTTATATAAGACTGTAGATAATATTTAAGACAATTTCGCCCATAAGTAAATAATAAATAAATAATTTACCTTCATAATTAAATGAATACAAAAAGTTCTTTTAAGATTTATATAAAACTAGTGCCAGCAAATAATATCGTAGACATTGTTATTGTTATTAAAATAATTTGTCAGAATTTTTAGCTTTTCGTTGTGTGGAATATCCGACTATGAAGGGAACTGAATGCTTCACATTATACATATGTTACGGAAGAGAAAGTTAGTAACAAGCGACGAGTGGGTAATATGGGACCCTCATAGTATCCCCGATACGAACATCAATAATTGTTCGCTAACAGCACAACCTGTTCTTCGCACTCCAAGGGTTTCTAATCATACAAAGTGCTCTATTGAAACCCTGATTTGAACATTCAATTAATCATTTTTTAATATTTGTTTTAAACTCAGGAATTTATTGATTGTTGTACTTTATCACCCTAACGCATTGAGTTCATGAATTTGCTTTGCTTCTTAATATTTTTTGTACAAACAATTGAATGAGTGTTGAATTAAGCACTGGTCGATTGCTTACGAAAGATTCGATTCAAAATTGGAACAGACTAATGAAAACCATAAAATATATGCTATTATTATTATTCGACACTTTAAGTTGATTTATTCATTAAATTTTGCACATTTACATTGGTGAGTGTAATGAGGACTTTAAATATACTGAGTTTGAAGTGATATATTTTTGTTATCATATACGTAATCTTCAATAAGTGATATGTTTTATCTATATTATATACAGATCGCATGTTCTAACATTTTTCTAATATTTCAACTTTTATTGTTAATCTATAATATAATGATAATTCCAAAATAAAACAAAACAATTAAACAACTAAAAAATGATGATGTTTCTAGCTTATGCTATCCTACTAAATTATTTAAACAATAATTAAAATCGTGCATATAGTTGTGAAAAGCTCTTAAAGTTGTATCCATTTGTTAAACCTTTTTAAAAATGTTTTAATCTCTCTTTAATCACATTTTATAGTCTTAACTAATTTTCGACTACGTCTGAGCTAGTGTTTGGGTGAGCAGCACTCCCAAAATAAAAACATGGACATCGATAGCGTTGATCCTTCTAAAGTACATGTTGTATCTTCTGTATTCTACTTGATAGACTACACCGACATTTTTAAATTGGTTTTGTAACATTTCTAACTATAAGGAAAGTTTATTCATATATAAGTTAATTCCATTTCTGATTATACAGTAATATAGCACCATCGGAGCACACATGTATTTACAATTTTCAAATAACATCTTATATTACGAATGTGAACTTCAGGTTCTAACATCTTTCATTTTACCCCGTAATATTCGTAGAAATGTTTATTTTCTTTTTAAAAACTAAATCAGGTCATTTGAAAACACTCGTGTATCCATTTTTAAAAGATGTCTATCATTTTTAAATTTCTATCCCTCCACCTTTCCTTGAATTTTGATTTGAATACATTCGTGTCATTAAAAACTCGATCAAATAATTTGAAAATCTTCGTATAGCGCTATTAAACAGAAACCTACAACGTTCATTGTAATTTCTAAATTCATACTTGGATCATTTTGTTGCATAGTTTTTTTTCGAGTAAGTTGTCGTTAACATAAACCCATCAGGTGATTCAATAATCCACATGAAATGATTTTTAGAGGATATCTATCATTTTTAATGTTATGTTTAATGTCACCTTGCATTTTGATGTTTTTAGTCATATCCAAAAAAATACAAAGCAAATTCACATTTACTTTCGAATAATAATGTTCCAACAAATCAGACCAAATGGTTCCTTTACAATTATTAGCTGCTGATTACCAATTTGAAACCCGTTTTAAAAAATTCAATTGAATTGAAAATGGTTATTTAAGGGATTTTGGGGGCGATAATTACGAATCTGGTATCGATTTAAAAAATTTTAAATGGCGGCAAAAACATATCCAATAAAGGCAAGATGCAATGCTTAATCCAACTTGCACAGGCAAGATGTAATAACCCAACCAAAAAAGGTAAGATGTGATAATGTAGAATGGAATGGAAATAAATAAAATGATGATCTGGTGATCGTTTTTTGTGTTTAGGTTTATCAAATGTAGTCTGAAATTGTACAATAATTACAGGATCTAAAAAGTAACATTAATTTTATTTTATTATTTACGTACTTAATTAACTAATGCTATTTATTATATTTTAGTTTGTAAGCTCACAATTAAGAATAAAATATTTTTAAATGCTGTGTTAAAGCAGTGAATGTTTTTAGATTGTTTTTCGTCTTTTATGAAACATCAAAATAGACTAAATATACTAAAGAAGAACGTACTTTTACATTGTCAGTTCATCCTTGAATTTGTGTTCAGCGACTCCAAAAAACCCTGGAAACGAATTTGAAATGAAGCAGATTTCCCACAAAATTCATCCGCCATATTAGATCCACCATTTTTAATTTTCTAATTCGTAATCAGCGGCCAAAAATCGTAAAGGTACCATTTCCTCTGATTATTTTGAACGTTATTATTAGAGTATAAATGAAGCCGCTATGGACTTTTTTTTATGGCCTCCTTTGACCCCTTGTATTTCTTAAAGGGGATATATGCTCACCTTCAAATTTTACATGGTTTATTGTTCTATACCCATGCGTTACCTCATATTTGCGAAATGTTTCAGTTAGGTAACTTAATTTTTATATCTAAAGTATCATTTTCAATGGTGATTGAAAGAGTTGGTGGTCAAGGTTAGGTTGCATTAGATATAAGGGCATATGAGGTTTAGTTATAGTTTAGTGTAGTTTTTTTATTATACATCCGTTTTTTTTTTGTTTCTTACTGAAATGATGAAGAGACGAAAGGTTTGTATTCAAATGGTGATATGTTGAAAAGACACGCACGGGAATATTTTTTTTGTAGAATATTTGTAATGAAACGTCGTTGGAGAGCAAATAAACAATGTCAAATTAATCATAATGATGCACCAGAATTACCACGGTGGTAAAATTCCCATGGCAGTTTTAGTTATTGTATCTTAATTAAAAATGAAAGGCATTCATCTGTATAATTGTTATCATACTTGTCGAATGAAAATAGTGACGAAACGGGTGAGAAAGACATCTCGAGCACTAAGACGTCGCCAGAAAATAAGCACTGCAAGACGAATGACAGAAGAGTGTAAGGGACGAAAGAAAGAATTACACGGAGATAAGGAAAAGAATGAGAATATCATGCGATAATATAAAGGCTGAGTGCAATTGCGTGCCGAGCTTGCGAGTTTTCCATTTGCGTCACGTTTTCGGAGACGACGACAACGAGACGAGACGTCTCGGAAGTGAGACATTGTACGGAATTCCGACGACTCGCCGTAAAATATTAGCGGTGCCCAGGGAAAAACAGGGCGATTAAACTTACTGCGTTTTAAGGGAAATTGAAATCGTCGCATTTGCAAGTATGATGGCTTTTCGAGTAACGCGAAAGCCGAGCTTCGCTTAACTGCATTCGTTTAACGCAGTTACGTTTTCGAGCCGCGGCGTATATCGCATTAAGGTACTTCCCCTCTTACCTAGATAGCCTACATCAGCCTGGCGCATTTTTCAAAAGATTAATCATTTCAAACCCTCTCGTACTTCGATATATTCCGTTATCAATTTGAATTTTGAAAATGACAATTTTTCCGGCGAAATGTCGCACAAAAATTTTAGATGTGGCAGACTCAAGCCGGAAACGTAATCCGTAACACGTCAGCTGCAGATAACGAAGAATAAAATTTTAAGCCGTAAGATGCAGTTGCAGCTGTTCTTGCTCATTTTACGACCTTTTCCGTGCGTTTCTCCGGATTCGTGTTTCTGACGTATACCTGTATATATTGGATCGTACGCCACGGTCTTTACACGAACTACTTAAAAAGTTGTAAAGTAGGCAATGTAAGGAAAACAGTAGTTGAATCATTAAATATGCGAAGAATGATACGAGCATTCTAGTACATGTATTAACAAGGCCAGTGAACTTCCGACTGCGTAGCTCTAGTCATAGAAAATTTGTCTAAATATTATTTCACGCAACAAGTTATGAAACTGAATTTAACAGAAGTTACAAGGAAAATATTCATGTTACGAAGTGAAATTTGTAGCGAATATAGACCAATTATTATTTTGTTTAATTAATAAGTTACATAGAAACATAATTAACCTGACCATGTTTGGACTTGACTACTTAGAAGCTATCATGACACGAACAAGTAGTTACGGCCAAAATTGTCAACCATTGATTCTAAGGACGGTGACCCGACTACTCAACGCACGCACCTTTTTATCACACAAATTAAAAAACACAAACATTTCCTTCTAAAGGTCTCCGTTTTTTTTCGAAAATCAAAAATAAGTTCAACAGTTTCGTTCTTTACCACCATAGAAACATTGTACATTTTTCTAACTAAACTGACAATACCTCTAATCGAGCAGACAATTTTCTGTCATTAGAAGAAATTAGTTAGAACAATTTTGTATTCAACATTTAATATGTTATTTATTTTTCTTTAAACCTTTGAAACATACATTTTTCTTTGCACGGAAAATAGACCAAATTTGTAACTTGGTGATTTTCGGGTTCACTGATCATGAAACTGAACTCAGATTTCCAAAATTCGAAATGGTGGCTCCAATAACTCGTGCAAAATTTGAAAATTGATCGAATTTGTTTGAGACTTATTAATCGGAAATTGTGATCACTGATTACGTATCTGACCTAAGATTTTTAAATTCGAGAACTAAAACTTTATTATCTAATGCAAATCGTTAGGCCTCCCATTTTATTATTTTATCTGCTGTTATTATTAAATTATTACATCTGCCATTTAAATTTTGGGACACCCGAAATTACTCAGAAAATAAAATCAGACCAATTTTCATTTCATTGTCCGACATATTGCATCCGTCATTTTGAATTTTCAAAAACTGACACCGGGTTCTTAGTCAGTGGTCCGAAAATCTTCGGAGATAAGACACTTCGTCGTATAGTTTAGTCAGAATTACATTTTTTGTAAAAAACATAATTTTTTCTAATTTCTTTATTTATAACAATATTATGCTTATCAGTAAACACTTTTTTACACATGTATTTTAGTAATGAATTTCATGAACTTCACGATAAAAAAGGTTAGGTATTAAAATGTGAGAGGTTTGGTATTGAAAAGGTGAGAAGAAAAATGTATTAAATATATTTTATATATGCTACTAAAATTCGTGAAGTGGATGATATTTATTTCAACAATATAAGAAGCATTATACTTCCGTTTTGGGTAACTGAATCAGTATTTTATGTCTGCATACTTTTTCTGCGCTTTATCCATCTTTAAAATTTCGAATTTCGCTTTTGTTTACTTTACATACAATCTTATTTTAATATTTGTTAAATCACCCTAAACTGACCTAACATAACCCAACCTCGTTTAAACTCCATAACTTAATACTCTAACATAACCTATCTATTTTAACACAAACTTATAATTACAAGCAACAAATGCAAGCATGGTTAAATTTATTGAAGCTATTGGATGCAAGCAAATAATTGCAAATTTAGTCTTTATGCAGCATTTGCAGACATTGGTATTAGCGAAAAAGATTATAAACCGAGAAATGAAAACATATTCTTTTTCCTTCGCCTTGAAGACTATTCTAGAGTCTTCTTTATAAAGCATTATGCTTTTATCATCAAAATTTCCACATATTTGCCAATAACAATTTTTTAAAACGTTTATATGAAATTGGAAAATAATAAGATATCACTCAACTTCATTTTTGCAGTAAATTCTGAAGTTCCTTTAACTTAAACAACCGAATGATGTATATCTAAACGTAATAAAATAACAATGTTTAATGTTAATTGCGAAGAAAATTGAGAGTGCTTAATCCAAACGTAATTCAGACAAAGATTCGGTAACCTAAGATGGTGAAAGATATATTCAACTATTTGGTTTTAGAACCATAATTAACAATAAGGCCAAAAAGTGGCATTAAAATAAATCGAAAATGTCTCTAAAACTAAATATTTAATAAATTTATTAAAACCGTTTCTCTCACCAACTTTAATTACTCTTTGGATATAAATTTAACAATATTTATAATTTTGTGCTGTTATAATTTGTAAGCTGCAGAATTCAAAGTATAGCATAAAATTGGGTACTAAATTACAAATTAAATATTATGTTAATAAACGTGGTTAGTGAGGACTACAACCATATAACAATCCTTTCATATTGCACCAAAGCGATTTTAATGAGGATTTTCCAAACATACATTCATTTGCACTTTTATTGTATAGTCCACTAAGTCCATCATTTCAACGCAATTTAAAGCGAACGTAGAATTTAAAGAACCTCATGATGTCGATGAGTTGGTACTAAATGCTGTAAATTTCACATTTTACATTACCAATAAATTCTGCAATCTCTTAAATCTTTGTGGGTCATTAAAGTAACATCACAACAGCTCGTTTGTGAAGAAACGTTTGCGTATGTATACTGTTTCTATACCTATCGATTCATATTTATAGAGCGTATATCGCGTTACCCTTTAGAGGTGTAAGTAGTAAGAGGCCGGAATGGTAAGACGGGCGTGAAGTCAGAGAAAGAAAATGATCAATATCAGACCAATAAAATATATATACCTTTGACTTCCGGTGGAAAACAAATTCATATCGCATCTGTTTGAAGTAGATTTTAATTTTATTAACAAGCGTTTAATTAAGCATAGTATACATTGTTAATTTTACACGAAACTTAATAAAGTTAGTAACCAATTAACGATTAATGGAAATAATTGGAAACGTGTTCGTGGAGCGTATCGCAGGTAGGAAAGTGAGAAATCCCTGACTGCCGAGCACGGGAAAAGAGAGGGTAAAGTGGAAATGGGCTATAAAAGCTCAAAGGAGAAAACCAGAAGAAGAAAAGAGCAGCAATAAAAAGAAAAGCGACAATACTCCACGTGAAAAGGTACGAGTGGAATTCATAACGCGAACTCGCTTGAGGGAGAGAGAAACCTAATAAAAAGAAAAATAGACTTGTTGTTCGAGAGAAGCGGGAACGATATATTAGTATCTGGAAAATAAGAAAGATGGAGAACGTTGATAAAGAAAAAGGAACGGCGTAAGGGATAAAAGAATCTTATGCGGACCCGGAAGAATATGGACGGTTCAAAGTGAAGGAAAAAATTCTAAGAAAACCCTAAAGTAATAGAAAAATAAATTTGAAAGTAAAGTGAAGGAGAGGGGGAGAGGTAGAGTGCGAGATGATGGAACAGGAAGAATGAGATGGGAAGAACTGGACGCCAAGCTGGTGGATCGATGCCGCAGTACTGCACCGCACACCGACACGAAACATACACGTACGTGTATGAAATGGGATGGAACCGAGATAGCAATACCGAGAGAGAAAGTCCGATATCGAGATATAGAATGGAAGACGAAGAGAGTGGGCTATTTCCAGAAGCTAACAGAGAAAGACAATGGAAGAGACAGAGTGGGAGATTATTCAGATGTAGAATAAAAAAGTGAGATAGCGAAACAGAAACAATAAGAGAATGAGAGAGAAAGGGATAGGTAGACAGAGAGAGAGGATAGTCCGGGTCAACCTGACTATACCTGCACATACGAGCCGTTTCGTTCTCCTCACTTCCACACGTTGGTGTAAGCGCGAAAGTAGATTTTGTTACCTGCACTTCTGATTTTGGCGAATTGCTCCATTCACACTTCACTTTATCGAACTTCGTATTTTCGACGTGAATCGCCTAGTTGTACTCTCCTCCAAACCACGAAACAATAACGACATTTCAATAATGAAAAACGTCCGTTGCGCATCTCGACCCTGATATGCTTGTCGAATTAACACGAGATTGCGGTATATTCGAGTAGTGAATATTACCGAACATCCTTTCGAATTCAGGTATTTTTAGTTCCGAATTCCGTTTATGAATAGAACATCGTATTCGGATAGCTGTTACGAATGTAACACGATTTTACAACTGTTGCAAACCGGATGTATAGGGTATTTTAAAAATTACCAACAAGAATGTTTTCACGAATCTCTGCTGACTTACGCTTATCGAAAATCCAATCTTCAACAATCAATAACCAATAAATCAAAACGAATTTATACGAGACATTCGCAAAAGTAGAACGATTACGTCAATTGTCTTCAATGGAATAAAGTTCAACATAAAAATAGAATACTTATTATATTACTATTTACGGATCATAAATAACTTGAAAAATAAGTAACAATTACAACAATATTCCACTCTTAATACATACCAAGAGTAGTTCCAAAGAGACGTTACTACTTACGTTAAAAATCCCAGGTGATTTTTAAGTAGTAATGCCCTGTTCGCGCGAGACACTTAAGTATTTACTTTGTTTTTCTTCGACTTGCTAATAAAATTCTGAATTAAAATATTTGTCTCAATTTATAATTTGGGGTTTTCTTTTTTAATGAGTTATAGGGGGAGACTAGGTAAAGCAGAACATCTTTTCTTTTTGTATCACATAAGGTATTTAAATAGAAAACCACACGACGGTATTACTCGGAACTTTATCTCACCGCGCAATTATAATAGCTAACTAATTGAAGCAATCTAATACGATTTTCTTTGCACGCAATCAATACGAATCCAATTCAAATCAAATCACAATCGAACATCGGTAACAGTATGGATAAACAATGTAGAACATCTCACGTGAAGTTAACAAAATAGGGGCGAAAATGGATGTAGGTGTCCACTTTACCCGTTAAAGAAGTTCCCAATGATTTGCCACATGACATTTTTTGAGCTCTGTGTTACAATTTCTCACAATTTGTACAAAAAAAGTGAGTATGTAGTATGCGTGAATCTTAAAAAGCATATTTTCAATTACAACAAAGCAGTTCCTTAACCCCTTCACTGGTAGGCGTTTTCAAATAAAAAGTGCCAAAACTGGTACGAGCCAGTTTTTGTCCAATTTCGATGACAATGTTAATTAGGGAATTTTGAGGGTCGATGATTACGAATCTGATGTCAGAATTTCAAAATTCAAAATGGCGGATCCAAGATGGCGGACCAAAATGCAAAAAGTTACTTGATGTAACAGAAATTTGTTACTCGGGAGTTTATGGGCTCTAAAATACTTTCCGTCCTCTTCTTTTCGTTGAGCAGAAGAAAGAGAGAATGGCATAGCTGCGCAAAAATATGCGCACTTACCCGCTCCTCTCGTAAAACAAAACTACTAGTGCGCACAAATGATCAGTACTAGTAGTGTTCACTAATAGTAATTTCGTGCACTATTAGATCACTAGTACAATTCTGCAGTATCGCAAAACTATGGCAAAAGTATTTTATGAAATACATGAAATTGAGGTCGCTAATATAAGGTCAAAATTCATTTTCTACATTCGATCTGCCATCTTGGATCTACCATATTAAATTTAGCAAATTTGACGTCGAATTGGGCAATATACAGTACTTTAAATTATTTAAATTTTTTCACACTATATTAGGTCAACCATTGTAAATTTTGATCAACCGATGACAGATTCGTAATCAGCGACCCCAAAAACCTATGAGTATTAAACATTGCGGAAAATGAAAAACTTTTATGCTTTTTCGATCGTCATATTGGATCGGCCAATTTGAATTTTGAAATTTTGACCTCAAATTAGAATTTAGCGACCCCAAAAACCCTTCAGTTACAAATTTCAAGACGATTGGTTGAGAGACGTCGTCACCAGTTATGTCACGATTTATTTTGACGTGTATAGATGTCATCACCAGTTAAGGGGTTAAAGTCTCCATGGTTTAAATATTCGCCAGGAAAAAAATGTCAAAGTGTACCTTCAAAAGAAAACGAGTTTTTTTTTACTCGAAAATGAAATGTTCTGAAAATGTCCCTATATATCAAGCAATTGCATTCGAAATTTAGACTCTTTTCATTTACTTCGAGGTAAGGGGAAATGTTGATGTTCAACGTGAGAGAATCTCTTTGTAAGATAATATATTTATTGGATACGCGGTACTTTTGTACTTTTTAATATACATTATATTCGCAGATACTAGATAAGTTGATTTTAAAAAGTAAAATGGAAATTCCCAAAAGCAAATTTCGTAAATCACATAAAGTCGAATAATTTAATATAAATCTGAATGAGAATAAAAGTTGTGATAATAAAGGCAGCATTAATAACAGAATAATATTTGATAGATGTTTTACTTCTTGATTTTTCGTATTTTTCAAAGATCTGAAGGACTATTTTATCAATGAGCAATACTTTTTTATATAAATGCTATGTGGGATTAAAAGTCACGTTTGATAATAATTATTAATTCAATGGAAATAATAGTATCGTTATCAGTATTATCGGAACATCAATGTCTATTCACAGGCATTGTTCATTGGGTACAATGAAATAATCATAATTGATGAAAAACAACAATAATGTATTGTGTATAGTGAAAGCTTGACAAGTAATTATTACATTAATTAGTAACGTAATTATGCAACGAATAATAATTAATATTTATTACCGACAAAATAACTTGCTCACATAAAATGAAAATGTTCAAAAAAAATAAATATGAAAAACATACTAATCACATATGTTTTTTGCGTTTGTACATTTGTAAAAAATAAGATGAAAGATGTCGTATTTTTGCAAAATGACTCGTACAAAAGAAATTAAGTGCAATGCTTATTATTTAATTATAAAGAGGTAAAATTTAATTAAAGTTATGGTCACTTTCTACCGCATATTAAACTAATACAAGCCAAATCAACGAATGTTGACCACATTTTAGAATGTTGCCTTATTTTTGTGCGGAAAATTGCCTAAATATCCTAAAATATCTAGCAGGCCAAAACTAAACATTGTTATTCAATTGCAGGAATAATATTCAGTTCGAAGAAAGATTTATAATTTTGTAATGTTTATTATTCTGATAGAAGGTTTTAGCAAACAATATACTATCTTAGAAAACCAACAAATTCAATAAAACACTCTTTTTTTATGGCTCGCCTCTATATTTAAGTAAGAAAATGTACGAGGGTTGAATGGGTAAAATTACAGAGACATAGAAAACGGTGCTTGATTTAATACCTCCTTCTTCATAAAGTCATTGAAGTTTGACTTCAAATATTGAACATTAAAAACTTTGTAATCAAAATGACCGATTCAAATTAAAAACAGTGGGAAATAGGGCTTCTCAGAACGTCACTATCACTTTGTAATAACTGACCCCAAAAATCTCAAAGTTTTGAACCACTTCGATATCTAATTTGTATAAATAAAAATCAGTAGATGAAAAAGTTATCCTACCATTGAAATTCGACATGTTTATTAGACAGTTCATTTAATTAGCTTTTGATTTAAGAACTATATTTATTGATTACAAAAATCTTGGAAAAACTATCTACGACTAAAATAGTAAAAATCACTATAGGCATCCGATGTAAAATTGAAGACCACAACCATTTTCCAGAATCTTAGAACATGACGTAGTTGGGAGAAGCGAACGCCTAATTCTCTAATGGGCTAAAGAATGGCTTGGATATAAAAGAAGGGCCCGAGCGCAACTCGGGGAAGAGTAAGTAGTATAGCCGCAAAATGCACCGGCCGTAGAAAATACCCTTGCCTCTGAACCTAAGATGCATCAAACCAACAAGGATTTAAGCACGACAGGAAAATACGAGGGGCTGGCCAGACTGCAGAGACGGAAAGATATAGTTGGCTACAATGGTCTTGAATTATCGAGGGCCTAGGCGGCTGCGGTAGCCCATAAACCCGAGAGGACATGGACGTAAATGAATAAATACGTCGGGACAAATCGAAAAAAATGGCAGGTTATTCGACTATTTGTTTCAATAGTCGATGAGTTATTTTAATTCCCTTTTTCCGAAGTACACCTGGCATTACCATCGACCTTTTCCAGTTTTTCAACAAAAAAAAGAAAGATATTGATGAATTGATGCAGAGAATACCCGACATTAATGACATAAACGAATATTCCCGAAAATTACGACCGAACGTTTGATTGAGGAAGACACGTTTGCGAAATAACTAGGTTATGGCGTCATTGCCAAGTCGCCGAGGTTAGTTTCGTCGACAATGAGCTTCGAATATATATTCTCTGACGTCAGAAATGCGAACCTCCTCGACTGCATCGCGTGCGACTTTCTGCATTATTTGATATACATCTACACATCCTTATCTCGGCGTTTGTGGCAGACGCTACTCGGTGAAAACGCTGCGGCACAGGTAGGCGGTGACTTTAGCAAATGCGAACTAACCGATTAGTGGTTTGGTTGAGTTTGAAGCTTGCCCAAGAAGACGACGCCAATTTAACGTAGGTGCTCCACTAATTCGATTAAGTTTATTTGGCCCGAGTTTGTTGTGATTAAGTTACTACGTTGTATAATTTTATTTATTTTGCATTTTATCAAAATGAAACAGGTATTTTATTAAATTATTTTAAATTTGATATTTTTAATTGTAGTTTACGTGATATGGACAAAATATAATAATTTGGATCTCATTACTTTTGAACTCTGTTATTGATTTATTAGAGAATCAGTGATGTATTTAATTTCTTGATTTCTTTTGTTAAATCATTCTAAAAAATATTTGTCTGTGACTATTGCATTAATCTTGAAAGAATATATGGAAAAAAAATAAAAATAAAAAATAAAAAAATTATAAATTACATTTTTTGGAAAAACATTGTTTAAGCTGGGCTAGTTTGTATTCATAACTTTAAACGGAAAATTAGTTAAGATTGCGCCAGATCCGTAACATATAGATTTCCTAAGAACGAAAAAATTGTTGAGTAAAAAAGAAAATTCCGGAATATTATTTGCAGGTTGTTATTATTATTTAAAATTTATTGCAAAATAATCTGATGAACGTTATCAAATATATCAAAAAGTTGTCAAACAAAAAATTAAAAATGCAAACCAATAACTTAGATTATCCCAAATATTGGGTATTCAATTTTTAGTTTTTAATCCAATTATTTTCTGGCTCAACTGCTCCTATCGTGTGTGACTTTTTGCATTTATAGTCGTCATCGACATCAGCAAGTTACATGCAAAATTCAGAATATTGTTCGTAAGCGACAAATCTACGTATAGTTGCTCAATGACAGATTAGAACCCAACCCTGACATGGGAATTGCAACGTTTGCGAAACTTCGTGTCAGCAGAATCCATTATTAACGACTGAACGCTGAAATGCAATTGTTTTTCTATTATATTTGAAGAGCAATAATTAACATTTGACCAGCAGACACTAACGTCATTATTAAATTTTAGAAAGCGATTCATATGCGTCGACCTGATCTAGTTGGATGGAAGATCGCTAAAGTGTTCAGAGTTTTCAGATTTAATGCAGCTCCAACGTGGGTATTAAGGCCAAGCTGTAGGTATCTCGAGAATCGCGTGCTGAAACTATCACTAATTGTCGAAATGTCTAGAGAAGAGGGGGAGCAATTATGCTTCGTAGATGATTCGTCGGTATTACCGACATGAATATGCATCCGCTTCTGAGAGAATCTGACAGAAGCGCTTCCACCCTCGTCTAAAAAACAGATCTTCAAGCTAAATTGCCAGTAAACCGTGAAGTATGTGCACCAGCCTCGACTTTTCCTCGATGTCGTCGTCGCGGAAAAGCCAGACTTGAGCTTGACGGATGACAAGCAATAACGAAATTGGAGGACGAATGTTACGGAGCTTGAGTTACCCGTTTCATCAAGGTGTTTAAGTGATATATTCTCTAATTGGAAATTAATTGCATTGTAATATTATATTACATGCCCTGAAATGTTACGGGGTAAAATGGACTAGAAAATCGTTAAAGCCATTTGCTAGACTAAACTACCACAATGGATAAAATGGGTTAAAAAAGTTTGCATATACGAGCAATTAATTCTTAAGGGGGTTCTAATTATTACAGCCAATAAGAAAGTAATTTATGCTGAAAATATAAATTCAAAATTAGTGATTTTTCCAAATTCATGTTGTATAGCAGCTATTCAATTCTATAGATGTTATAAAACCATTGATTTGATTTTAAGTTACATTTTTATGCTAGACTACTCCGATATAAGCTCTTTAAAATCAATTTAACATGTAATCAGGCATACTTAATAATTAAGTAGACATTTTTCTCAATATTTTTTTTAGAAATAAGATTAAATATATTGGAATAAACTTTTTTCTGTAATTCTGTGCGTAAAGTAAAATTTGTTATGTGTGAAATGCTACTTGACACACTGGATAGTTTCGGCAGTGAGTGAATAAAGGAAAAACTCTTGTTTTAAGAGGTTTTTAAAGTTGGCGGATGCTAAAGAAGATAAAAAGGGTAAATTAGAAATTGTGATATTTCAAAGATGTGGAGGTTGCAAGTCACCACAACCAAACGAGAATTATGTAAAAACTTCAATGATAAATAATAGAAAAATTTGTATCCAAATTACACACATGAATGTTAAAGGATAGCCGCTCCCAAAATGTAAGAAAAACAAACCAAACAAACATTGACACCAGTTTATCGATCTCTTTGGTTGAAACAATAATGCGATGAATATACATGTTGATAAATGCTGCATGCAGTAATGGTATCTTAAAAATTTTGTTTATTGATTTCCATCAAATAATTGACAAAATGTATATATAATTTCGATAAATTTACTTAGCAACATAAACTCTGATTCAATTTAACGGGAGTAATGTTTTGAATAAAACATCAATTTGACATTATCGTTCTGTTACGTTTCAATTTAATCTAAATGTCCATGTAAAAAAATATAAAGAATATCTAGTTCAATTGTCTCCTTTTAAGATATATCTACTGTTATTAGAAGTTAACGTTAACTATATTAACAATTTTTGTTAATTAAGTCGCTAAAGGATTACTTTATCTTGTGGGAGAATAACGTATTTTAAACGCAATAACTTAAACAGATTATTTCATTACATTTTAACATATAGTGTTCGCCAAATTTGAAATTTACAATTTCAGATAATCGCGACTAAAGTTGGCAAAATGTATAAATCCGCGATGGATTTTTTTTTAAAACCTGATTTCTAGTATCTAATTGTTTGCCATCACACATTTGTTCCGTACACATAATTCCAAACTATGAGAAAAAAAAGAATAAATATAGGATAATGCATAGTAATAGATAATTTTACTCGAAATGGAGATTTTCAAATATAAAATGCTGACTAAAATGGGAAATCTTTAAAAAAACACCTTTTTTTTATAAATAAAGATACTTTTGAAATATTATTAACGAAATTTGTGAATAATTTAGATAGTCATTTACATTGTTACTTATTAGTAATATTTCCTATTACTACCAATATGAATAATTCTCAATTTTTACTATTACTACTTTATCACTTTGAGTAATTTTCATTGAAAGTTAAATGGATAAACACACTTCAATGATTAATTTTTATTGTTATTATAATCGTTAGACCAACATGAAATTAATAAATATAAACTTGGTTAGCAGCTGATGTGTACTCTTTAATTGATAGCTGCCTCGACGATTTCAGACTCGACTAAGTTCATTCTTAAGCAACGGGTCAACATTTTCTCATAATTAAAGCCTAAAATAATAAAAGCAGTATACATTTCTACTATTCTATTCTATACGGCTCGTACACCATTTATTTAAACTTCATAATAGCTTCTATAGGTCTATTCAGTACTTTAAAGTCTTAACACAAATTATAGAGAAATGGTAATTTGTTAAATAGCACAAATCACACCTCGATTGACCATATTAACTAATAATACAATAGTTACATCATTCCGCCATTGACCATCTTGGCAATAAGGTAAATTCTGACCAGACCCACATTTATCGTCTACTTAAATAGCTCCCAGACCAAATAAATTTCAATCCGTAATTTACAAATCGAAATTCCCCAGGGTTGTCCAGACAGTAAATTATTTAAAAACGTCTGAGTAATTTTATTCCCTTAGACCCAAAGTCAATACACAATTTATTTCTATCGTATTGAAAGGGATGAAAGTCTAATGTAAGAAATCTCTTATATCATTTGTTGTGTGTCCTCATCAAACAAAAATCGGCAGATTACTAATGATGATCGTTCTATGTTCTACGTTCAATAGTAGGAACGCAGTAGATTAATTATAGACACAAAGTATACTTCATATTTTTAAAAATAATTCCGACATTTCGGCGTATATAGGATGTACTCTTCTGCAGTTCTTGAAGTTGTCTTGTTGATATGGAATATTGTTATTGGTGTTTAGTCCCAGGCTTACCATATAGTCAGCAGCAGCTCGATGCAGGAAAGAATGGTCACTTTATATTTACATCAAATAATTCCTACTTACCCATAGTATACAATTTTATGATAATGACATGGTTTATAATATATGCATAGCATGTGCCGACTAATACTATTTAAACCACTATATCTTAATGCATATAATAAACGACTGATACTTACGTTTAGAAAAAGTACTGTAATGTACTGTAGAAACAGTCCGAACCTATTGTGATCAAATAACGGAACCTATTGTCACTATTTAGATTTCTGTATTATTAAGGAGTAATTTTCCTTGTTATACAGGGTGTCCCGGAACTCCCACATAATATTGCACAGGGTGAATCTTGACATCATTCTGAGCAAAAAAGTTTCATACCAAAATTGGATCTGAAGCTCAGAATTTGAGTGGCGAGCCATTGAAGTTTAAAAAAAAATAATAGTTTTTTTGCAATAACTCGGCTGATTTAAAGTTACTTTAACCAATGATGACTGATTTTGAAGGTTTTTTATAGCGCTACAACTTACCTTGTATAGCCTATGACCTGCAACATATATTTCGTCAGTTATCGACCTAAAACAGGGTAAAAATGGCCTTTTTTGCAATTTTTTGCGTCTAACTCAATTCCGTAAAATGCTACCAAAATATCATATACAACAGCGTTGTATAACGGGGAGACGTTAAAAATCAGAAAATAGGCAAAAAAACACGCTTCAGCAATGCCAAATCCATTTTTCGCCTGTTTTCTGATTTTTAACGTCTCCACACGGACTCAATTTTTATCAAAACGAAACGTATGAGGGGGCGAATTCTTCGCCTTTTCAAGCTCTCCAGCGTTGTTTATATGACATTTCGCTAGGATTTTACGGAAATGAGTTAGATGCAAAAAACTGCAAAAAAAGCCATTTTTATCCTCTTTAGGTCGATAACTGGCGAAATATACATTGCAGGTCATATGCTCTATAAGGTAAGTTGTAGCGCTATAAAAAAACCTTCAAAATCAGTCATCATTCGTTTAAGTAACATTAAAACGAGCCGAGTTATGGAAAAAAAACTATAATTTTTTTTTACACTCAATGGCTCGCCACTCAAATTCTGAGCTTCAGATCCGATTTTGGTATAAAACTTTCTTGCTCAAAATGCTATTAGGATTCACCCCCTGCAATATTATTCGGGAGTTCTGGGACACCCTGTAGTATATTGTAATATGCAGTGATGTCAGTAGTAACAGATCGCAACTACTATGAACAAAACCGACTGGGGACTGTTACTACTTAAACGACCAGATATAATGTGGACAGTAACAATCACATAAACTCCACCACATGATAATAAAATCATAATGATGTTTTTAATTTTAGAAGCAGTCCTTATATTACATCCCAACGGGCACGAAGAACCCAAATGTTTCTAAAACGTTTCATGTGTTAGTTAGCTATATGCTCACGAGTATAGATGATTTTCGTATTCAAAATGGAGTAAATAAGTAGTAACAGGCGGCACCAAGTTTATTCGTAGCATATGTGGATTTTTACTACATAAATTACCAATTTTACTACCTATACTACAAGACTTCAACAATGCTGTTTTAAACTTTCCTAACAATTTCGATGATTTTATCACATGGAAAAGTTTTAAAAAAATACCGTTGAAATCACGTGTTGCAGCCAAATTTAGTAAAATAAGTAGTGACTATTGCTTCAGATAAATAACAAATTGCTGTAGTTTAAATAGTAACAGTTCGCACCTTGTTTTGTACGAAGTTTGTCTGGATTATTACTATTTAGATAGCATTGCATTAGGTATAGAACACGAATTTTACTACTTAGAGTACTCATTGTACGATGTATAATTCGCGACTATCACTACTGATATTTAGAAAAATACTATGGTATAAGTAGTAACAGACCGCCCCTACTACAAAGTACGACATCCAGTAGTAACAGGCACATACTCATGACAATCTAACCAAAGGAGGATGCCCACGGGTATAGGTAGTTTGTGCCCTGGAGATGGAACCTCCCTAATTGGCATATTCGTTTAGGGTATGATGGAGGTAACACCCCATACCAAATTCGATGGCCCAATCATAGCAGAAGGTCGAGAAAATCGCTGTAGAAGTCGCGGATTATACATAGAAAAATGCAAGCATCTAAGTAGTGCGGCACATTACTACTTACGTTATTGCACTTTCTATGTAGAATCCGTGACTTCTACAGCGATTTTCTCGACCTTCCGCTATGATTGGGCCATCGAATTTGGTATGGGGTGTTACCTCCCATCATACCCTGACCGATTATGACAATTAAGGAGGTTCCATCTCCAGGGCACAAACCACCTATACCCGTGGGCATCCTCCTTTATAATTTTCACAGGTTCCACGTTTAGAGCGTAAATCACGTCTCCTCCTGAGAATTATCCTTTGCACTATTTTGAGTAATGTTAAAAAGAAATTTAACCATCTTCATGTGTCGATATTAAAAGTCTTCATAATACGGGGACCTAGCTATTCCAATCAAACTCGTTTAAGACCAACAACTAGTCAGTACGGTTAAGTCAAACCAATTTGTACAGTTCCAAAAACGCAAATTCTGGTTATACCAACCATACCTGCTTTTAATTGGTGATTAATTGATGTGTCAGTCTGTAAAGCAGCAAATAGCCGTGACTCGCCCATTGACTCGATCTAGTCATTTTCTTTTGTAAGCGCCTTGCCTCTGTCAATAAAGACGTTTTATTATTATTATTAATTGTAGATGAATAAAATTTAACTTAATAATATACGCATAACTGTAATACACCATTGATATATTATTGATAATTAGTGCAAACATGAAATATTGTAATGACAATAGTATTATATGAAATGTTGTTATTGTTTTTCAGCAAAACTGGACGTATCGAAAGAGACGTGCAGCGGTTCGAGTTCGCACCAGTTCGTAACCTCTTCGTGTACGAGTTTCCTGTTGATTTTGAGCATCGCACTGCCCTACGTCTTTGGTGCGACATCTCCTATTCTTCGGACGAGAGGCTTCGTTTAGCTCGACACGAGTCGATTCGCGAATAAACGAATGGCAGCGCCACCAATCATCGTCCGATCGAACTGTAACAGACATATCAGGTATCGAACGACTCGACATTGAACACTCGCAACACCCTCGGAGAGGCAGTCCCGCTATATGAATAAAAAAGAAAGCCTTTTCATTTCTCATTCGACTTCCCTCATCGCGATCGGAAACGATGAAAAACATCGGATAGACGAAAAAAACTAAAGATTCCAAATTTTGTAAAAGCGTCTTCCTTGCGAAAAACGATACATCGACACTTACCAACTGATTTTTTCCTCCATCACGCTGATTGCTTCACCGCCGTTCGATTCCTCGCCCGGAAAAACGCGAACGTTTTTCCGAGCGTCGAGGAGCACGCGCTCGCACTCTAACGCATGTTTTAGATCGAATTCGACTTTTCTACTTCGGCGAAGCGACGAAGAAAAATCCGGATAAAAGTCAAGTTGAAGGATGGAGACACGATAAGACACGAGGTGAACCGATCGTGAATCATTCTCCATCCCTCTCTCTCTAGACTTTTATCAAATAGACTTTCTCGCGCGACCACGAGGGGAGGAGGGATTTCATGGCGTAAGGTTAAACGTTAACGAGCTAAGGTAACCGCTAATTTATAATGAAAAGTCTAGCCTGTAAGCGAGTAGCCGAATGCCGTACCTATATATAAATATATATATATATATAAATATAAATATTAAATATATATAATATAATATATGTAAACAGTTATTATTTTTTCCGGCTCGCAAGTACGGGTAAGCGAACATTAAAATCGTTCCAGAAAAATCGAATAAAGAACAAAGAAATGCTGCGAGGACCTTTCTTCCACAAGCTCGATATCAGCGCCGTAGTTTTGAAAAAACGACGGTCAGATCCGAAGAATACCGAACGCGAACGAGCGAAATGGAACCTTTTATTTACTTTTGCTGTTACCGAAATCGATTGCGATTACTAAAGTTATTACTTTAAACGGAGCATCCCTATATTCTGTTGATAATCATTTTTTGAACGGGTTACGAATGCGATTTGCAACGGCCGCGGCGGTTACTGTGTTGTAATTGCACCGACCGCAGTTACGGCATAACTGTCGATATTTTTCCGATAGCGATTATTACTGGCGCTATTCTCGATTTATGAATTGTAATATCGGTAAACCTTTAATTTATTGCAGCAATGCGTCTACTTGACAAGTTAGTTATTATCGGCGCATTTCATTTCAGTAGTTGCAGATATTAACGAAATTAGAATTAAGAAAGCTACAGTTTTGTACACCTCAACTATAGTAACTTTAAGGTCTCAAATGAACGCTGCGGTTTTTGATTATTTATAGCTTTTTACAAAATATGTTGATACTCCACCAAACCTTATTTTGTTTTAGTCACAAAAATTAATAATAAAAATTGTCTAGATACGCATTTTTTACAGTAATACACGGAAAATGGGTGTAGTAAATTGCGATAAAGACTCAAAATAAACATCAATGAACTTTTTTCAACAATTTTATTATTTGTAAACTTAATGAAATATATGTAGGTGATCTAAAAATGAACGTTTACTGGGCATGAAATTCTAGACATTTTCAACGAAATAAAACAAATCTATTCTTTATATCGCAATTTGTTTACCCAATTTATTTTCCGTGTAATATGTAACAACACATAAAAATGTGCCAATTATTTATATCATGAATTAAACTAAGTTGCAAAAATTACAATTTAATTGCAGTTTATAATCGAAGCTCAAATTGTTGTATGTATATGTTGATTTTATTTAATACTTATTCCATTGTTGATTTTTACATGTAGAGTTGCGATATTTATAGTAAGGAAATTTCCAATGGGCACAACGTAAAACAAATAAAAAAATATTTGTTTCTACGCGAGTTACAAAGTTGTCGGTTGCGTTATAAGGCTCTGAATATATTCTACTTTATATAATTTAATTAAATCTTGTAGAATATAATACTGACGGTTGTTTTTCATTGATTTATTATTCATATAACATATTTTACAGCTGTTTGAGATATCCGTAAACTTCATCACTGGTTACTGATAATTTTAATTAATATTTAGTTTCTCACAGCTATTGATAACATTTACAGTCTTTTATACGACTACGCTTCTTTAATATGGTAGAGTGGAGGAATCAGCCACTTTTTACATTTTTAAAATACACATTTCCAAATGGAAAGATTATACATTTAACTTAAAAATCCAAAAAAATATTGAGCATATCACAGCTCAAAAACGAATATAAATAGAAGCTATGTACCCCACTCTACTCTCGTGATATCAAATCTTAAAACGATCTACTGTTAATTCAGAATGACGACAATTTTTAATTACACTAGTTACTGAAATATGTTTATCAAAGTACTGATTATTATCAAGTATATCGACATGTTTAAGTTTATCGAATCTTTAAATTTGTTCCAAGTACCACCAAATAAACAAAGAATATCAACATACGAAAGTTAATATGAATCGAATTGAATGATATTAATAAAGAGTTACTCGTCGAAGAAAAAATATAGTACTTAATAAATGCGCGTACAGCAAGTGCAGACATTATTTAAAGTCATGTATTACTTCATTAAATGTTAATTACTTATAAATTCCAGAAAGCCATTGAAATATTTGCAGTTACGGTTCCGAGTCTTTAAGTTACGAGCGTTACACTGTGCGTCTATCTTATGTTAAACTTGTTGAGTTCGAAATTTACTAAAATCCATGACTATTAATTTAGTTAACCAATGCAACAAAGATGCGAAGTTACAGGTGCTCACAGTAACCGTTTGCCAAAACCGATAGCACGCCATGGGCCTGTTAGAAGTATATAAGAAGGGCGCAACATTCTTTATTAAAGTAATCTATCCAATCTAGATAATGCAAGCTGTACCAAAAACAAAATGAATGAATCCATCAATGTAAAGTGTGAGTCTCGAAAACAAAGTGAAAGGAAGAACAAGAATGCAAGAAAGGTGAATTATTAATTACTTACGTTATTACTACTATAAATAAAAGGATAAAAATGAGAGCCTACTAGTAAGCTTTATACTATTTATATATACAAATGGATAACTACTGATAAAATTAATGATCATCAAATAGGAAGATAGTGCGGTAAAATGGTATAATGACTCTAAGAGTTACTTTATAAAGTCAGGGCAAGCACGTATCTTCTATCAGATTCATATTTCCAGATTGAAAAGTCTCGTTAAACATTCGTATATCAGTGTATGCGCGCGCGCGCGTGTGTGGGTGTGTGTATGTATGTATGTGTTTAACAGGACTTTTCTGTATCTACATATATTCTTCGGAGTCTCGCGGTTAATCGCCGCAAACACTTTTCTCCATAAGTAAGCGAATACCAATTTATGTTCACATTACCTAGTTCGTAAGCTGTTTTTATTATTTAATTATTATCTTACGTGTTTTTAAGTGCATTCGCACAAAAGGTTACATTTGTAGCTTACCAACACAGTTCAGTAACGACTCAGCATTAACAGGAATCAAAGTCCAGTTTTTCATCTACTAATTTCGTATTATCGATCGTTGATGTACAGAAAATATTGGAAGTTAGTGTATTCAAAGTTTATTGATTCATGTAATGAAAAAGACATCTCTGTTACATTAAATTAAATGATTTAAATTACAAACCAAAGATTGTTTTTCAAAAAAAAAATATTACACGTGGAACGACGAGTGATCCACAATCATAGTTGTAATGTTAATAGTGTTGGTAGTAACGGTAAGTTAATATTTGTCTGTTGCGAGCATATATGAGGAGTACCGCATAACTCACGTTCAACTTGTACGCATTCAAATCTCTCATCGAATGAATAGCTCCTGGATGTGAATTGCGTATACACCATTTGGAAACTTAAAATGCTCAACGCTGTGCATTGCATTTCAAATTTCACGTACTGCAGAGTATAATCTAATATGGGAAGTTCTGGAACACTCGATTTACTACTTTCTGTATCGTTACTTACGGTTACTATAGTTTGAATTATTACCTGCGTAAAATTATTTGGAAAGTCTTGAAGTATTCATGATTAACTTTTAATGAAAGGAGTTACAAATGGTAAAAATAGATTTAAGCTTTATAACGGAGCAATTTTGTTCAATTTCATTAATACGAGATATAACGTCACATTTCGAGGGAATAATGTGGACATTTCCATACATGGGTATTCATTTTCATGCATTACATGTGAACCGTGCAAATTTTGACATTTAAGAAAAGAAATCTTTTTGTTATCCAAAATAAATACAATAGGCGATTTCTGGATATACTGAATTCGAAAGTGGTATTAACTTCAAGTATTTATCACAATAACGGATGCAATATATTATTTATAACCTATCATATAGCTAAATGCACATCATCCGCTGATTTTTTTAGAAATTCTCCATAAAATTTTGCATTTCAACAAGCTAACCCCTATCGTGAAATTATTGTCCTCAAAAACCCAAGAATAACAAATTTTATTTGATTCCATTTAGTTCTTTAAGCCTGGTATATGGTAGTATTTATATGAATTGTAAATACATATTAAATTAATAAGTCTTGTATTTTACATATCCATTATAATTCAAACAAATGTTGTCAATTGAGACAATAGTTGTCCAATGTTTCGACCGTATAGTCGATCCTCTTCAAGGGCACCTATTAAAACACATAAAATTCATTATAAACTAAAAAATAAAAATAAAAATTGAACAACCTTACATGATGTATTCAACATACTTCATTAAGCACTGACCAAGCACAAACTAAATTCACGAAATACGAAATAACTTTAGTTATTACTATTGTTAGAATACACTAGTAAATAAGAGATCTATACGAAACAGTACGGAGATTAGCCTGTTAATTTAATAATTTTATTAATCATTATTTATCTAAGAATTATAAAAGATGCTTAATTTTTCAATATTCGTGCGAAAATTTATTTTTATTTGGTTTAACATTTCCTTTATCTTTTTCCAGTTCTTACCAGTGTCTAAAATTTTTGATTTTGCAAAATTAAAATTGTGACTTGCCCCAAACTGCCCAATCCGTCGCGGGATGTCCTGGGGAGCTCCTGAGGACGTCCTGGGATGGTCTTGTACTATTTGGGGTGTATATATATACCAATATGTCAGATTGGGTTTTATTAAATGGAGGCCTGTATGACGAAAATTACAAATCAAATATATCGAGGAATTTCTTGAATTCAATCCAATTTGTTCTAAACTGCTCTTTGGGACGAGTTTGCGGTCGCTGATAACGAATTTGAAGTCATTTTTCAACAATTAAAAATGACGGATCCAATATGGCAGACGTGTTTTTTGGGAACCCGTGATTTACGTTTGATGACTGCTGCTTAATTTTTAAGATGCCTAAGTTGACTTTAGATTTATTAAATTTTTAAGACAATTAGTACCTATTATTTTATTTTTAATCGTTGCATTAAAAGTTAAGTGTCTTCTTCGCAGCAACTTACTAGTTTCTTTAGTTCAATGTTTCCTGTTTTCTTTTCTTTCCCTTCTCCTTCAACACGATTTTCTTTTGCTCTCTCTTAGTTGTTTTAGCTTTTCAGTTTATGTACTGCATTATATGGTTTGTATTATGTCTTAGAAGCACTCGCAATATGGAGTAGTAACAGTAGTAACTCTGAGTAGTAACAGACTGTACCGAGTTTGTTCGAGGTGGGTGCGAACTGTTACTATATAACGACTACATCGTTGAAGTAGCATATTGTACACACTGAATTTCAGTATTTTGCCGTAGTAAGTGTGGATCACTACTACTTAGATTATTAGATATACTATAGATACTACTTAGATTGCATTAGATATAAAATGCGATTTTTACTGCTTACAGTGCATTGTGTTATGTATAATGAGCGATTACTGAGATTTAGCAAAATATTGTGATGCACGGAGTAGAATATCGAGGTTTATCCAGCTGCCGAATGACTGATTAACTCCAAAAATAACTCCCGAATGACTGATTTCACGCCGTAAATTCAGCAGCATCATAACTACATGGCATAACCGCAGGTCTTTTTTTATAAAATTTCTCGACATTAAATTTTACATTGGGAATTTAAGTAGCTTTAAAAGAGTTCTAATTTATGCTTCCAACGTTTCTACACCCCCCTTTACAATAGATTGGGAGAATTCGAATTCGGGTACTTCCATAATCTTAAATAAGCCCTAATTTATAGCACTGAAAGAAATTTTACATAAATCCTGTATCAATGATATTACTCTGTAGATGCGCCAGCTTGACGTCAAAACACGTTCTTCTACTTTAGCATTAAATTTGGCAATAAATTCGCCTTAAATTGTAGCATACTTTAAATCCGATTTCAGTAATATGGAGGTCGAACGTACTACGAAAAAAAAACACGGCACATAGTAGTTACAGTCACGTACTGTACATAGTTTAACAGAGATATTTTTAATTTTCGAAGTGAGAAAGCAATTAAATTTGCATTTAAAGGTTATTTCTCATTTTAACCCTCTAACTAAATTAATCTGTTTCGGAAATATTTCATCTGGAGCATAGTAAAGAAATAATGAGCAAATAAGTACTCATATAAACAAATTTTTGCTGTCAACCTTTTAGGCGAGCGGTTTACCCTCGAAAAGATACACAAAAAAAGAAAGAGTGGTCAGTAATTAGTTATTAACAATAAACTTGAACAACTATGAAACGATTAAAAAATCGTTCCGAAAACACATAGATTAGCTAAACTAGGCCAAAATAAAAATATTTTATTCTTGTAATTTTTTCGAAAAAACGCTTCCTTTTCGAGCTACGAGCGATTTAAAGTCGAAAAATGGCCAAAAAAAACCCATCTTCAATCTTTTTTTCTCGGCTTATACCAAACCAAATTTCATAAATCAAAAAGGAATTTAAACTTCGGGATTTGTACTTTATGCTCATATTTTTTTTTTATTTCGGCAACTTTTCATTATCATCGTGAAATTTTCGATAGAAAAAGGGTGATAGTTGCAGCTTCGCGAGGGGAATGACAATCACTGGTAAACTGAAAAATGACATTAAAAATACTTCTTTTAACTTAATTGGTAAAAAATAAACACTTTTTCACTCTTGAGATTTGTTATAAAAAATGCTTCGTTTTTGAGCTACGCGCGATTTAAAGTACAAAATTGCGAAAAAGGTGCTATTTTTAAACATCTTTTTCTCGGCTTCTATCAAAGCTAAGCTAACTGATTTTTGTAAAATGGAAATTACACTTCGAAACTTGTATTTTTGGCTCCTATGTTCTATATTTTAGCACTTTTCCATTATCATTGTGAAATTTTTGATAGAAAAATGGTGATAGTTGCAGTTTTGCGCAAAAAATATCGACTTTCTTTTCTAGAACTACAGAATGCCTCATTATCAATCGTGTCCGATTATGTCACCCCCCCCCCCTCCTCCTGAATATTGTCGGGTTTTTTTAATGATACACACTGAACATCATAACTGAATCAGCGAACTGGGACACATATCATTTATTGACGTCCTGATGAGTCTCGTTGACATTCAGCTGCATGAAGCGTCAATTACTGCACTAGGGCAGCAAGTAAATATCGACGTCACGAATGACTAATTTCACCCCAGGAAAAATGAATATTTCATCCAATAGGGGGTCATTCATTTCCACAATCGCACAAAAAGTTACAACTATAAAAAAGAGACCCGGGGGACACATTGGGTCGCGTGCGATGCCGTGATTTTCACGGGCTCGACAATAAACCATGCAGAATACGAGCAGATCGTTATCTCGTTCATTATTTGCGAACAAACGCCCGCGAAAAATCACAGCTGGACCAATCGTGAAACTGCGATAGCGAGATATTTTATTGTCGGCGGTCACGCGACGGCGCGAAAGTTCTTCGTCGCGTCACGTCGCCCTTAACGACGTGTTCGTCGCAGTATGTACAGGGTGGTACAAAAAGTATTGCACATTTAAAATCTGGTTTCGTTATAAAATTTGATTTTGCATACTAATGTATTTAAAAAAAATATCAATAAAGGTGTCAAGGACAAGAAACCAATTGTTTAATTTAATATTAAATTTGTGATTTGGAAGATATTAAGAAAAGCTATATTGATATGTCCTTTTTATAAATAAGAAATATTTGTATTTTATCAGAGAGACAACAGATGGTTAACCCTTTCAGTCACATATCTTTCTTTTCAGCAAAAAGGGTTTTCGGAGTCACTGATTACCAATATGAAATTAGTTTTCAAAAATTCCAAATGGCGGATCCAATATGGAGGACGGCTTTTTCAAAAAATGATCTGATTCGCATGAAAATCCCCATTTCTTTTCTGGGCTATGTCTGATTCCTGCAGCAAGGTGCTTATATAATAATGAACAATCTATAAATTGTAATTCTTTATTTTATACAATGTAGTAAAATCTTATATTTTTTTAAATTATTTTCACATTATTGGATTTATTTTTAAATCTTAAAAGTTAACTTTAAAATTTATAACCAGAGATCATATGAGCTCTAAGATAAAAATCCAACAATCACAAAAATTCCTCCGCCATATTGGAACCGCCATTTGGTTTTTGAAAATCTGACGTCATATTCGTAATCAGCGACCACGAAACCCCACGAGTGACGAGTTATAAGCTAATTTCATCCGATTTTCAGAAATTCGTCCGCCATATTGGATCCGCCATGTTGAATTTTTTAAAATGGACTTTAGATTTGTAATCAGCGACCCCAAAAACCTTAGAGTAACAAGTTTCAGGCCAATTGGATCGATTTTTTAAAATTTTGTCCGCCATTTTGAATTTACAAAATTGCGCATATCAGAACAGTTATTATAAAAGAAACCCATGCATTATTTCATTAATTTTCATTTAATATTTCTTTTGAATTTTATGAAAAAATTTATTTTTTACGTTTTGTAAGAATAACATTTAATTTATTAAAAAAAATATGGCGGAAAACTCTGAAATAATTTTTTTGAATAGTATTGAATGTACTACATAAAAAATGGGCGTCTTGAATCTCTTAATCTACAAGTAAAGAACGCATTCTTTCTGAAAATAGTACCATTTTTAACTATTTGTTAATTAACAATAGTATTGTTATTAACAATTAACAACTATTCAACTATTTTTTTACACTTGCTTATGTCTGGACAACTGTATAGAAACAAGAAATTGTATATTTATTGATAAAAAATCAATTTAAAAATTAGAAAACTGGTAAAATGCAAGTGAATCTCTGAGAGACCCATCATAACGCAAAGGGTTAAAAACTACATCAACTATATCAACAAAACTTAAAATAGATTAAAGCATCTTTCCGATAAATATAAAGTATTGTACCCTTAATCATCGATGCATCTCTTATGACCCTCTTATTTTCTTCTACGCATGTTGCTATATCGTAATTATTTTTTAATCTGATGCCGTTATGGGTACGGAGGCTGTATAGTGAACGATGTCTAAATTAACCCATTAACGCCGAGAATGCCATTTTTCGCTTTTTTTTCAATTTCAACCAAGTATTTCGCATCAAAATCGAAATTTGAAAAAATTAAAAGGCACATACTATTCTCGAGATCGTGCTTCAACATTCTGAGGTCAAAATTGAGTTTCATCAGTCTAGAATTCCAATATGGCTAAAATTTGAAAAAAAATTGTTAAAAAATGAGGAAATATCCATTTTGAATATTTTTTTCATCTTCCAAAATATTGGGATTCTATTCAAATTGTGAAGAGAAGTATAGAAAATATTTGAATTTTAAGAGAGAATTTTACTTTTCTACCCACTTAATTTTAACGAACAAAACAGCGTTCCCAATGAAAATTTAATTGAGCAAATTTCGGACCCTCTAACTTAACAACTATAAGTTAAAATAAAAAAGCTGAGGACCAAATGTTTTTAGAATTCATCGAGGAATATACTGAGCAATTTTGTTAGATTTTTAAACTATATTTTGAGACATTTTTAATATTTAACAACAAAAATTCTAAGCATTTTTTTGTTTTTGCAAATTCCAAATACAAAGTTTACAATTCAAGATTTTGTTCCTCTAAAACTATGAACTTTTGGAGGAAATTACAGAAAAAAAATGATTAGAATTCACTTTTCGTGAATATTTAAAATGTTAAAAAATTGAAGTTAAAAATTTCTTAAAATATCGTTTACAACAATTTTTAAAAATTGCAGAATATTCGTGGATGAAAATGTTCGACATTTAAAAAAAAAGAATAACCCTAAAAAGTGGCAAAAATTTACCTGTTTTTAGGACCTGAGTTAAAATGTATGGGAAAGAAAAGTTTCTGATGTTAGGTTACTCGTGGCAAATTTTCAAATTGAGCATGTATCTTAATCTTGAGATATAAGGGTTCAAGGGGCGGAAGGGGGGGAGGGTATTTTACTACGAATTGCATTTTTTTTAAAACTTGTTATCTCTAAAAATATACATTTTACAAGAGACATTTTTTGTTCAGAATTGTGCAAAGAATCTAACAAAATTTAATGCATTTACAAAAAAAAAATTAACAAAACTTAACTAATTTGTTGACAATTTTTTTTCATATTTCTCGATATATTGGAATTCCTGACGGCTCAAACTCAATTTTGACTTCCGAATCTTGAGTGACATCGAAAACAGTTGGATATGTACCTACCTTTTAATTTTTTCAACTTCGATTTTTAAGCGAAATACTTGATTGAAATTAAAATGATAAAAATTACATTCCCAGCGTTAACGGGTTAAGACATGGTTGTCCTGCTAGTATTTGAATCTTTGAATCTAGTTACATATTATTAAACCTCTGAGGCATAAAAGGTTTTTTACCTATTAAATACTGGACATTTCTTATTTATGATTTCTTTGGTGCTCAATAACTATGAATGGAACCTCAAAATTAGAATAAAAAAAATATCGACGTCGGTTCGCCACAGTAGATCCACCATTTCCAATTTCAAACTTTACATTCGTAATAATCGCGCAATAAAAATGTAACAATTTTTAAACCAATACATTTGAAGAAATTTACGTGCCGTATTGAACTAGCCACGTACCCAAAGTAGTTAAATATTCACCGCCAAAAAATAGGATACCGTAAATGTAAGGTAACGTAAAAAACCTGCGTCACCCAATCCTTGAGCTAACGTCACAACAAACGGTTACCGTGTCAATAGCCGAAATAAAATAAAATAATGTATTCCCTTACAAAATTCTACATTTTACATTATGTCATTGTTATTATGTTGAAGAATTGAATATTTTCGGTATAAACTATTCGACGTGCAAGATTTACAGTTTGGAGACAATTGGAACCGCAAGTAGTAACAGTCTGAATAAAACAGACATACATTTAAGTCGATTCAATCCGGATCATGAAATATGAGAATAACGTAATATGAACAAGAAACGACAATTAATTTGAGAACATACATTGTGAACAGTAAAAGTAAAATTACATTTCCGAGTTTATAGTTTCAGTTTTGTTAAAATTTCCTATTATTTTCGTTGTAAAATTACAATTTTCTTGTTAAATTCACCCGAAAATAGAGGGAAATTTTTCATAAACATGTGAAATTTACAATGGAAATAGAAATTTACAACATCAAATTGGTAATTGTACATCGATTGTAAAATTGAAAAAATGTAATTTTACATCATATTTGTAAAATTACAAGCGCACTGTAAATTGTGCTATAGGGATTTATGTATCTGCTTCTCCCTCTATAGCGAGTCCCTCTCGCCAATAACCGATTGACGTCTTATTTGCAGTGCACATGTAATATCACGTCGATAATGCAGGAATTTTACCGAAACGCTGTAAATTTACCAAGATTTTCACTCATTTTACCATGATAAACAAAGAATGTTTATTAATATTACATTTTCCTTATTAATGTTAGGGATATTCAATTAGCTCCACACCAGGCTTCCATTCGACTTCTAAACTAATTAACTACTAAAACTATAATGGCGCTGGCGACAAGGTGACAAAAATTGGAAGGTTTTTTATACATCTTGAACTACCTTGTAGTTGACTCGTTGATACCGACGTCTTGTGACATAAAGAATTATTCTTTACCACAACTTATTTGACAAGAAGCTATTTAAAAGAATAATTATTGTAAATGTTTATAACATTCCATCCCCAAGCTAAAACTAGCTAACGCCACCCCAAAGTCATACCAGTTCCAGATAGAGGAGGCCGGCCTTCTACATTCTACTGTTAGACAAATCCAGTCTAGTTCCTGACTAATACCAACCAAATGTAACGACTCGTTGTCTGATGGCAGCATGTATATATTCCAGCTTCTGATGTGGAATAGAGCGTTGAACAAAAAAAAAGACAATGGATTAATGCCCAGCTTTAATGGCGAGTTTATATATTCGCGGATCGGCGCTCAGGAGGATCAGTTCGGAATTCAAAATGTTTTTAAATGTTTATCAAGTAATCAAAATCAAAATTAAAACGTACCCCAGCGTCGTGGTAAAACCCCAGTGCAGTACCACCGTCCGACAAAATTTCAAAAAATGAGTAACCCAAGAGAACCCAATCATACTTTTCTAAAGGTTTTTTGAGTGCGCTGAATCCAAATCCGACTACAAAATTACCCCATCGCCCTAGGTTTTCCAGATCTCATAATCAAATATCAACAGAATATTGGTCTACTAAAATGACATAAAATCAGTCATGACGTGAGTAGAGATTGATCACTCGAACTTATCTATTTGGTCCCAGGAAGTAAAATGTATAATTTGGTCAAGAGTTTTTAAAAATTATTTTATTTATTGCCTAAAAACTACTCCAAACCACTCTAACTATAAAGTGCATTACAAATTGTTTTTCAATAATCTTGTTATTTATTCGTGATTTTATTAAACTGATAATTAATTTCACTCATTGATAACAACCACCAGATGTTTTAATAAAAAATATGAATATCTATTGTCATTCTAGTTATTCCAAACTCAAGACGTTGTCTGCACTTCAATTTAATCGATAGCATTCAGCAAGCTATCAGAACGTCATTTCTGTATAAGGCAGATAGGAGTGAGAATGACTCTTCGAATCGTTTGTGGATAATTCGCCTTATCGATTTCCAGCACCCCACTTACCGAGCAGATGATATTGACTGCTCTGCTCCTTTTTTTCAAGTCTTGGCCATTTTCCTTCTGCTTTTAATTTGTAAAGATGTTGTTCTTTTTTCCTCACTTCTTCTTTTTCCTATTTCTTTCCTTATATTATTATTGCCTATTATAATCTCCATTTTAACTTTTATTGTTCTATTATTACCATTCAATTTATATACATAACTACTTATTTTCCTTAAAATTAGTTTTTTTCGTTGAATATTACTTTTTTGTCATTTTGGTTTGACGAAGAGTGTAATGAATAAATCGAATATATCTTTCTCTCTCCTTTCTCATTTTTTCTTATTCTCTCTCCATCTCTCTTCATCTCGCAGTTGCTCTGGCTTTCTCTGACTCATTTTTATACCGTCTTTCTGGTCCGTCGATCAATAAACCGGAATCGTTGCCTCTTGCCGCTGAATTGTCGGTGGCTTTCTTTCATCTTCAATTTTGCAATATTCGGTTCTTTGTAGATGGTTCCTTGAGATTTCTCGTTTCCGTACTTCTATTCAGCAGCAATTTAAATTGGACGAAAAATATTTCCGATTTTTCACTTGCTATCTCTATCAATACTCAATAATGAGAGCTTAGAAACATTTCTTTGGAAATCGTCCGTTAATATGTGAAAATGGATCATAATTTTTATAATAAAATGTGATATATTTTGGATGCATTTAGCATGAATTATTAAAGGCAGTAAATTACGAAAATACTTGAAAGGTGGAATACCTGACAATGTTGAAATTAAGACATTTAAAACTTTCAGTTCACAGTAATTCACTAAAATTGAACAATTAAACGAACTTACCTGTGATGTTCGATTGTAATTATTCATGGAGCTCTCGCTCTGATGATTACAGTGTAGTTGTACCAACAACGCCTAAATAATCACTATTTTAAAGATTAGAAAAACAAAAAAACATCCCGAATATCGCCTCTATCGACCGCGCCACCCTTCATGTATTTCAGAGTTCAAAAAATCGACTGTGAAATAAAACTTAACTTTATTTTAAGATGGAGGATCCAATGAACAATTTCCGGAACGAAAATATTTTCCCAATAGATCTGTAATATTCTGCTTCTTCACTCCATTAGAAAGAATATGAGTCCACCGAGAAACAAGTTGCTCATGGAACTTCACTTCAGGGACGACAGCAGATGGATCATCTACAAGCAGGGCTAGGATATTGTCATCTAGAACCGGTGGAATGTCCCCAACAGCATCATTTCCTAGAGATGTTTCTTAAAAACTCCGTTGTTGAATATTATTAGATAGAATCAAAATTAACTGAATTCTGTACATTAACCCATTAACGTCCAAACGTCCGAATTTTCTGAATGATTTTCAGCGGCTGTTATTTTGATCAAATCGGTCCTAAAAAAATTTTGGAATAATCATTTCTGACGTGAAATTTTGTGATCTTTCAGAATCTGTCATCAGAATTTTTGAAAAATAAAAACAAAAGAAGTTATATTTGTTTATTTAAAAAAAATAACGTTTTTTTCACGAAAAAATCTTCTTCAATTGATATTTTCGCACCGAAATCGGATCGGAAATTGTGTAGGTAGTACAAATCTTGCGTCCATGGACCCTTATCTTCAAAATGGGATGATGAGAACTTTGAAATTCAAGATGGCGACGTCCAATATGGCGGTTCAAAGCCGAAAAAATTAGGCTATTTCGAATTCTGCCGAATATAACAATGTATTTTGATGAGATTTCCATAAAATGTTGTATATTGTTGTATTTTTGGTCGCTGATTTCGAATCTGTTGCCAGATTCCTCAAATTCAAAATGGCGGATCCAATATGGCGGACGAAAATAAACAATATTTTTCAATTTTAGTGAAAATTTGCATATAGGGGTTTTTTGGGTCGCTGATCACGAATCTGTCGTCAGATTTCCCAAATTCAAAATGGCGGATCCAATATGGCGGACGAAAATAAACAATATTTTTCAATTTTAGTGAAAATTTGCATATAGGGGTTTTTTGGGTCGCTGATCACGAATCTGTCGTCAGATTTCCCAAATTCAAAATGGCGGATCCAATATGGCGGACGAAAATAAACAATATTTTTCAATTTTAGTGAAAATTTGCATATAGCGGTTTTTTGGGTCGCTGATCACGAATCTGTCGTCAGATTTCCCGAATTCAAAATGGCGGATCCAATATGGCGAACGAAAATAAACAATATTTTTCGATTTTAGTGAAAATTTGTATATTGGGGTTTTTTGGGTCACTGATCATGAATATTTCGTCAGATTTCCCGAATTCAAAATCGCGGATCCAATATCCGAGTATTTTTCGTTGTATTGTACATCATTTTTAACTTTTTCTTCTATTTATAATTTTTATATATTTTTTTTTTCATTTTTATTGTATATATTTTTTCATTGTTTATGGAAATTATACGTTACTTATAATTGCGCGCGCACGCGCGCGTGCATGTGTACGTGTGCCTGTGCGTGCGTGTGCGTGTAGGTGTGCATTTGTGTGTGTATATTATATAGTCCTGATTTTGCTGTTTTATTTACCGACATAGTGAGATAAAACTAACCGTTACTGCCCGATGCGTTCAGCGGGTAATAATGAACTCATTATTACCCGCTAAATCTCCATCGGTCAATATCGGTATATATTTTTGTCCCTTTATATAGGCCAGTAACACGTCAAATAATTCATTTGTTGCATAAAATATCGTATATAACATGGAATGTCATTATCCTCCTTGCTAATTATTTCCAACACTCGTCATTATGTCTGGAACGCTACGCGCGACCTCGCATGCCACATAATCTACTGTTGTGATACTTCGCGACGTCCATAGGTGGCGAGACTCAGGAAGGGCGTTAAACGCAAATCGAATGTGTTGCAGCAGCGTATATGAGACGCCGCGTGGGCGTCGAATATTATCATTTATTTCGCTTGATGTATGCAAGACAACATGAATGCGTCGAAGGCCAAACGTCAAAAAGTGCGTCAAAGTAGGCAAAATGTAGAAACTGAAGAGACTGACGATTATCTGGAAGTACGAGTAATTCCTTCGTACGATGATTCCGGAGAATCGGATTCTGATTCTGACCCAGAAAATGTTGACAGCGATCAAGAAGTTGATCATTCACATTCTCCTGCATTATATGATATTCCTACGAATTCTTATCATACAGTTCTAGGAAACTACACTGAAAACCAACTAAAATTGGAGCCAGATCATGTATTTGAGTGGTTAGACGGTGAGAAAAAATGTAATGAAGTTCCTGAAAATATACTTTTGATTTCAACATATGCTGAAATGAAAATTCGTAATTCTTCTTTTATTCAGCTATTTGAATGTTTCTTTTCAACAGAGTTGAAAGAGCATATAATTGAAGCCACGAAATTGAATGGTTATAATCTTACAATGGATGAATTAAATATTTTTATAGGTATAATTATAACCTCAATTTTTAACCCAAGAAAATCTCAAAGAGATTATTGGGCCAGTAATCGATTACTTGCATGTGAACCTATAGCTTCGGCTATGAGTCGCCTGAAATTTGAAGTTATCAAATCAAAATTAAAATTATCAAAACCTGATGATAAAAATGCAGAAGACAGAGCTTGGCGAGTACGTACAGCATTGGAGATTTTTAAGAAAAATTCAATGCAATTCGGTTTCTTTTCTTCTGCTTTATCAGTAGATGAAATGATGGTAAAGTTTAACGGCAGAACGATTTTGAAACAGTTTATGAAGGATAAACCTGTACGATTTGGCATAAAAATGTGGGCGATTTGTAGTGTCAACGGATTCTTGTTCGATTGCGATATTTACTGTGGAAAGGGATCGAGGATTTTCTCTTCTGATAAGGAAGTAAAACTGAGTAAATGTTCTGTAGGGAGTCGCGTTGTACTACAAATGGTTCAAAACCTCCTTTCGTCAGTTGTGCCCAGAAAGATAACACAATATCATTTATATTTTGATAATTTTTTTTCAAATCCAGATTTGCTCGTCCATCTGAGAAAAGTTGGCTTACGAGCAACAGGGACTGTTAGGGCTAATAGAGTTGGTGTAAGTAACGAAATGAACAAGCAAGCAAAGAGAGGCACGTTTACTGTGAAACATGACAAAAATAGTGGTATTAATTTTATCACAGTAATGGATTCAAAACCAGTCTCGTTGCTCTCAACAATGGCAAGTGTTACACCACTCTCTTCCGTCAAAAGGTATTCCAAAGAAGAAAAACAAAAGACGGATATACCGTTTCCGACAGCATTCACGGTTTACAACAAATTTATGGGAGGAGTTGATCTTCACGATGCGCACTGCAGCAATTTGATGCCTTCTATACGGTCAAAAAAGTGGACCTGGGCAATATTCATGAGGTTGATACAATCATCAATTGCCAATGCGACAGTGCTCAGAAACCAGATTTGTCATGAGACAAAAGTAGGGACCAAAGAAGTTGCATTGCAAATTGCTGAAAAATATCTTGAGAGAAGTAGTAATTGTACTACACACAAGATTCAGACGGTAACGACTAAAAGAAATTGTATAAATTTCAATCAGTGTTCTTGTAGAACACAAAAAAAGTGCACTCAATGCAATAATTATATATGTTCCACATGTCTACAATCTAATAAAAAATAAAAAATAATATTTATGCAAAATTATAAATTTGAAAGAAATTATGAAAAACTATATAAAAAAAACGATAAAATCTATAAAAATGAAAAAAAATATAAAAATTAAAAATAGAAAAAAAAAGTTAAAAATCATATAAAATACAAAAAAAAAAGACTCTTTCCTACGTCAACCTCCTCGCGGTAAGAGTCGGGCAACGGAGATATTATCGACGGCTAATCGACGTATTTCGTTTCATTGACGAAAATCCAGGCACTTTTCGAAATTTTAATCGCCATATTGGATCCGCGATTTTGAATTCGGGAAATCTGACGAAATATTCATGATCAGCGACCCAAAAAACCCCAATATACAAATTTCCACTAAAATCGAAAAATATTTTTTATTTTCGTTCGCCATGTTGGATCCACCATTTTGAATTCGGGAAATCTGACGACAGATTCGTGATCAGCGACCCAAAAAACCCCTATATGCAAATTTTCACTAAAATTGAAAAATATTGTTTATTTTCGTCCGCCATATTGGATCCGCCATTTTGAATTTGGGAAATCTGACGACAGATTCGTGATCAGCGACCCAAAAAACCCCTATATACACATTTCTACTAAAATCGAAAAATATTGCTTATTTTCGGCCGCCATATTGGATCCGCCATTTTGAATTCGGGAAATCTGACGACAGATTCGTGATCAGCGACCCAAAAAACCCCTATATGCAAATTTTCACTAAAATTGAAAAATATTGTTTATTTTCGTCCGCCATATTGGATCCGCCATTTTGAATTTGAGGAATCTGGCAACAGATTCGAAATCAGCGACTAAAAATACAACAATATACAACATTTTATGGAAATCTCATCAAAATACATTGTTATATTCGGCAGATTTCGAAATAGCCTAATTTTTTCGGCTTTGAACCGCCATATTGGACGTCGCCATCTTGAATTTCAAAGTTCTCATCATCCCATTTTGAAGATAAGGGTCCATGGACGCAAGATTTGTACTACCTACACAATTTCCGATCCGATTTCGGTGCGAAAATATCAATTGAAGAAGATTTTTTCGTGAAAAAAACGTTATTTTTTTTAAATAAACAAATATAACTTCATTTGTTTTTATTTTTCAAAAATTCTGATGACAGATTCTGAAAGATCACAAAATTTCACGTCAGAAATGATTATTCCAAAATTTTTTTAGGACCGATTTGATCAAAATAACAGCCGCTGAAAATCATTCAGAAAATTCGGACGTTTGGACGTTAATGGGTTAACAAATTAGGTTAGGGCATTAGCATACCTCACGGGTAAACTCTTTCCCTACCATTATTTTACAATTTAAATTACAATGTCAATTAAAATTGTCCACTGATGAGGAAGGGGCTTCCGTGCAGCTCTCGGGTATACACCCCCCTCCCCTCCCTTTACCTCTATGGCCATAGCTTCCTCAGGGAACCAAAATGATATATAGAAATTTAAGATAAATTTTGAAGAAATACCTCTTGCTATTTCCAGCTCAGACAGATTAATATCGTCATGAGGAATATCATCATCATCGTCATCATTTTCGAAGTCATCGATGGCATCGGAATTTACTGCCTTTTCAATACTTCTACCTGATATTGATGATGTAGAAGGGTGTTTGCCTGAGCAAGATTAGATCAATTTTTCCACTTCCTGTAGTTTCTTCTAAATATCCGTATTTGAAGGAACCGCCGTTGCAGCATCAGATAACAAGGATTTAGACCGCTTCGAACTTCTCGTAGAAGATGAAGAGGAACGACGATCGACGTCGTTGTTTACCATAAGTTTGGGAAGCACTCCTAGATCTCGATCTTTTATGCCTTTTATGATTTCCCCATAATATTAGATTTTGTAGAGGCGAAAATCTAACCTATGAGAACAGTGGACGTGACGGACACTGAAAGATATTCGGGATGTTCCTTGTTTTTCAAATCTTTAAAATAGTGGTTATTTGGGGCGTTGTTGGTACAACTGCACTGTAATCATGAGAGCGAGAGCTCCATGGATAGTTACCTATTTAAGAACGTTTTCAATTACACACATTGGACACGTGGTAGAGGGTCTTAATTTTAATTTTTGCAGGTTTTGCCAGATTGATTTCATGTCAATATCGGTCGATGTCGCCAGATACTATATTTACGGGAATCTTAATCTATGCATATTGTGATTAAAATACAACTGACCAATTTTATTCGACATTCTACTAAAATAAAATAAATCAAATGATGTTCCTTTTATTAACTACCTAACTTATTCTCTAACAGACTAGCGACACAGCTCTTTTTCTTCTGTACCTTCCATTATTGAGGAGTTGTTAAAATATAATTTTCCTATCTGCTACCTCCGCTAAATGTCAACATTTTAATATCGAATCCACTGGTTTTAACGTACAATAATATTGGAAACATTAGCTCAGTTATTACAGGCAATCAATAGCCTGATTTATGAAAGATAATCTTGGGTTTAGACGGAATAATGATGTAACCCACATTGTCACAGGTTTTTCATGGCGTCGACCCCAAGACCATTTTTTTAGTGAGTGAATTACGGGTTCATACTTACTCAATGCGACAATCGCCCTTGTATGATATATTACACTTTACACGTCTAGAGAGAGAGAGAAGATCATCACATTGATTACACTATCTCATGGTCTTAACACTCACGTCATGAGTCAAATACTCAATTGGGTCACATAACTATATATATACATTCTAGAGAAAAGGTGTGGTCTGTATCTTCTCTGAGGTTATTCATTACCAATTTTGTATTATACAACATAATTAACATAAGCCTAAGGGGGTTTTGGCGTGGCCGTTTTGAAGCCAGGCTATTTGACTCTGGATTTTGTCGCGAGAATCAATTTAGGGTAAACCTTCGGAAAAGCTACGACATCGCAAAAAAAAATTGTGCCATACTAGTTTTCTGTATTTTTGCCTCCTGATTACGAATATGACAAAAAAATCGGCGCTCTGCTACACTGAAGCCGCTATCTTGAAAAAAACACCTAAAAATCGTGTTAAAAATCATTTATCATGAAAAATACAAATCGGATGAAAAAATGTTTCAAATAAAAATTGTAGAGCACAAAATTCTCTGCAAAAAAGGTTTAGTACATAATTTTCGTAATCACAACAGAAAGCTCGCAAATGAGCGATGAAAGTGACCGTTACAGATTTCTGCAAGGAGTCCCGAGTTTCGAGAATTATGTTCAGAATGTACAATTGGCATTTTCCTACAGTTCGAAAGGAAATGCGTGAAACACGAGAGTGCCTGCGTGCTGGGGGGCTCCGCCCCCCAGACATCCCTTTTATACTACCCTAATCTCCAACCATGCAAATATGGGTCTATACAATAAACCGTTACAAGTTATTTAGTTATTTGCGGAGACTTTACCTCGCTGAAATCCATTATGGTCCCTCCCATCGCTTATTTGCGAGCTTTCTGTTAAGATTACTAAAATTATGTATCAAACCTTTTTTGTTAAGAATTTTGTGCTCTACATTTTTTATTTGAAATATTTTTTCATCCGATTTATATTTTTTAAGATAAATGGAAAAAACACAATTTTTAGGTGTTTTTTCAAGATAGCGGCTTCTGTATAGCAGAGCGCCGATTTTTTTTGTCATATTCGTAATCAGGGGGCAAAAATATACAAAACTAGTGTGATGAAATTTTTTTTCTCGATGTCGTAGCTCTTCCGAAGGTTTACCCCAGTCTGAATTCTTCATATACCCCTAATAATACCTAAAAACATATGCGTACCCTAAAACTAACCTAACCAGTCAGAACTCCGTCTACCCCTAATAATGCATAAAGGAACGTGGTTGCACAGGGAAATTCTGACGGGAAAACTATTTCCTGGGAAATAAAGTCCGGTCACCGTAAATACGAAATGTTACATATGCTGAACAAAAATATTTTAAATTTTACATACATTTCAAATTTCGTAACATTCGAGAAAGGGGCCAAAAATTACCTGAAAATGCGTTACGTGGTTTAATTATAGAGAACCCTCTAGCTGAAAAAAGTAGTGGCACCAAAACTGCCAGCACCAAGCGAGAAAAGCGTGTCCTAAAGTAAAAATGTATTACAGCGTAATATCATTCTGTTATCTTACTACAATGTTATATAATTCCTATAATATTACCGTAATATTTTAATGTTCCTACGATATATTGCTAAAATTTTACGCACTATGTAGGCAGATTTTTAATATTTAACCTTAAATGATTTAAGATGTATATCACATTTCAAATTTTCAATCGTATTCTCCAGAAACGTCCGATCCCTACCAAAGACCCTCTAAGAAGCAAGGAGGAAATCGTGCGACGATTTACTTTTCGAGATTGCTGGAGGATTACTACGAGATCGAGACATTCGATGACTTCTCATTCCTTTCATTCGAAAAAGGCTTTCGTGTTTCTGTTTCAATTTTATTTTCACCGAAACCGTTCAGCAGTACCGATGAACGAGATTCCGTACAAAAAGGATGGTCTAGATTCTAGAGAATTATAGTTAAGCAATCTGCCAGACTTCGTAGGTTTACAATACCAATCGAAAAGCAGAGTGTGGTTGAATTTATTTTTAATTATTAGTGCATCAGAGAAGCGTATTAGATTATTCTTGTCTATTTCATAGGTGAAATTTATTCGTGGATAGTCATTAAAAACATTAATAATGACATAAAGTGTTTCAACAGCTACACAGTCAAGAATATCATCTACGTATCTGCTGTAAAAAACAGCTTGAAAATGCATTTTTCAAACAAACAAATAAACAGTCGTTTAAAATATTATATAGCTGAATTTCAATAGATCGTCCCATTTGTCTATCTCTTGTAGTAATGTTATTTTTCAATCATTCTAAAGTAAATAAAGATTCAACATCCAAAGAAATTAATATGTAATGGTTAGGTAACGAACTGAGGTGAGTATTATTATTGACATAGGATTTTGAGTTTCGACTGTGTTTTTACCGATTAATTAGTGTAAAAATGTTGTTACTTGATAAGTAGGATATAATGTAAAGGTATATGCTTATTGTAGCTCTTGTGTAATCCATATGGGGTCGTATTAAGTACCCCCCCTCCTCCTCCCCAATTCAACAGTTTCTTTTCCAAATTAGATAGTTAGATAGTAATCTTTCTCTATTACTATGAAAGTACACGTTGTGGATGTCATTAGTAGAATTTAAGATCAATCTAAATTACAATTTCGTAAGCTGGAAATTTTAATTATATAAGACGACGAACCTAGTTAATTTCGTCATTACTAAATTATTAGCTAGGAATTATGTTGTTAACTTTTAATAAATCACTGATTTGACTTCTGGGATTGTGTTCGCGAAATTCATTCTCCCAAAATAATATTCCAAAACTGACAAAGGAGATATCACTAAATTGATAACGTTTTCTTCAGTGTTCGTAATTAATTGCATAACAATTTTATCGGGATTTATATATCTATCTTATGTGGAAAGGCAAGTAAAACCAACAATTTTTCAGGCAATCCTGACACGGATAGAGTGACCCAAGACCCAAGGCGCTCACAGAACATTTGCTGGGAAACGTAGATACTGTTATGATTCGCCTCATTACTATAAACCAATAAGTTTAACGCCATTTTTACTGGCATTATTGAAAAACTACTGGATAACTAACCCAGGGACAACAGCCTACGTGACACATACAGAATGATCCTTTTCTAACGAGATGGTTCGGCGCTATACTGTAGTGCTGATGAAGGCTCAGCGGCTGCGTAAAGGCTACTTAATGGTAGCCCTATTGGGCATTTGGAGGGCTTCGGTCATACCAGCAGCGTAGTAAATGAAATATCTCTTTTGTAATATGAAACCCTTTCACCGAATGGATATGACGACGCGCTGACCAACCGCAAACTAGATTCGGTACACAATCCAGTAAAAGGGAACATAACCATTCGATGCAAGATTGTCTCTCGCAGAGATCGATTCTCTCACCATTGTTGTAGAACCATACATGTACTCCTCGATGTCAGAATGGATCTACACGGAGAGCAAAATCAAAGCGCAGCGCTTTGATGGTTTCCGACTGGACAGCCGAGATCAGAGAGTTTCGGAAACCTTAAACCTTAAACCTTCGCTCGAGCGACCCGGTCCTGACATTTGGAGGGTGCTTATTAATTTTTAGTCATTTTCTTCTACTAGTGAATTTATATTATTTATAGAGAGAGAGAGAGAGAGAGAGAGAGAGAGAGAGAGGATCATCATATTGCTTATATTATCTCATGGACTTAACATTCACGTCATGATTCGAGTACTCAATTGGGTCGCATAAATACATTCTAGAGAACAGTTTTCTACTAGTGAATTTATATTATTTATTTTCGTCGATTTATACAAATATTTGTCATTATTAGTTGTAACATTTACATATTATATTTTTTCAATAAAAACGTTATTTTATTATGCCATCCCTGAAAAGGAAAATGTGGCAGCAGCGCTTGAATATCTTTTCTAATCATTCGGCCATCCTATATTTTAAAAATCGTAACGAAATCATTATTAAATGATTGATATCCATGTGATTTTTCACAAAGATCTGTCTTTCTAAAGTTTTATTATTAAAATCAGAATGTCATGTTTCACTACCACTTTCATGGTTCCATGTAAATAAGCTTTACTTTAATATTTTTTTTATCCACGTGTCCGTAAAGTAGACACTTTACGGACTCCTTTTAGTCCTAGGACCGAAAAGTACTATTTCTCGTTAGTTACTTCGGTAACAGGGTCTGCAACTTCGCAGGATGACGAGTGGGGTCATTAAGGAGGTAGTCGCGTGAAACGATTTTTTTACGAAGTCTTTCATTTTTTCACCAAACGTTAATGACGTTGATATCAATACGTGGTTAAAATTTCAGAAAGCCTGTCCGTACGATAATGGAGATAATCATCCTCAAAGTTTCACTTTTTAACACGTGTTCCCCATACTAAGCCTTTGCCGACATGACATATTAATTATTTACAGAAAAACGGTATTTACCGTTTTTATAAAAAACTAATATGTTGTGTAAAATATATTAAAGAACATTGTAAAAAAAATTGAAGAATCCTAGCGGTACAGTTTTGTAATAATATTAATAAATAGACAGCGAAATTATGTCGTGAACGTAAAATGCGAGGTTGCCGTTTCGAAATTTTGCTGATGTTGGTGTACACAGACACGATTCCTTGAGAAATTAGTGTGTAACAGGCGTCCATCAAGTACACTCTCCCCCAAAACGTTCATTACGCGCACTGAAGAAACAAAGTGGCGTCTGTGGATTTATGTGGGGTAGACTTTTGACGGGTACTGTCGCACGACTACCTCCTTAACTAGAATATAATAGTAGTTTTCTACTCGCTTCTGCTCGGGCCGCAAACTCTCCCAATCGTAAAAAAAACTTTTACGCCCTTGTATTGAAAACTACTATTACGCAATTCTTTCGTTTGTCGGTTTTTGCTCGAGCCACCCTAACGATAAGCTAGCAACTAATTCTGAGTGCGGCGTCTCGATTTTCCAACCGTGAAGGTAGTAAGTAATTGTAAATTGCCTTATTACAAATTTTCCGCAGCCATGATTTATAGACATTGGACAAAGATGTTTGGGAGGAAGACCTCAAAATCCCCGACTTCATTAATTGTGAGGTTTTGATTCGACACTCAGATCATGAGATAACGATATGCTTAAATGCTACAAGCATATGGTTATGATCTCTTTTACATGCAGAGATCGCATCAAGGCCGGGATCGCAACTGCTGTGTGGCAGGTAAGACGAGCTACAGAAAATACGCACGAAGGTGGGAGTTTAAAAAATAATAATACCTGATGTTCTATTCACTCGTTAGGTCCCAAAACTACCATTATCCAATTGGAGTTAAGAGGTGCACCTCAAAAATCCGACATTTTAAAAACCCGATATTTCCAAAGTTAGACATTCAAAAACCAGACATTTAAAAAAAACAGAGATTCTAAAACCTGATATTTCAAAATATGTGTGCATTTTAAAATGTTTGGTTTTCAATGTCTGTTTTTTTTTAAATGTTAATTGTGTATTCTGTATATACACGAAAGAAGCACTTATTACACGCAATATATTAAAGACTAGCCACGGGGTCGTATTTAAATACGAAGTAACTTTTCATTGTTTCATATATCCTTTATTTTTTTTTAACATTCTTTATCGTATTATTTACTTACTTCCTTATCATACATGACTTATACCTTATCGGGTACTAATATTAATAGTTAATATTACGAATTTCCCTTAAGAATACTTAGCTAATAATTTAAAAATTATTAAGGTAAATCTTCGGATGATCCACGTGTTCGAAACGGGAAAAAGTACAACGTATTTTCCACGTATTTTGGTCTCCTGAAAACGAATATCATGACAAAATTTGGCGCTCGGCCATATCTTGGCCGCTATTTAGAGAAAACAGCCAAAACCCCGTTTTTTTTCAGTTTCTTGCATTTATCTCGAGATATACATATCTGACGAAAAAATATTCCAAACAAAAAATGTAGGGCTTGAAATTCTCTATTAAAAAGGTTCTATACAATTTTGTCCTAATCGCAAAAGAAACCCCCTAAATTAATGCTGAAATGTGTGCAAAACCCGACCGAGCAACCTCCCCGCGGTGCACATCGGGTAACGCTAATGCCGGCGGTCAGGTTAGGTTGGACATGGGTTAGGTTTTTTTTTAGCGGGGGGGTCTGGGGGGCCGCAGGCCCCCCGAGGCACACATTGTGGTACAGGCAGTAGTAATGATAATTGTCTCATCCTCACCCGGTGTGGTACAGGCAGTAGTAATGGTAAGGATGAGACAATTACCATTACTACTGCCCGTACCGCAATGTGTGCCTGGGGGGGGGGAGGCCTGCGGCCCCCCAGACCGCCACGTTAAAAAAAACCTAACCCTTGTCTAACCTAACCTGCTTTAACCAACTCAATCCTTAATAAACAGGTATTAGTGATAATTAAACGGGCATGAAATGCGTCTTCTGTAATTACCAAGGCGGATGTAAGAACCGCAAGACCGTTATTCTAAGGATTATCTATTTTTATCGCTATTTTACGAGCTTCCCATTGCCATTAGGAAAAAAATGTATAAAACCTTTTTTGTAGAAAATTCAATTCTCTATCTTTTTTGTTTGGAACATTATTTCGTCAGATATGTATATCTCAAGATAAATGCAAAAAACTGAAAAAAAACCGGGGGTTTTGGCTGTTTTTTTGAAATAACCGCCAAGATATGGCTGAGCGCCAAATTTTGTCATGATATTCGTTTTCAGGAGGCCAAAATACGTCGAAAATATGTTGTACTTTTTCCCGTTTCGAACACGTGGATCATCCGAAGGTTTACCATTATTAATTATAGAAGACAATTTTCTTTGCATTCTTTATTTTTTCTCTATACATTTTTTGTAAGACTTTTCTGTACAAAAAAAAAGATTATACTCTTTAATAAAAATTGAAATATGAATATATACGAAATATATGTATATGAAATTTCTTATTCTTTCTTAGAGATATTCTCCATCCCTCACCTCCCACCATGCACCTCCCGTTCCTGCATATTTTACATTAAGGGCTGCTTTTTTTTTTAAAAATCAGAATCTCTGTATTTTTCGGGGGAGGGGGGGGGATTCCTCTGAATCCGCACACGCTCGTACGATCCTGTAGCTTGACTAACTTTACTCGCAAAAATTACAAAAAATAGGATATCTAATTTGAGCCTCTCGTGTGTAAAGTTCGATGTCCGTGCATAAAGTTTGAATCCGTGCGTAAGTAAACTTTACACCCTTGTTAGGTAATATACATTTACAAAATTATACGCTTAATGAAGTGAATCGCACGCTTAGAATAAGTTTAAATATGACGCTTAATTGTAGTTAAGAGGATTTTAAGAGTGCATGAAGCCTTTTTTCATTTTGTACGCTACATGAGAAAACCAAAATTAAAGAGTTCACGAGACGTTCGGCAAGATTGAGTAAAGCGATTCTTAGTTTAGATTTTCCTTACGAAAACTTACAATTTTAGTATTCAAAAATTATTTTGCTCCACATTATATTAGAAGAATATCAATCATTATTTCATTATCAACGAACATTTTTATTAGAATACAGATGTAATGCAGTTATAATATTGCGTCTTAGTAATTGATTCACAGTGGTAGATCAGTCTTTGTTTTATGTTAATCGTCGCATGCCGTTGATTACGACAGGATAAGTCACCTAATAAGAACACCTTTTTTAAAGATAATTAATTTTTCTTTAAACAAATTAAATTATATACAACAAATTAATAAAAATTAATTTTTATGTAAAACGTGCAAAGAAAATATAAAACAAATAAAAATGTTTTCAAGTTAGGTCTTTCTTTCTTATACTTTAATCAGGAACTTTTCTAACACGCTTTCCAAGGCGTACGTAGCCGTTTACAAATGAAAAACGTTGAACTCTTAAAAAGGGCATATTAACGCTTTAAGTATGTACTCCTATCGAACTTTCGCGGAAGCGAAATGCACGTTTCTTGGGCGTTTCCCAAACTTTAATATCACGCTTTATGAACTCTTAATGAACGCTCATATTATTTTGGATTTGTTGGTCTGCATTTTTTATGGCTCTATGGAGTACATTGATATGTAGATACGATGATAGCTATTTTTGGCCAAAGAGGATGATACGCATTATAGTGAACACCTAATCAAATTGCAAAGAACCTCTATTTTCATTTTGAATTAGAATTTCTAAAAATGGTAGTTTAGAAATCGACTTAAGACTATTTACAAATATAATTATATACTACAATAATGTATGTATTTAATCTATAGCGGGCCGCAGTTGCTTCTTGAAAAATATGTATCCGATAAAAAAAAAGAACTTTTGTTAATTATAAAACCTGACAATATTTACAGGTATTATAATTTTAAAGTCAAGGAACACCTTGAGCACCTTAAGTTATGTTAGTAGGGAAATCTAATTGTTACTCAAATTAAAATAGACAATTTTATATATATTATTATATTTATTTATACATGTTAAGTACACCAATTTATGGAAAGAACATTATTACTTCTCGTTGCTCCTCCTTTATTGAGATTCAGACGAATGTAGTAAATAAGGCCGAGGATCGAAAAACCGATAAATCAAAAAACCTACAGTCGAAAACCGACACATTGAGAAGCGGACAGACATTTTATGAAGTGTCGGCTTTTTGATTTGTCTGTTTTTCGACCCGCAGAATACAATATCTTAAAAAATCAAAATTAATCTGGAATCAAAAATAACTTACAAAGTATTTATTTTTAAATCCTTTTTATAAATAGAAAAATACGACGAGTTGACACATGCAAATGAACGTTTTATTCACATTCAAGAATAATACTCTCCATTTAAAATAATAATTGATTTTATTTAATTCATAAAAATTATACATGATTACCATAATATAACATTTGAAAATATCCCCAATTAAAGGTTCACAAATGTAAAATCATGAACTTCATATAACCTAAATGCACATAACGTAATTAAATGATTTCGTTTCGTAAAAATATCAATTTAATTTTGTACACATATTTCTAGACTACACACACGAATCTTAGTAATTCAAATCACTGGATAATTCGACAAAATACTTTTTCGGAATTATATAACTCCTAGTTCCATAATATCGAAACTTCTATAATTGACATTCCTATAAACTCAACAAGAATTTTCCTAGCTGAATTTGGCATTACATTGTTTTGTGTTTACGTTGCCATATATTTATATGATCATCGTTGACGCATTATAAAACGCTGGTTTTTACTATCTCAGTAATTGTACAAAGCAAAAATAAAAAAATATATTTACATCCATCTCCTGTGGCACTCATTTTTCTAAACATATTCTCGTATTACTGATAAATTATGTTTTAGTTTCATCTTATTTATATGCTGAACATTTTTAAAAATTAATTTATATTTTAATAGATTTTTGGGTAAGTGTTTCATTTAAAACATCACAAAATATTTCACATTCGAAATTAAATATCTTTATTTTTAATAATTTAGTAAAGAATTTAAGTCTCAGGAAAATTTTCAATACTTCTTGTAAGATGAAGGTAAGACATAATAATCTAATCCTGTACAATACTACTACCCTGAGGATATTAGATATTCTCGTAGTGAAAAGTGTTCACAAGCCTACCAGATTTTTATTATAAATTATTCAGTCTAATTGAATGCTGAAGGTGCACCTCGCAGCAATGCCTAAATGATTTGTAATCGTAAAAACTTTTTGGTACAAGTTCTTCGAAAATTGGCAGCGAATTGTATACTTTTTAATTTTCGTTGTATAACAATGTCAATATGACAGACTCTTAACTGATCTGCATTTGACATTTTTATCAATTTGCGAATAATTGGAAGAAAGTCTTATACTTTACATAACAAAGAAACGACAAAAAATCAGTTCACTGTATATATGGAAACAATAAATAAATGTAAAACCAATATCCCACAGAAATTTAAAATAAGTTAATTGATAAAATGCCAATAATCTTTCTTCTTTATGCTTATTCGATAGCATTATTATAAATGTTGCAAATTATGGAAAGAAAGAAATGCGCGCGAAGCAACGTTCTTCGCTTCTCGATAGACTAGAAAACCTAATTCTAACCCAACACTGAAAATATATCTAATCTTAACCGTACATTCCAATATTTTGACGCAGTAAAAAAATGTAAAAGATTTTTAAAAAAGATTGAGCAATCTTCGGACAATTCTTCGGACAATTCTTCAACGAAGCTGAAGAAACCCTTTGACACTATTACGAGGTAAGTTTCTAAACTTAATATCACTAACCGTATTTAAGTTTTAAAAGCTCCTGCTTGCGCGGCTTTGATAATGAACGTTTTCACAGTTGCTTCATCAAGTTTTGCAAAATTCGGCGATTGAATAACGGCGGTCATGTGATTTAATGCAAATTTGAAGCAGAATTCTTCCAAATCCTGAAAGAAAATTTCAGTTGAAACAATTATTAAAATTTTTACATTTTATATAAATCTTAAATCGAACTATTCTTACTTTGGCATTGAACTCCAAAGCCGAACTGTAGAGAAATGCAACATTAAGCACTGTGATGCTTTTCTTAATCTTTTGAGAACATCGTCTTTTTAGTTGTCTTTCGAAATATGCGTTGGCAAGATCCAGTAATTCTATAAAATAAACATTTCTTAGAATTATCTTCGATACTAGTTGAAATGAAGCTTTAAATTTATTTTTCTATATTAAAAAATTTACTTGTTTTGTATGCGTAGAAAGTCTATGGTCTATCGAGAGGGTTTTAATTGGCGAACACAATAAAATGACTGAACCTGATAGTATTCAGGATGATTTAAAACTTTAACCCATTAACGTCAAGAAGGACACTTTTTTCACTTAAATTGCAATAAAAAATTTCATATGAAAATCCCAAATACGTAAGACATGGTTATTCCGATTTTATTTTACACCCATAGTAGTAAAGAAAATTAACGTTGAAAATAGTTGGAAAAAAGTGTCCTGCCCGGCGTTAACCCATTAACGTCAAGTAGGACACTTTCACCGCTTCAATTTCAATAAAGAATTTCATATGAAAATCCAAGTTGAAATTTACTAGTCTTGAAATCTAGAAAAGTTTAATAATTTTTTTTCTTGAAACTGTAGACTTTAGAAAAAATTTCCTTAGAACAAAAATGTCTTCGAATTGGTCAAAGAATACTCGAATTTTTTAAAAGTTTCGAATTTTCGAAAAATACAAAATTTTAACAATATATTCTGGAAAAATTTGAGAGCATTTTTTGACTCATTCTAAAACGTATTTATTCTTAGAACATTTTTTCTAAAGTCTATGGTTTTCAAGAAAAACAATTGTTAAGTTTTAATTAGAAATTTGTCATCAGAGTCGCCATTTTGTAGTCACCATGTTAGTTTTTAAATATTTAAAAAATTTATCTTGATACTGTAACTATTGGGTCCACGTTTAATGAAGAAATTTTCTGACGACAAATATTCTTTCGATGAGAAAAAAATGTTTTATAAAAAAGAAGACTCGTATTTTCGCGTTATTTTGACATTTAAATCGACATATTTAATTTTCTAATTAAGATAGCTCAATTTTGATAACAGCATTGAAAAGAGCGACCTCGAAAATAGTAAAACATGTACCATTCAATTAATTTCAACTTGGATTTTCATATGAAATTCTTTATTGAAATTGAAGCGGTGAAAGTGTCCTACTTGACGTTAATGGGTTAACGCCGGGCAGGACACTTTTTTCCAACTATTTTCAACGTTAATTTTCTTTACTACTATGGGTGTAAAATAAAATCGGAATAACCATGTCTTACGTATTTGGGATCGCTCTTTCAGAATCTGCCAATAAAATTGCAAAAAAATGAATTTTCAAAAAGTTGCGGCCATTTTTCTGAAAAAAAAAGGAATTTTTGACAATTTTGTTTCAAAAATGATTTTTTTTTCATACCGCAAGTAACCAGAACACCGTTTCACATCAAAATATCGCGTCCGCAATGTCTAAGCTTCAAAATGGTGAAATGTCTTTTTAATGACACTATGCAGCTATATATTTTTTGGGTCGCCGATCACGAACCTGAAGTCCGATTTCAAAAATTAAAAATGGAGGATCCAATATGGCGGACGATATATTCAAAATTGGTCGGATTATTTTGAAAATTACTACTGTGGTACCACAGTAAATATCGTCCGCCATATTGAATTTTTCAACTCGGACTTCAGATTCGTGATCGGCGACCCAAAAAATATATAGATACACTGTGTCATTAAAAAGACATGTTTTTTTTTAATGAAACAGACACTGAATATTACTATTTGGTAAAAAATTCTTTCGTCGCCATTTTGGATCCGCCATCTTGAAATTTTCAAAAGTACATTTCACCATTTTGAATCTTAGACAATGTGGACGCGATATTTTGATGTGAAACAGTGTTCTGGTTACTTGCCGTATGAACAAAAAATCATTTTTGAAACAAAATTATCAAAAATTCATATTTTTTTTTCAGAAAAATGGCCGCAACTTTTTGAAAATTCATTTTTTTGCAATTTTATTGGCAGATTCTGAAAGAGCGATCCCAAATACATAAGACATGTTATTCCGATTTTATATCACGCCCATAGTAGTAAAGAAAATTAACGTTGAAAATAGTTGGAAAAAAGTGTCCTGCCCGGCGTTAAAGGGTTAAGGTACGGAAACGTAAAAAATTCAACGGATAGAATTACATTTTAAATCTATTCTTTCTTTAATCTGTTCATATAGAATATTTATGGTAACCCAAAAAACAAATTTTTCTCATTTATCCATTACACAGGTCTGCAAAATTCACTTTTTTTTTTTTTTTTTTTTTTTATCAGAGTGATTTCCGACGTATTTTTGTACGCTGAACACGAATCTGAAGACGAAAAATGTCTATCACGTCATGATTTTGAGAAAAGTGGGGGCAAAAACACCCAAAAACACGTTTTTTTGGGTGTTTTTACCCCTAATTTTCTCAGAAGCCTGATGTGCAACAGATCTGAATTTGTGCTCAAATTAAAGCTTGATTCTTCCCCTACAAAAATCATATACGATAGCTTTAAAAAAAATTTCATAGTTTTGAAAAAAAATTGTTTTAACCTTGCTATTCCTAGTGATTATGATGAAAATGCAAATTATTTAACTACATTGAGCAGAGTTCATACAAACCACTACTTGACTGTTTTCGGGGTTGGTGTTTAAGAATCCTGTGTCGCTTTTAAAAAATTCAAAATGGCGGATCTAAGATGGCGGACGTAAAAATAAAAAATTTAAATTAACCTCATGAAAATCAGTACTCGGGGTTTTTTTGAGTCGCTGATGACGAATCCAATGTTAGTTTCACAAAATTTAAAATAGCGAATCCAAAATGGCGGCCGCAAAATAAAAAATATACTTAGGATCTTAAAATCACCACTTCACGGTTTTTTTTGTTCGCCATTAGTAATGCCAGCGATTGTTCGACCAGGGAAGGCAAGACTTTGTTTTATAAAACAATCTACGTGCAGTGTAAGATTCAAGATTTTATTTCAGTATAGACTAACTAAAGTTTTTAATAGATCATATGGAATATGATCTAGTCTTTGTTTCCCTACGGGTAGATAAATTGTTTCCTGGGACCTGGACATAATAAGCACTAATGGCAACAAAAAAAATCCTGAAGTGGTGATTTTTAGATCCTAAGTTTATTTTTTTATTTTGCGGCCGGAGTACTGATTTTCTTGAGGTTAATTCAAATTTTTTATTTTACGTCCGCCATCTTGGATCCTCCATTTTGAATTTTATAAAGGCGACACTGGATTCTTAAACACCAACCCCGAAAGCAGTTAAGTAGTGCTTTGTATGAGCTCTGCTCAATGTAATTAAATAATTCGAATTTTCATCACAATCACTAGAAATAGCAAGGTTAAAACCATTTTTTTTTCAAAACGATGAAATTTTTTTTAAAACTATCTTATGATTTTTGTAGGGGGAGAACCAAGATTTAATCTAAGCACAAATTCAAGTCTGTAGCACGTCAGGTTTCAGAGAAAATTAGGGGTAAAAACACCCAAAAACGCGATTTTGGTGTCTTTACCCAAACTTTTCTCAAAATCATGACGTGATAGGCATTTTTCGACTTCAGATTCGTGTTCAGCGCACAAAAATACGTCGAAAATCACTCTGATATTAAAAAAAAAAATCCGTGCAGACCTGTGTTATTTATACTTTCTCAAATTCGGCAATACTTACTTCTAACCATAAATGATTGAATATTTTTAACTATTTGAATAGTAAATGACTTATTACTTACCTAAAGTATTATCTGGTGGCAAATCTATTTCATCAGTGTATAGATATTTCAAGAACGACCTATACACATCGTAGGAAAAATGCTCGTGTTCGATAACCCTGTGAAAGAATAGCAATCAATCAGTTACTGCAGTTAAAACCCGTAATTTGTAAACGTAATCTTACTGTTGGCTATTTTCTGTCCAGTGCTCCTGAAACATCGACTTGAAATATTGGCATCGAATTTTTAAAACCGACTTATGTACATGGATTGGTTTTCCTTGCACTTGTATTGTCAAGTCACTTGTGGTCTGCAAATCAAATCAGTAATAAAATTTATTCAATAACAAAATTTACAAAAAATAATATGAACTTACTGGATCGTTGAAGGCTTGTTTTAGGCATTCGATTATACTAGATTCCTCTTCTGCATGCAGAATGAGTGGTTCATGCATGACGCTAGGTGTGGCATAACAAGCCAAAACATCATGAATATGAGGTAACGGTGTCGACATTGGGGTTGTCACGCTTTGACCTCGACATTGACCCCACATGTAGACATTACCTCCTTGGCCCATTGCAACACTTATATGATTGTAGTGTAAAGCTGCGATGTCTGTAATCCGTTCCAAGTATGGCACCGATAACTTTCGCAGGAATATTCAAATTGCAAATTTCGACCAAAACTAAAACTGTCATTCGTAATACAAGATACTTACTTTAATAGGGGTACTTGCATTAGCTTTAGTTCCAATGCCAAGTTGCCCAAATCCATTTCCACCCCAGACATACAGATGCCCTTCGTCGCTTAACGCTAATGTGTGTGCGTACCCACAAGCAACTTTTTCTACAAATCATAAATTTAAACAGAGTTTTTATAAGTGATTATTAAATAAAACAGTACTAGTTTACTGTCATGAGTTTTAAGAACCTATAACAACTCCGTTGAGACTGGTTACTCTGCTTGGAGACAATTGATTGACATAAGTCCCTATGCCAAGCTGCCCTACACCATTGTATCCCCAACCGAAAACCTCCCCAAGGTCTGTCACAGCCATGCTAGCAGTCTGCCCACAAGATATCGATACTATTTTTTTTCCTGCTAATACAGAATTCACCTTTCTTGGAGCTCCTTGATTAGAACTCATTCCACTTCCCACCTGTCCGCAATTATTTTGACCCCATGCGTAAACCTATAATTAATAGATAAATCCTCATAGATAAAATAATATATTTATAAAAATTATTCTCGTAACATCAGATTGTTTACTTCTCCATCATTTGTTAAAGCGAGAGAATGGTAACTGCCGCAAGCAATAGCGACGACAGTTTTGTCAACAAGATTTAGGCCGACAGGAACGGGAACTAATCCTCGATTTGAAGACCCATTTCCTAATTGGCAATATTCATTGTGACCCCAAGAATACACCTTTAATACATATTAAAGAATCAAAAATATGAAAACAAATAAAAGATTGATATAGAGAAGATGTAATAAATAAATGAACATACTTCTCCTTTGTTAGTAAGAGCAAGAACATGTGGGCCACTGCCATAAGCAAAAGTTTTAAATCCTTTACCGCAAAGCGGTTCTATTTTTTTTGGATAAAGTGTACTTAGGGCATCGCCTGTACCAAGACATCCAGCAATATTGCTTCCTAAGGCATATACATCGCCAACCTTATCGACAATTAATGCTTCATTGCCAAGGTTTCCTGATAAAGGAATTTAAAAAATTAAATTATATTCTAATATTCTTTATGAATTACAATATTAAACTATTGGAAAGGAACGTCAAACAATCTACTTAGTTCTAAAAATTACATTAAGATTGTTAAATAAATCAAGAAATGGATATTTTTTTGGTTCCATTAATTAATTTTTTGGTCCTTGTTTGTCACCAGATTTGGTACCCGTTATGGTTTATATTTTCAATAGATAAAATCTCTTTCAATTTTCTGATGATAAATTCATTTTTCTGCATAGACAAATCCAGTGACAAACGAGTACCAAAAAATCAATTAATGGAACCAAAAAAATGTCCATATAAACATTTCTTGATTTCTTTAAAAATAATAACGGTTTGAAGTAACGGCAACTCTGCGAAAAATATTAGGTAGGATTCTCATGAGGATCACATGAGAATTTCAAAAAAGTAACTTGTAAATTTCATATAAATGTCGTATAGTACTCATACTATGTTATGGAAACACTATTCAACAATATTTGCGATTTATACGAAAATTGACCTGATTGTGATGAGATTTTTATGTAATTTCCATAAAATTTAAACTCAAAACATTCATGATTGTATGCTCATAAAACTACCTATTAAATTATTTTCTTTCGTGTAATAATACTTTATATATTCTGTACGATACTTGTATGACTAATAGATGTATATAATGTATATTTAAGACAACTAGAAGGCACTTGTTTCAATTTCTCATGAGAACCTCATTAAACCTTACTTAAAATTTTTCGCAGGGAAAAAACATCTTGCAATTTTAATTTAATTCTATTAAAATTGTTCTATAGTAATACGATTATTTATTTAGATTAAAATAACAGTTTGATCAAAATACACATATTGATTATTTTAAATTTTCTTTTAAGTTATTTTATGTACAAAAAATAATAACAATATTGTTTGCCATGATCACAGCTGTCACTTTGACATATGAGAGATAAAGAACGGAATTAATATACATACCGTAAACCATAGCCATATGAATCGTTGAAATGAATTTTTCATCTAGTAGGCTAAAAATTGGCCAATTTTTTAAATCTGCTAGTGACATCCTTAGAAGCAATAAAGCCTTGCGCAAATTTTAAACTTTCAACATAACCTTTACTCTCAGTCGCCTGCGATGCTCCGTTTTTTCAACAGTCGACGGGTCGGTTTTGTCACAACAGTCGAGCACTTTTTATTTGTGTTGGGTAGGGGAAAATTTTGTAAACAAAGAAAATTGGCGAGAATGGGACAAAGCACAAAGAGATGAGCGCGACAGTTCCTTTGGAGGTTAAACGGTAGATAAAAACATATTGCGCCTTGCGCGTCGCTTTCAAACGGTAAACGTCAAGTGACAAAAATTCACACATCTCAAAATCCAAGATCTTGTATACATTTTAAGAAAAATAAAAAAAAATCGTTTGAGATGGCGGATAATGTCCTAAGAGCGATCTCGTGGCTCCATTAAAATAATGGAAGAACAATTCTGGGATAATTTACAACTGTGTTTTTTAAAAAAGTTTTCTGTGCAATGAGAATTTTGCTGATAAAATTAAATTAAGAATTTGTTAGGAATACTACTAGAATTTAATGGTAGTGGTGGGTATATATATATCGAATAAACATCTAAAAATGTTTTTCAATATGTATTAAATTACTCAAACATTCAAATTTTTAATTGATCTGCAAATATTACATTATGGAAATACTCGACCATTCGATATGTAATAACAAAAATTAGTTGGTGTGTTTCGGTCTTAATAAAATGATAAACGATAATAATATTTCAGGAAAAATTTCAATAGTTGAAAATTGAAATTTTTGTAGTAATCGAGAGGAAAAGACAATAAAGAAAAATTGTGTTTATTTCAAAATTATAAGCTTTGAAAAATAATTGTAATTTTGACCCTGATATATAAACAAATTGGTATTTGGTACAATTTTTCCTGCAATATTATTATCGTTTATCAGTTTATTAAGACTGATACACACCAACACTAATTTTTGTTTAAAACTGCAAATATGTCAGAACTTCCATCATGATATGAATATAACACTAAACTTCATTGTTGCAGAGATAAAAGCCAATTGCAATTGATGAAAATTTGATTGCAGCAATATTGAAGTTGTAAACAATTTTTATTAGTGTCACTTGAAAAAATATTGTTGTACTTTAATCAAATCAGTTGATACAAAATATGTTGAAAAGTTTGGTTTTTAAATTCAATTTCATGCAAAACGTTTCATTTGTATTGGATGTCTTTTAAAAATATGCAGACTTACATGACAATTTTGTTAATTATACCTTGCAAGACAAGTTTTATAATTAATCATTGATGAATAATGAAGTTGTACAATTTATTGATCTAAATGCAATAAAAAAAAATAGCAATAAGACTATTTTGTAACAAGTTAATGTTGTCAATATATAAATTATATTTAACGATGCTAAAAATTACAAATCCATCACTAATTATTTTTATATTCAGTACAAAATACAAAAAGTATAATAGATCTGCAATTCTTCATCGGTAATTAAAGTGTATACACACTAGTGTGGCACACAAAATAGAAAAAGTTTGAATTTTGACAAGTAGACATCACAAGTAGATTCAGTATGTGAAAAAGAGTACTCTCAAATTTTACAGATTTTTCGGCCAATATTTAGAGGCCGCTGTCTTTGCTTAAAGGTCGTTTGAAATAAATGCCATTGAATTGAGATAGTACACGCTATGTACGATAAATGATTATTTTTTTAAATAACATAGACCTTCTAACGCACATTTTAAGAGGCTGTGAACCTGGTTTGATCTAATAGAATATGAGATATGACTTTTTGGATATTTGAATTTTTTTTCAATAATAGGCATGAACACACAAATTTTAAGAGGTCGTGAACCTATTTTGGTCTAGTAGAATATGAGATATGATTTATTGAATCTTATTTTTTAATTTTTTATTAAAAAAATGTCTGTTTTTTGTGTAACCAAAATATACGAATACGCTATTATATTTTTTCACATAATAGACATTTTATAATTTTTTTAATATTGTGGGGTGTGTTATTTCATTCATTGAAGTAAGGTGTTAATAACGCATATGCAATTTTGAAATAAATTTTTATTAATTTTATATATTCAATTTCCAAAAATATCATATATTATAAGTAATTAAGATAATATAATTCTGAGTGCAAAATTCATTATTTATTTTAATTTTTTGAACAGATTAAGTTCTTTTTGCAAACAACTTCTTGAAGATGAAGAAAAAACTTGGAAGATGGAAACACTTTGCATTAGGTACTGTTCACTTTTACCGATCTTTTGTTAACAAATTATGACTTTGAGCAGGTGCAATACCATGCACGGCAATATCATTAATATAACTAACATTTTCATGACACAAACTAAAGTCGATTTGTAAAAAATTTAATGGTAATTTGTAGTTAACAAAAAATGATTTAAGCTATTTTTTGTTATGAAATTATGAATTTTAGCTTTTAGTATGTTAGATTGGCTTACTGATATTCTTTTAGGAAGTATTTCTAACGTACTCTCTGCACTCAGTTTATTGATAGATTCACTTTTGTTATTAATAAAGAAAGTCTAAAAATTCACGTTTTTTTACAATAAATGTAATTCTAACTAATCTATACGATAAAAAACTTTATGTAATAACGTCATAGATATCGCAAAATGCTAGATAAAATGTCTATTAAGTGAAAAAAATAATAGCATATTGATACATTTTTTTTCATAACACACAGATATTTGTTTAATCAAAATTGTATAAATCATATATCATATTCTACTAGACCAAAACTGGTTCACAACCTTTTAAAATGTGGGTAAGAATGTCTATTTTACAGAAAAAATTAAAAGATTCAAAAAAATAATAGCATATTGTTAGATTTTTGTTACATAAAATACAGAGATTTTTAAAATCAAAATTGTAAAAAAAAAGATTAAAAAAATCATACACATATTCTATTAGATCAAAATAGATTCACGACGTCTTAAAATGCTTGTCAAAATTCAAACTTTTTGTTATTTTCCCGCCATCTTAATACTCACGCTCAACAAAAAATAAAAAACCTGTTTATCTGAAGAACGATGGAATTTTCTGTTGAATGTTAAATTAAGTTGATATAGGTTATGTGAGGATGTGATTCGCATATATAATTATGTCCATAATTATCATTACAAATAGTTCATATTGCATGCCTTATTTAATAAAGAACTTTAGGTTACTAAATGCTTTTCAATTCAATATTTGAATTTTCGCTTTCATTACCTCTTTGGGATTGGTTGTTTTTGTTGGGTACTGCGCATGCGCCGCACACACATACACGTACATACACATATGCAACAAATACATGCATTCAGCCAAATTTAAATTGCAAGATTTTACATGACAGAATTATAGAAGTTTTGCTGCATTGACCTTCCGTCTTTGTTTGCCATTTCCGACGCCTACGAGTGTGACAGGTCACATATGCTATACATATCAGAAAATACACAAGATCAACAAGACACAATGCTAGAAAAAACCATGGTGTAAAAAACGACCTACCGAAGATCCGCGAATTTCTGCAGATTAATTATTTACACTGTACGTATTAATAATTACAAATCGCAGAACGTTTTATTATGAACAACAAATACATAGCAAAAAGTATGACATAATAATAATAATCATCCCAATAAGCAAAAATTTTGAAAAAAGATTACTTAATGACTTCTCGAATGTCCGCATGAAATTATACTTATATAGTATATAAGAAGTAATACAAAAGAATTCTTTTATAACAAATTTAGGTTTACCAACTACAAATTAGAGTGTATATAAGTATTAGTAAGACAGTTCCCAGTAATCTGAAATGCATTCAAATGTTCAAATATAGATACATGAATCATGAAAATTTTGAAAATTTAACACGTTGAAAATTAAAAAAATGTACAAAATAGCTTTTAATTTTGAAAATTTTATAATTTTGAAAGTCTAAACAATTTCAAAAAGGTCTTAAATTTTAAATATGTTAAAATTTAAAAAAATTCTTATCAAACCTATTCACAAAAAGAATTGTTATCTAACTCTCAATTTTATAACTATAGCGGACATTCGTTATATTTTTAAGCATTCACAAAGAATTCTTTTAGAATTCTCATTTCATAAAACCATTCAAGAAGTATTCTTTTTGAATATTTCAAAATTTCTTTTTGCTTATTGGGATGTCTTTATTGGACCAAAATGATATCCATAAAACAACGAGTAATTTTACAGCTTGACTGTTTGTTATGTGGGTTTTATTAAATTTTGTGTAAATGTAATAATTTGAGAATATTTTTATATAAACAATATGAAGATCTATAAAAGTAAATAAAAATGAATTCAAATGCTCAGAATTTAAATAAGAAATATGAATTTTTTTCAATTCCTTGACAATACAGAATAATAATTATAATATATATAATAATTATAATATAATCTCAATTTTTTTAAAAAGAAAAAAATAGTACACAAGACCTCAAAGACTCAAACCCATGACAAAGGACGAGTGTTAGCTCTAACTTGCTGTTTTTCAGTCTGACCACAAAAGTGTGTGTATATATATAGAACACAATTAGTCACTACTTCTAAATTCAGATTCTTAATTTTTTGAACGTTTATATCGCAATGTAAAACATATTCATTTTTCTTTTCATATACAATCATGCCTACTAAGTAATAACTAAATCTTCTAACAGGTAAAATAGGGTAGATGGGGGTATAATAAATAATAAACATAAATGTCTATTATGTGAAAAAAAATAATAGCATATTGGTAGACTTTTTTTACACAAAACACAGACATTTGTTTAATCAAAATTGTAAAAAAAAGATCCAATAAATCATATATCATATTCTACTAGACCAAAACAGGTTCACAACCTTTTAAAATGTGGGTAAGAATGTCTATTTTATGAAAAAAATTCAAACATTCAAAAGATAATAGCATATTGTTAGATTTTTGTTACATAAAATACAGAGATTTTTTAAATCAAAATTGTCAAAAAAAAGATTAAAAAAATAGATGGGGGTATAGTCGGCCACTTAAGGACAAAGTCCCGAATTTTTTTAGTTTTTAAATATTTCTCTAGTATATTCTATATCAATTTGTTTAATATAGGGCGCCTGTATACTTCAAAAGCATTGGCCATGTATAATTATATTTTGTTATTTTTCGAAATAAATAAACAAAAAAAAAAAAGAAAACCATAAATGCTGCAGTGCTCGGCCACCGTCTAAAAGAATGGAATTTTTTAATTTATTGCTGTAAGGAATCATTCTAATTCGTAATTAACCAAATTAAGTAGTCCATTGTTCAGCATTTCGTAACTTTGTAACTTCGGAAAAAGTTGTTTCTAATGCAAATTATTACTTTTTTAAGAAAAATATGAGAAAACGGCGAAACTTGCCATAACATAAAGCTATGCGTATATTAGTTAAAATTGTGAAGTCCCACAATCATCTAGTAGCCATAATACCATGTGTGATATAATATGTGAGCTCCATACACGTTTCGTAAAAATTGCTGACGTAATTTAAAATTTATATCAAAAACCAAAATGTGTGGCCGCCATTATCCTCACTTACCTTATAGGTATCTATCCAAAGAAACAACTTTCAATATACAAAGTTGACAAATTTTATTATACTGTATACTGCTATTTAATGATTAAATCTAGTATAGCCTAAAGATTTATATCGTTTAAATTTAATAGCAGTTTTTTCACCCAATAAGTTTATTGCTATTGGTTTCAGGTGCGCATTTAGTCATGTAGAATATTTATCGCCAAATCTTGCGATTTCTACCTTCACTATTGATATTTGCAAGTCATGCTTTATTATCTTGTTCATCACGAAGCATGGGACATTCACTATCGTTCTTAACACTTGTATAGAATCTTTTTAATATTGCTTTTTAAATTGGAGGCTGATCCCAATAATTGAATGACATACATTCATATTGGTTTTCGTATAGATTTGTAAAGGAAGATTTTAAAATACATATGAATAGAACTGTTTTAATGTCTATAGGAATACCATAAAAAGAATACAGAGTAATTAAAGTGCTCTAAATAGAAAGGCATGTAAGAAAACATACAGAATTAAACATGTAAAATTTATCAAAATCTCGAATATTAATTGTATGTATTTTAATATTTTATAAAATAAAGGATCATTTTTCAAATTAAACAAACTTTAGACTTTGGAATTTTCTACATCATGTAATAAAGTTGTAGAGATATCTTGAAAAAATATAATTTGATAAAATTAATATACTGGAAATTTAGTTGTAATTAAATTTAAATAAACAAACAATGTTGTATCATATTACATGCAATGGCCAATACAGTTCGACAAAATATTCCTTATAAAAATACTAAATTATGATAATTGGCCCCCTGTATACTGGTCAAAATAATGCAATGGAGATATCTCATTTTATAGAGAGTATTTCTTTCCAATTCATGTTGAATTATTGTCGATTATTTGGTAATTGTCATTTAAAAGATAACAAATGATATAAAAGTATATCAATGTGAATTATAGGTTGGCACGTAATTTGTTTTAATACATTTTTATTTACTGGATGGTTTAAATAAATGCACAAATGTAGTATATATTTTATCATAACGGAAAGATGTAATATGGGTCGGCTTTTAACAAATTAAATTAAATAGTACAGCTTATGTACAGGTTATATAAAATAACCTTTTCAATTAAAAATTGGTCAATTTTTCATCGTGATAGAGATTCTTCCTCGAGAATGCACACGAATTGGCCGGGAGGGGGTTAGATAGATCCGATAGATCTAAGATAGATTTTTCATTGGTGGGGCATTAGCCGTATTATCTAATTTAATTAGTATATATTTTATCTTTTTCCAAATATTGAACAAATTATAATTAATATCTAAAAATGGCTATCCATTAATTTACTTCAAATTTGAGTAACATCGTTTTTTAAAACTATATATTTATAACTGTAAAGGTAATATCACTTTATCTATGTTAAAAACAAATTTTATTTTTTTTTAAATTTCAAATTTGGCTTTTATTTTAAATGGACCAGAATTGTTATTAGATAATTTCCATAAATATGGAGTATATTCCTACTTGTTACATGATTATATGAGTACATAAGTATCATTAAAATTTCTCGACTGTGTGTTTTAAAATTTTCAGTAAATAGTAACGGTTTAATCCCTGCAAACACACAGAAAGTAACAATTATGTAACATTTACGTAAGGTTAGATTGTTACATAAGTGTTACATAAGTGTTACTTTTGTGTTTGTTGGGAATTCAGTCACCATAATAAATAAGAATTTTTATTCACGTTTCATTCTTTATGCCAAAGTCAGAAATCATCAGTAAGGGAAAACGATGGCATATACCCTTATACGTGATTAAGAAAAGATGTTAAAATTTATTAAAATTTATTAATTCACTTTTTATACAATTTACTGAAAATTTTAAAACACACAGTCCAGAAATTTACTAATTATACTTATTTGAAAAGTCTCCAAAGGTAAATAATATAAAGATTCATCCAATTGAACTAATTAAGTTATTTACTTCTAAAGAGTTCTTAAAAAGTTATGATTGTTGATGGCATAAGTTGATGTTTAAAATCAAAACGATAAGAACTCAAATTTTTAACATCTTTTAATTATACAATCAGTGTATCGTAAAGTTAACATTGTTTACTTTTGTTTACTTTACGCAAGTAAAATTGTTTTTTTTTTTCTTATACATAATGGACATTAGATCAGTGTTATTTTGACGATTTTAAATCATTCAAAATAATATTGACAATACGATATTTGTATCTGTTTATTCTACATCTTTTTTGCAGCCGAAATCCAAGGCTTGAATTAATAAATTTTAATAAATTTTAACATCTTTTCTTAATCACGTTTAAGGGTATATGCCATCATTTTCCCTTACTGATGATTTCTGACTTTGGCATAAAGAATGAAACATGAATAAACATTCTTATTTATTATGGTGACTGAATTAAACCACTATTATTTACTGAAAATAAGAGTACATATATAAGGAATGACAATATTATATATACATTATGTATTCTGCTAATAATTGCACTCATTCGGTGTTCCCTTAAGAACACGTGTAATATTTGCAGAGTAACGGTGCAAGTTGCACTCGTCAAGTTCACATTTAGTGCAAAAACATGGACTCCTATGGTAAGCAGAGTACGATATAACAAATTTATGTTTTATGATTTCATTACAAATAATTTTTGTTACCCTATTTTTATTTAGCATCTCACATTTTATAACTAAATATGATCACATTTTTCACATAATATCAATTTTAAGGTTACGATATTATTCATGTTTAAAGTTATATATACAGGTACATACTATTATAAATATACTATGTAGTACATGAAATGTAATATTTTTAAATAAAATGATGCATTTTTTATAATTGAAAAATGAATTACCTTAATGTTTGAATTCAACGGTGTTGCTCTTCTTGTGTATTCACAAATCAATGAACTCTACGCGCACAAAACATTTCTTTTTTAAGAACATATTTGTTTAAAAGAATAAATTAAACAACTTCAACAAACTACGTACACATTGTAAATGAAGTATTTTACCCGGGAAAAAGACGCTCGAAGTTCAAACAAATCTTGCATTATGGCGAGCGTTACAGCCAATCACGAAAGTGTTGAAATGGTTGAAACTTCCGGATTCGACCATCGGCGTAGTTTCCGTCCTTTTTGCATTTAGCATTTGCACAATTGCATACATATTAAAGATAATTTTTACAACTTTTCTTTTAAATAATATTTATACAATAATAAATTAAATGAGTTTATTATTGTCTGTTATGTAAAATCTTTCCCGTGATTGGAACGTTTTTTTTCATTTCCCGCTAAAATAATTTAAATCACGTGATAAAACGCCGCCATGATGGATTTTCATGGCGCTTATTATTTCGAAATTCATATTGAAAGAGACGATTGTTAAGTACGTAAACTAACGTAAATAAATAAAAAGTGATACTGTCTTATGATAAATGTATTTTTAAAAACCGTTTCTTTTAAATTTACTTGGTCTTTTACACGTCGGAGGTAATTAAAATCGGAGTATCATCGATGATGATCGCCACCGGCGGCGTCGCTGTAATCAAACTCGCATTTGATTTTAATTTTTTCTAGAATCCAGAGTGACCCAGATGAAAAATGGTGCGTTTAATTGCATTTCTACTATTTATACTCTTAATAATATAAAAAATTGTGATATAAACAAAAGTAATTATTAAAAACTTGTCTACTGTCTTTGTGATCAAGCACCAACTAAGCATAAAATTAATAATTTGCCTTTATGTATTTGATTACTGATTGTATTGTCTCATGGAAGAAATTATTTGTTATTTATTTTGACGAAATCACAAAGTGATTTTATTTTACTCCTTTTTTTATTATGAACTTACTAGAAGATTTAAGCATACATTGTAAAAAATCCGTAATGAATTAACCCACTTATAATGGTAATTTTACAAGCTCGTAATTTCCCTACGCTTAATGTAGTAAATTTACAAGCTTATAAAATTTACCATTATACGTAGATAAATTTACTACATTAAGCGTAGGGAAATTAGGAGCTTGTAAAATTACCATTATACGTGGGTTAATTTGTTTAAATGTAGTTTTAATGTCGTAACTAATTTGTATGTCAATCCGTACATAAAATTATGTAATTTTGTTAAAATAAGGGATTTAAAAATTACAACTCCTTAAATGTACAATTTGTAACTGAAATCTATTTTTATTATTAAGTGTTAAAAAAGAATTTAAATAAATTATTTATTAAATCAACGTTTTAGCACCTTATTATCAATGAAATACAAATACAGTATAATTTCGATATAACACTCTTCAAGAGACCGATAGTCAAGAGCGTTATAAACGGAAAAACATTATATGCGGGAAAAGTCATTCACTTCATATTTTTTGTTAGATTATCGTTATTTTATTAATGCACCTGATTTATTTTTATAAGAATATTATTATACATTGATAACCCTGGCGAAAAAATCAGATTGAAAAGGAATGACTTTCATTCCATCTTAGTCCGTTTCATGCTGTAATCCGTCCCCTATCCAATCCTGGCCATTCCTGTCGAAACTGAAAATGATATCCAATTGAATCAGATATAAACCGAAACTTTCCGAAATAATCACTGAATGAGAATGAATCCTGATGAATCCTGACGAATCCTGTGTTGATTTTGAAACTAATGAATCCGGTATATTCTGAAATTATTTGTTCTGTTCTAATTCGATCTAAACCGGAAATGTCGAAAAAGGTTTCTATCTGGTTTGATCCGATTTAATCCTAAATAGTGCGACCAGTCTTGATCCAAATAAATCCAATCTATTCCGAAATTATTTGGTCCATTTCAATCCGTCTCATTCCATTCTAATTCGTCATGGACGAAACGAATGAGCGGGGATTCGTTCCAATTGAAATGGGGAAATGAAACGGACTACTTTTGTGTGTCAGAATGAGCGAGGATTCGTTCGAATAGAAATCGAGGAATAAAATGGATAGGAAATGTGTTTCGGAATGACTCAGGATTCGTTAGGATTGAACTCACGGAATGAAACGGATTGCAAATCTAGTGAGAATAACCGAAAACTCGTTCGGATTGAAATGGAGGAATGAAACGGATTGCAAATATGATTCGGAATGACTCAGGATTCGTTCGGATCGAAATCGAGGAATGGCACGGTTTGCATTTGTGTCTCGGAATGACTGAGGATGAAAACGGATAGAATTTTCTGGTATGGCAAGGCTTGAAACAGAATGACAAAGTGACCCGGATTAAACAGGGGGCAGATTCCAGATAGCATCGGTTTCGGTCGGATTAAATTCCTATCCGGAACTTTCGCCAGGGAATGTATTATTGATTAGAAGTTTCAAACGGTTTGTCGCAGTTTATTGCATTTCGGTCATATTATTTCAATACGAAAATTTATATAGGCCCCTTATGAGAATGATCACGGAACCACAGGAATAGTTATATCGAGATTCTGCGTGTTTTTTGGTTAAAATATTGGAAAAGTTCAACAGACAAATAAAAATACAAAAGTTTTGTCAAAATTCTTTATTTCGTACAAACAGAAACTAAAAATACTTTTGGTTAATGGTAAGTAAGTCAATATACTTTCTCTTGCAACACATTTGCTTGACTTGTCTGAAACACACTGGAAGACGAAGAACAAAATTTTCAGTTGATACAAAATCCTCATGGAACTCGCAGTCGTGTAACATAATAAGCTAAAAATGATATATCTTTCACAAAAGCACTAAAAATCTATCAATTCAAATCTCCGATGTGCTATACCGTTCTTGTGTACCATGAACCAGTATCTTCAAGAAAAACTTCATGAATGATACAAGTATAATAATCATTTGTGTTGATTAGATTGCTACATTTATTTGAAAATCGAAAGTGATAAATCCTTCATTGTGAAATTTCGAAAGATTGGTTCGTAGAAAAATATAAACTGATTTATCTTTGACTCGACCCTTCTTTGAGACTCGAAATATCTCATCAACGACCCATGTAACCACAAAAAGTAAACCACATCAATGGAAGAAATGTACTCATTAAGTAATTGCTAGTAGACTTGAATTAAGTTCTAATCGGAAAAGTATAAACTGCTCAAGTAATTGGTAACGATCTTAACCTATCTTTGCAATCAATTGATGCGGTTTAAATTGGTCAAATGCAATTGACTACAAGATCGACGCCAGAAAATCGGCCTGAACGTGCGATTGCTGATTTTATATACATCTTGTTTCTGTAGCCATTAATGTTCCTTTGTGCGGCAAAGTCACATATGATACTGACGAACCATTCATGCCATAATAAAAAATAATCAGTCGGTAGTACGTAGCACGTGGTTGAATATCACTTTCTTAAAGTTCGTCCTTCTCGTCCAAGACAACGTCGCTTAGATCAATGTCATCTTCTTGCGGGGGTTCGGCATCCTGGCCATCCCAAGGTTCAGTTTGAATGATCGTGGGGAGTTCAGCGCCCTTAAGAGGTGCAGTGCCACCTCGTCCGTAGCTCAAGTCTCTCAGGAACTCATTGATACCGTCCTGTGAGAAACTTCCCTTCAGAAGAGAGTATTTCATCTTCTTAATGTTAACAGCTGCTAAAGCTGGATAGCCAAAGCCTCCGATTTCAAGAGCATTTTCAATTTCTGGTTGTGCTCCAGCCTCTGCCCAAACCCATCTACAAATAAAATAAATTATTAGTTACGTCGTTGATTGATTATCTAAATCGTTTAACTAATAAATTAATACTAAGAAAATCCGATACATACCCCCACATTTTCTTCTTATATTTATCTCCAAGTGTGGTCAAAATTTTCAAGTATCCGTTTCTGCAATCAGCTTGACAATCGAGGATATGTGGTAAGACAGAAACAATGCACAAAGGTTTATCTTTGCAGGCAGATAATACACTTTCTTCATTAATAATTTGCACAACTTCCGGAGCAGGTACATTTTCTGTAAGCTTGTCCAATGCCCAATTAACAATGTCATTGCTTGTACGTCCACCATCGTAGTCTACTGCAGAATCCGCATCCTTCTTACCAGGTCCAAAGTATTTAATTGTTGGATAACCTCGGATCTCAAATTGGCTTGCCTATTAAGAAAATTTTTTAATTTTAGCGATAAAAGTCGATATATTCATTTGTAAAGTTATTCCTTAAAAGCATAACACAAACCTTTGATGTATGAACTGTTGCATCTAAAGCACCAAGCTTGACTTTGCCCTTCAACTCGGTGGCAGCACTATTCCAGTGTGGAGCAAGATTTTTGCAATGTCCGCACCAGGGAGCGAAGAATTCAACCAACCACATATCATCTGACTCCAAAACGAGTTTATCGAAATTGGAATCCGTAAGTTCGACAACATCCTTTGAATCTTTTGATCCTGATTTCGAATCACTGCCTCCACTCTTTTTCCCACTGAGCGCACTTCGAACTTTTCGAGTGAGTGCATTCATGGCTGCATCGGTAATTCCAGAAGCTGTTCTCTCATTATTATAATCTTCTGGCTTGGTTTTATCTGCACCGAAGATCTTGATTGTTGGGAAGCCACGAACATTGTATTTTGAGCCAAGGGATTTGTGTTCATCAGCATTAACTGCACCAACTTTTACAACACCCTAAAAATAAATTTAAAATTAATCCATTTCGTTATCAATAGGAAAATACAAAAATTAATAAATAACAGGCAGAAAATTAAACAGTTAATTAGAAATAAACCCTTTTTTTTTTATTTTTGATGATTTAAATTGCAGTTAACACGTTTAGATCGGTGTTTTTACTATTTTATATTACTACAGTGATACAAGAATATATAAAAACAGTTATTAAGATATAATTATTTATTGTTTATGATTTATAAGTAAAGAAACATTAAAAAATCAAGATTTTTTCGAAAACATTCATTATTGACGCTATTTTTTAAGGTAATTGTTTGAAATTTAGTATAATAGAGTTTTTAAGGTCGCTGATTACGAATCTGACCACAGATTTTAAAAATTCGAAATGGCCGATCCAAGATGGCCGACCAAGATGTAAAAAGTTTCTTGATCGGGTTGAAAGTGAGTATACAAGGGTTTTTGTGGTCGCTGATGATGAATCTGACTACAGAATTTGGAAATTTGAATATGGCAGATCCAAAATGGTGGTCCAGAATGTTAAAATTTCATAATTCGCGACTGAAAAATTCACATGTATTCGTGATTTAATTCCAAATTGTTGGTCGAAAATAAATAAAGTTATTATTGGTTTGCCATCTAATACCAGATTCGTAATCTGCGACCCCTAAAGCGCCAGGAGTGCCCAGTTTCATATCAATCTAGTAACTTTTCAACATCACGGTCCGCCATTTTGGATCGGCCATATTTAATTTGGTAAATCTGTGTTCAGATCAGCAACCTCGAAAACCCCTGAGTAACAATTTTCAGCCATTTTCCGTCTAAAGAAAAATGTATGCTTCAAAGGGTTAAACTTAACGGAATTAATAAACGATTAATACCTGAGATGTGTCACATTCAACTACAAAAATTACCTCTGAACAGACAAGAGGATACAACAAAAATTATATCCTCCTTACATGGGAATGCTTCATAATTTAAATACTAAAGTTAAACATTTTTGAACAATGTATTATTGCGTTAGGAGTTGCATAGAATATTTCCTATATTATAACTGTGACATTTAATAACATGCTATTTACACGGTGAGCTTCGATCAAGTTTAAATAAAAGTATCGTGCACATCGCAGATTTCTTCTGGGGTCTTTTTGGGATTGCCTAACAATTATTTTATGTCGTGAATGAAAATGATCGCCAGGAGGAAACTCAAAATAACTCAATTTTTTCTATTCTTTTTTAAGATTTTAGTAAATATTTCCATAAAAATAGCATCTAGACGTAATTTGCATCGCAGATTTCTTCTGGGGTCTTTTTGGGATTTCCTAACGATTATTTTAAGCCGTCAATGAAAATGATCGCCAAACTCAAAATAACTCAATTTAAAAAATTCTTTTAAAGGTTTTTGTAAATATTTCCGTCAAAATAGCATTTAGATCTAGTTTTTTGGCATTAAAACTTAATTTTTTAATCAGAAAGAAGATCCCGATATGTGTAAACTACTTTTATACTTTTTAATTCAAAGGATGTTCAGAAATAACTAAAAATAAGTAGATTTTGTTGCTTTTTCCATAGGTCTATGGTAATTTTGTTACGGATAATAACATTATAAAAAAGAAATTGACAAAAAAAAAAATCCTTTGAATTAAAAAGTATAAAAGTAGTTTTCACATATCGAGATTGTCTTTCTGATTAAAAAATCAAGTTTTAATGCCAAAAAACTACATCTAAATGCTATTTTGACGGAAATATTTACAAAAACCTTTAACCAAATTTTTTAAATTGAGTTATTTTGAGTTTCCCCCTGACGATCATTTTCATTGACAGCTTAAAATAATTGTTAGGAAATCCCAAAAAGACCCCAGAAGAAATCTGCGATGCAAATTAGGTCTAGATGCTATTTTTATGGAAATATTTACTAAAATCTTAAAAAAAGAATACAAAAAATTGAGTTATTTTGAGTTTCCTCCTGGCGATCATTTTCATCGACGGTTGAAAATAATTGTTATTACCATAGGCCTATGGTAATTTTGTCACGGATAATAACATTATAAAAAAAAAATTGACAAAAAAAACAACAAAATCTACTTATTTTTAGTTACTTTTGAACATCCTTTGAATTAAAAAGTATAAAAGTTGTTTACACATATCAGGATTGTCTTTCTGATTAAAAAATCAAGTTTTAATGCCAAAAAAATAGATGTAAATGCTATTTTGATGGAAATATTAACAAAAACCTTTAAAAGATTTTTTAAATTGAGTTATTTTGAGTTTCCCCCTGACAATCATTTTCATTGACGGCTTAAAATAATTGTTAGGAAATCCCAAAAAGACCCCAGAAGAAATCTGCGATGTGCACGATACTTTTATTTAAACTTGATCGAAGCTCACCGTGTTTAGAGATCGACAAATATATGTATACTTGACTTCAATTTACTCATTTACAATATCGAGAATGGTGCGATTTGCACTATATTTTGACTCTTTAAAAAATGTATTCAAAGTTGTGTTTTTCTGTTACTAATTTACTAAAAATGTGATAATAGATGTTAGTGTTTTTATAAGGTGAGAAGTGAGAAAGTTTAGTATTGTAAAATTAATTTTTTTTCTATAAATGTTAGTGTTTTCTAAATTAATAAAACACTATTTGTGTATATAGCCTCTGAATGTGACAGCAACCAATGCCGAAACATCAGGCGAACAATGATAAAGTGTTTTAGAGTCGGTTATTAACTCTTTTAACCTCTGTATTAAGTACTGACTCGCATCTTCACTACACTCCGTTTAACTTTGTTAAACAAATTTCTAAACAATTACTGAGTGCTAAAGTTTCATAGTTGATGTATTGGCAATTGTATATTTCATTTTTAAAATTAATGTATTTCGTTACCAATAGGAAAGTACAAAAATTAATAAATAAAAGGCAGAAAGTTAAATATTTTTAAGATATTGTTTGTTTAGTAAATGTAAATTTTAGTTTTTCAAAATTAATTGTCATCAAACTTGAATTTAGTAAAAAATGTACTATATTATCACTTTCTTTTTATTACATTATTTTTAACACAGCATCAAAAACTATTCAAAATATTTTAGCAAAATGTTACCGAAACTCTTGTCAAATAATTTGGTGGACATTTGTTTAAATTTTTGTTTCACTGATATTTACCTTTAATGCCTTTGCAGCTTTTTCATATTCTGGTACTAATTGCTTGCAATGTCCACACCATGGTGCATAAAATTCTACGATCCAGACATGGTCACTGTTAAGTACTTTATCTTCAAAATTATGGGGTAGTAAATCAATAACTTCTGAATTTGACGAGTACATCGCCTGGGCTCCGATTGTTCCCAAAAGGAGTAAAATTGCACCTAGAAAGAGAATTCAAAAAAGAATTTAATTAACTCTGCCATTTTATAAAATATAAAAATAGTTTTATTTTTAAGTCTGAATAGGATAGAATAATAAAATTTATTATCTCTTTTTTTTATAATTTATAGTTACAGGAAGCGTTATCTGTAATTATCTATGTTAAAGTGTACATTTCGTTTCAAATTGGGATAAAAATAAACTTGAAAATTCAAATAAGATAACAAGTACTGTATCTTTATAACTGGTTTTATTCTTTTAAATTTAATTCGCTTTTTGTAAAACATAAGCTAAAATTATTTTTAATATTTTAATTTATGGTTAACTTAAATTAGTATTGTGAATTGAATATTGTCTAATGCTATCCAATTTATATATAAAGTATTTCAGTAATAAATTATAACCATCAATACTTTAAGTCCTTAAATAACTTAATTTTATTGTAAATGTTAAAACTATAAATCAATTTAAGTGTAACACTTAATAAATCTGTAATAGATTTTATAAGATTAATAAATAAAAAAAAAAAACTTTTTTATAATAATTTTGTCATTGCAATTTTGCAAATTATTTCTCTAATCTTGCAATTTTTTGCATTACTTTGAAACAATGAAGACCCACTTAAAATGAAGATTTTCTTGATTTTTTTAAGTCTTTTTGCTAAAAGCTTACCATGTTACGTAAAAGGACTTTGATGTTTAATGATAGATATTGGCAAAATAATATTACCATATATAGAATATATTATATCAGTGAATGGCAAGGATAACCAAAATAAAAAAAATTTACAAGATACTCTAAATGTGATATCAATATCAAATTGATAGAATATGCAAAAAGAAAATCGGAGTTATATAAACAATTGATAATTCTAAAAATTGAATGACTTTTATATATATATAAAGTATAAGATACTATGGATAATAAAATTATATTATTTGTAATTGTTGATGCTCCGTTTTTTTGGCAAACCGGCTCAAATAAACGCATAAAATGGCGACGCATTTTTCGAAAATTAAGGAAATTATTGCTTACTGATAGGTAGGCCCATTTTCGGTAAAGTTTGTTCCATAGACGGTTTATCAAAAACTCATGCGATGAACACTTGAGGAATAAATGTGCAGGAAAGTTTTCGGAAACGGCTAGCGAAGCGAGCACCGCGACACACACCGCCTTCGTAGCGATCTTTTCGTGGACTGCCCTGATTGGTCCACGAAAATCGATGCACCAGCGAACGTAGCTCTTTGTAGAATGTATGCTCCCACACGATTATATACATATATGTACGTATACAAAATTCTTATCATAAATCTTTTTTTGTTTTCGATTGCAGGCCTAAAAAGGATAAACATGCAAACACCGCTACTAAATCCGATCCATGAGATGTTTTCAGTTGGCAAACTCAAACAATCCCCGTCAAATTCTTATTTCTTATTGATGTTTTTCATTCCAATAATAAAAATAAGGACAGTCGATAAACATCATTAAATTATTTTTAAATTAATTTGAAAATTATGTATGTTTGAAACGCGTTATGTTTCGCGCCTCCAGGAATCAATTGCCAATCACTCTTCGCGCATCTTCGGATTGCCTCAACAACAAAACGATTTTGTTAATCCATTTGAAAACAAAGTGCAAATTGGTACAAACAGATTATAAGCAGAACTGAATACAGTGAAAGTAAATATTTCGATGTGTTAATAAGATTCAGTCGAATAAATATTAATTCCATATAAAATATTGAACACAAAGAAGTACAGAGAGGTTTATAAGCCTTTCATTGTTCCCAATTCTATTTTTGAAATCTTGAACTTCTTGATTTACTTACGTTTATGGACACAGTAAACGAAAACGTCAAAATCCGAATTGACGAAGATATCCTCAAATATTTTTTTCTATCCGTGTCATTGTTAAAGAATTTAGAAGAAATAGTGACTTCCCAATAAGCAATAATTTGAAAAAAAGATTACTTTATGACTTCTTGGATGTCCGCATAACATTATACTTATAGCATATAAAAAGTAATAAAAAAGAATTCTTTTATAACAAATCCATGCATGTTAATTATAAATTACGGCATATAAAATTATATAGTAGATAAGTTCTCAGTAATCTGAGCTAGAATCAAATGTTCAAATAGAGATACATTTTAATTCATGGAAATTTCGAAAATTTGAAATGTTGAACATTTAAAAAATGTATAAAATGGCTTAAATTTTGAAAATTTTGCAATTTTGAAAGTCTAAACCACTTTAAAAACCAATTTTAAAAATTTCGTAATTTTGAACATTTTGAAAATTTAAAAAATTGTTGCCAAATTTTTTTTAAAAAAAGAATTCTTATACAACTTTTAATTTAATAACTATCGCGGACATTCGTTATATTTTTAAGTATTCACAAAGAATTCTTGTCGAATTCTTCGTTTATAAAAGCATTCAAGAAGTATTCTTTTTTAATATTTGAAAATGTCTTTTTGCTTATTGGGTTGGAATTCGGATTACCTTAACCCATTAACGCCTGAAATGACAATTTTTATATTTCATTTTCAATCAAGTATTTCGTATCAAAATTAAAGTTGAAAACAATTGAGAGGTGCGTATCCTACTGTTTTTGAGGTCGCTCTTCAAGATTCCGAGATCAAAATTGAGTTTCAGCCATCAGAAATTCCAATATGGCGCCGAATATGAAAAAAATTTCCAAAAAATTGGGATTTTTTTATACTTATCAATTTTTTTCGAGCTATTAGAATATTGGAATTCTATTGAAATTCTGAACAAAGGTGAACAAAATACTTCAAGTTTAAGGACAAATTTTACTTTTATACCCTACATCATTTTAACGACCTCAAAATGGCGTCAACAATGAAAATGTCTTTGAGAAATTTCTGGACGTTCTAACTCAAAAACTACGAACTTTTAAAAAAAAATTCCTATAATGAAAAGTTCTTAAAATTCATCAAGCGATATAGTGGAATTTTTTCAAAATTTTTTGATGACATTTTCAGACATTTTTTTTCAACATTTTTTTCAAGATTGTAATTTATTTACAAAAAATTCTGAAAAAAATTTAGTGTATTCTCTGATGAATTCTAAGAGTTATTTGTTCTTTGCAATTTTTTTCGAAAAGTTGATAGTTTTTGAGGAAATGAATTTCAAATATTATAGTTTAGGATTTTTCCCCCCCAAAAAACTATTAACTTTTGGAAAAAATTGCAAAGAACAAAAAACTCGTAGAATTCATATGTGAATACACCAAATTTTGTTCAGAATGTTTCATAAATAAATTATGATTTTGAAAAAAAATTTTGAAATGAAAATTTCTCAAAATGTCGTCACAAAAATCTGAAAAAATTCCACTATATTTCTCGATTAATTCTAAGAACTTTTCATTCTTAGCATTTTTTTATAATAGCACGTAGTTTTTGAGTTAGAACGTTCAGAAATTTTTCAAAGAAATTTTCATTGTTGACGCCATTTTGAGGTCGTTACAATGATGTGGGGTATAAAAGTAAAATTTTTCCTTAAAATTGAAGTATTTTATTCACCTTTGTTCAGAGTTTCAATAGAATCCCAATATTCTAATAGCTCGAAAAAAATTGATAGGAATAAATAATTGCCAATTTTTTGGAATTTTTTTAAAAGTTCGGCGCCATATTGGAATTCCTGATGGCTGAAACTCAATTTCGACCTCGGAATCTTGAAGAGCAACCTCGAAAACAATAGGATATGTACCTTTCAATTGTTTTCAACTTCGATTTTGATATGAAATACTTAATTGATAATGAAGTATAAAAAATGCCATTTCAGGCGTTAATGGGTTAATATCAATAATAATACGATAAAATATCCCAGATAGCAGAATAAAAAATATTTCAGAATGATCTCATAATGTGTTTTATAAGATGTCACATGCGTCAAATTATGAGGTTTTTCTGAGGTTGAGGTCATAATGATCTCCTAATGATATAAAGTTCAGGAAACCCTGGTAAAAATGGGAGCGTTACTGAAGCGTGACGTTAAGAGTTTCAAAAGAGTTAAAAAAACGTTCAATCCGCTTACAAACGCGTGACATAAGGGTTCTTAAAGAGTTACTTTGGACTACTTAAGAGTTTATCGCGAAATCGTCTGAACCGGTTAGAAGAGTGTACGAAACGTTGCATAAACGTTTTTCCGAGCGTTTAGCAAGAGTTTATGAAGCGTTTAATCGACGTTACATATTTCATTCGTAACGGAAGGTTCATTAAAATATGTTCATATTCGAAAGTTTACAAAAAGGAGCGCAAGAGTTACTGAACCAAAGCAACTCGCTTTAAATACGCTTATTGCTCGCTTCAGCACCCCTCAAAATAAAGTCCAGGAAGCGTGAAATAAGAGATCCAAGTCTAAATATTCAGAATTATTCATCGTTAGTTTCTATAAGAAAAGTGACGATTAAAATGTAGTGAATTTTACGGCTTTTTGGGCGGAAACGGGTTAAATGTAACGCTTACCAGGGAAACCTCATAATTTGACGCATCTGACCTCTTAAGAACAGATTATGAGATCATTCTGAACTATTTTTTATTCCGCTATCTGGGATATTGCTGTAGTATTGCAACAATATGGGTGCGGGTCGGAAAACCGACAAACCAAAATTCCAACAGGTGTCAAAAACTGACAGCCGATACAAAAATAGACACATCGACAAACGAACAGTCATTTCTTGAAGTGTCGGTTTTTCAATTGTTGGTTTTTTGAATGCCGGTTTTTTGAACGGTAGGTTTTTCGACCCGTACCCAAAAATATTGTCTTGATATATCACCATCTAGACAGCAAAATGGAAAAGAGTTCAGAATGATTTCGAAATGTGTTCTAAATGTTTTGCCAAATCGCAAGAAAGGAGCAATAGTAATTATAAAAACGGATCGTTATTTTAATAAATTATATGTACTAAATTTTAAATAATAATAATAATTTCTAACACAATTCAAAACTTTATTTGATACCTATTTAAATGTTAAAACAATACATAACAAATTTTACAAACGTGTAGTTATCACACGTGGGTACTGCATACACATGTTTTTCATATGTGAATACTGTTATATTCACAGACAGCTCGTAACAGCTTCTGGGAATAATCCGGATGATTATGTGAAATATTATTTTTTTCCCAGATAGTTTTGAAGTCATGATGTACAGCCTCCAAATTTTCAGATAAAAAATTGATATTTACATATAAAAAACTTGTGTTATCAGTACCCATGTGTGATTAACACACGTTTCTAAAACTTGTTATGTATTGTTTTAACATTTAAATAGGTGTCAAATAAAGTTTTTAATTATGTTAGAAATTATTATTATTATTTAAAATTTAGTACATATAATTTATTAAAATAATGATCCGTTTTTATAATTACTATTGTTCCTTTATTGTAATTCTGCAAAAAATTCCAAATTTTGACATAAAAAATCGATTTTTTTAAAATTGGCTATATGAAACATCATATATTTTTCAAAAAATCTACCTAGATTTAATGTACAAAAGGTTAAATACCGCTACAGCACATATTTTAAATATAAATCTAAAAATTCTATTTTTTTAACCTAAAAAGTCGATTTGCTCGAAAACGGCTCGATGAAAGATTTTGATTTTTTTGTGAAAATACTTCTAATAATGTCCAGATTCAATATCCACAAGAATATTTACAGTGGGAGAACTTTTGAGTTAAATTGCGTTAAGACACACCGTGCTATGTATATTTAGTTTATATCAACTTATTTGTCAACAAATGCATACAACAAAATTTTGTACAATTTGTGCGGCGTTCGTGTTCGATATACGTATTATTTCTTCGTTTGCGTTTAAATGTTTTTTATTTGTTTTTTTTTACATTTCTTATCTTTATATATTTACTTTGATATATGCCTTGAAGAGGACCTTCAGCAACCCTGACAGCAAATTGAAAAGAGTTCAGAATGATTTCGAATTATGCTCTAAAAGAAGTCAGATGTTCAACTTTCTGAGGGTTTTGGAACATGATGTCATTATGAGATCTCTACGAACTTATGTTCAAAAAATCCTCAGAAGGTGAGATATCTGACTTCTTTTAGAGCACATTTCGAAATCATTCTATACTTTTTTTTTTATTTTGCTGTCTGGGAAGGTCAAAACGTTAGGCAGGAAATAGAAATAACAATTTCAATAACATCGAATTTTTTTAGTATAGTTTTACTTCCACTGTATTGGCCATTACCCTAGAAATTCACATATTATTTGAATAATGGCAGTTCATAACAAAATTTATTTTACTCTGTGATAACGTTTGCAACATTGAAGCGCTATTTCTCCAATACTGCGTTTCGATATATCTCAATGGAATATCATCACCATATTTCAACAATATTGCAGATATATTGCATTGTAATAAATCGCATTTCCAACTCAGATAGCAGAATAAAAAATATTTCAGAATGATTTCATGTGTTCTGAATGGTCAGATGCATCAAATTATGAGGTTTTTCTGAGCTTAAGGTCGTAATGATATCATAATATCACGTTCAGAAAACCTCATAATTTGACGTATTTTACTTCTTGTAGAGCACATTATGAGATCCTTCTGAACTATTTTTTTATCTGGAAAATTGCTGCAATATTTCAGAAAAATTGCATTCTGGTATATCCCAATTCAATACTCATGTTATGCAATATCACAGACTATTTCCAAGTCTCACTCAAAATTGTCTAATCGCGATATTCTAAAATATTCTTATTGAAACATGTTAAACAGAATATTGTAAATAAAATATTCTGAAAATATTTCCAAAGCCTTGCTTAAACTTTTTGAACGCTATGTTCTAGAATGTTAGTGAAATATAAATAACTATAGGACGTTAGCCTTATAAGGAGGAATAAAGATATTATTTATTCATTTTGCGATATTCTTTTAATTTTTCTACAGCACATGTTTGCTCGAAATGAATTTTTTATAAAAAATACATCTTTTTTAAAGACAGTAAAAATAGAAATTATTGGACTGTTTGAGATTTTCGAAAACAAACCAGGACGGATAAAGTGAAAAATTCGATGTGGCATTTCTTTCATGGTGTTGCTAAAATATTGATGCAATAATTCTGTTATAATTCTATGCTAAAAAAGTCGGAACCACAATATTTGTGCAATGCATACAGTAGGGCCTCTCTTATTCTAATTAGTAAAGTTTTTCAAGATGGCGCCGACCTCTCTTATTCTAATTTTCCCCTTACCCCCACTTACGTTGCTTGCAAGCTTGTGATTTGTGGACAACATTTTTCGTTGACTTTTCGTGTGATAGTGGGAGAAGACTTGTGGGGGAACGATTAGAATAAGAGAGGCTGGACAATTAGAATAAGAAAGGCAATTAGAATAAGAGAGGTCCTACTGTATTACGAATATTGCAAAAAGGTTAACATTGGGGCTCTGATGAAAGCCACCTAAAATGTGAAAGAAAGGTCGCGATTGCCTTTCTGACGAGTCCACGCGAAAATCTGGGACGAAACGTGTATCTACAGTAGACATTAGTTATTTATTTTGTAACTAGAGGAACACAGAATCCGTTGTCAATTAAATCCTTAAATTTACATATAAACAGTTCAGTAAATTGAAGATTCTGTAGCTGGCAAAATTACAAAATCTAGCTCCTACAAGTTTCTTTCACATTTTCGGTGGCTTTCATCAGAGCCCCAATGTTTACATTTGTAGTTTGTTTTTATTTTTATTTAGTCCATCGACCGTATTCACCGCATTTTATATTCTTACAAGTATTTAAAAATACAACGTTTTTATGTTTAAGAAAGTAACTAAATTGCCGTACGACAGATAAGATAATAAACAAAAGGAAAAAAGTATAATTTTACAGATGAAGGCTTTATTTGGATACTTATGTAAATAACATACTATCCAATTAGAATATACACGATTTTATGCGAACAGAATGTACTTTAGTAACATAACGTAGATTATGAAGTCTCTGATTACGAACGTCCAATCTCGAAGTGAGAAAACGCTGATAAAGCTACGTTACAGGATGTTTTCAAAATACGTGAAAGTGTATCAAGGATTAATTAATATTTAGTTAATACTCTATTATCAGAATTTGAATTTATAAGATATATTATGAAAAGAGTTTCAAATTATCTCAGGTTTTATATAATATTTAAATTATTTAAGAACTTATACACTTATAACCAAAATATATAAATCGGGAGAATTTAAATTAATTCAATGAACAAAGAAAATTATTAAATTGGAAAATAATTTAGTATTATAGACTGAATATGTGGTTGCCTGCTAAATATTGAGTGGATATGCAAAAATGAAGTGTTAGGATTAGAATGTGGGTTGGGAAGAATACTATTTAATATAATTAAGGAGGGAGTTCCACAGTCTAGCGGCTGTGAGTGTGAATGAATTAAAATAAGGTCTGCTTTTAACTATTTTAACACTTAATCACCGATTAGTACAGGAATAGTTTATCTCTGTCGCTAATAACGTTTTGTGTTGCAAACGATGCAAACTGCTTTGTGAGTGTTCTCAACAACTTCTATTTTCTATTCTCTACTCTCCATATTTTTATGCACTCGACATTTTCCATTGGGTGGAATTTCTAGTATAATCTTTACGAAGTTAACCCTTAATCCCGACGCATGGGTCGTTTTGGACCCATTCAAATTGTACTTTATAAATTACACAACTGCAAGCATTTTCAAACGGCAGGACATATCTGATCCAGGTATTGGGAGGAAAAGGCCTTAAAATATCCGTCGGAACTAAGGGTTAATAATCGGTCTGGGGTTGTACGATGATGTTGAGAAAGTTATTTTATACTTTTTAGTCCGTTTTAAAAACGTCGTTTTCAAAATGTTTTTTTATGTATCTATAAGCCAGCAGGTTTTGACCTCATCAACAAGTACTTGACTTAGAGCACTAATGAAAGAGCATCAACAGGTAGTCTGGTTCACGGGAAGTTAAAACATTAAAAGTAAGACAAACAATGAAATAAAATTGTCCATATTTAGTGGTTAACCTGTTAAGTTTACGACGATAGGGTAAAACACGACAGGCATGCTTTAGATTAAAAATAAAAAGGACACACTGGTTCAGCAGTTTTTGACATTTACTTCTCCGTGAGTGGGAATCATTAGTGAGTACCGCACAATACGTAATCGAGATATGAGACGACTAGAGAAATTACTAGTTTTACCCTTAGTTTTGTCGACGATGCATTTTTGGTATATTTAAGACCATAAAGTGTACACTTGACACGTATGGATACGAGATTGTAGGGAGATTCCTAAAAAAATATCTTTTGTCTTAGATAAGTTTAGGAAGAATTTTTTTTCGCATAATTAGGGACTGAAACAGCATAGATCTTTAGATATGCAATCGTTTCAACTCGATATAAAAAAAAAACTGTAAATCGTCCGTATAGAGCATGTGGGAGGAGTACGATAGGATCCCTGGGATGTCGTTTATAAAAATATTTTTGTATTTGTATTTATTTCTTCTTTAAACCTTGGTTGCGAACATCGCGTTACCTTATGGCTAAATAGATAGATTACAAAGTCGTTTTAAGATACAAGTTATTAAATTTATAAAATTGTAGATACAGAATGGAGAAGAGTAGCGGTCAAAGAATAGATCCTTGTGGTACCCCTGCAAATACTTCACTCCACTGTGATCAGTTACTGCCTGTCAACGATTTGTTAGATAGGAGGTAAACCATTTCAGAGCTATTGGCGATATTTTTAGTGATTTCTGTTTGTGAAGCAGTGAAGTATTGATATCAAAGTAGTCTAAGTACTTCAACCTTTCCGAAATCTAGATCGTATTGGGTCTATTAATCGGTTAGATAGCAAGAGAGCTGGTTGTAGACTACTCGCTCCAATAGTTTCGAGAGGTAATAGAGGATGGCTATTGGACGATAGTCTGACGACGATAATGGGTATGGAATTTGTTGATAGTTCGGATGAAGGATTATTGAAGGTCTACTTGAAGACTGAAATTAAATATGTTCAGTAATGGTTACGCAAATACTTGCCATGCTGCCAGTACGCAGTTGTAGTCTATTCTATCAAAGCCAGTAGTAGATTCCGATGCGATGGATTTTAGAGAATTGGTAAATTAATTGGTACAAGTAAAACACATCCGACGAATCTGGAAAGTTAATCAGGTTCGATGAAATAATGGCTGAGGAATGGGAGAGGAGAATGTTGAAGTTTGATGCACCTATTAAGATCCAAAGAGCAATTCATTTGTGGGGATCGCTGTTTAGGTTTTATTAAACCTATTTTCCGTAGTTCCAACCAGATTGCTTTAGATGACTTGAGGGATTTTAATCGACCAGCGCAGAAACTTCTTTGAAATCGTAGAACGAGATTAAATCACCATCTTGGCTAAATTTTTTATGAGGTTTATTCTATGCTTTATGAGCAACCTAATTTCATTGGTCATCCACGGATTATGATGCTCGATGACAGTCGAAAAATGAGCACAATAGATTTCTATAACCGTTTTAGTAATGTATTCCTGTTTATCGTTAACTGTCTCAGCATTGTAAAATTCATCCCAATTTAACTTCTTGAGACTGTCGTAAAAAGATGTCCAAAAAATTTAAAATTCGTACGGAAAATTGGTACAGTTAAGCCAAACTCAATAGATATGAGGTCGTCATTGGATGTTGATGAACCACGTAACTTGCTAAATGAGCGCACTTGAACGTATCACTAACAAAGCAGTAGTCAAACCAGTAAGAGTAGGTGCTGGTGAAATGAGTTGGAAAAAAGGGATAATGGATAAGTTGTACGTAACAGCGAAAGACCGCAGATAGTTTGATGGATAATCGGTCTTATTAAAATTCATGTTTAGGTCGCACATGATCACCGTATTCGCATATCTATGAATTGTTGGCCGAGTCTGCTTCAAGATCCCTATAATTATGGGCGCTTCTGGTGCTCTATAAATGGAAGTTAGAAGGAAGGATGGGAGGAGGGGTTTGAAATGATAGTTCCATAAATAAACTTTCAGTTTTTGAAAGTTGTTATTATGAATTTGGTTTCACGAGGAGACAATAATGAGAGCGATTAGTAAATTATGGAGGTAAATTGCAAGCCACCCTAGTTCTGTTTGGCTTATCCGTTCGAAAGATATTGTAGGAATTTAGCCTAACTATATTATCTGGAGTGAGTGAAGTTAACAATAACACATAACCCCGTTAACTTCCGAACGAAAAATTATAAAAATATTGTTACGAACTTTTCTTGAACGGCATTCAAACAAATTGTCATTCGAAAAAATCACTTATTTCCGAAAATTCTCGGTCAGTTCTCAATTAATTTCTTTTATATATTTTCTAGGATACAATCTATAGCAATTAAAATTACTTTTACACTGCTCCAATTTTGAAAATTTTATTCATTCATCTTTAATTTACGTTTTTTCGTGAAATGTAAAGAAAACTTGAAGATTTAATCCTGTATAATAAGTATTGCGCACTAGCGAAACGTACATTTAGAATACAAAAAATTGAAAGTTTCAAAAATTTTGCACAGAGCATTAACTTACGAACTAGTCCAACTTACTTTTGGAATAAATGCAACATTTTTAAAAATAAATGGATAAAAATTAACTCTAATAATACTTCGAATGACAATAACAACTTTCAAAAACGTATAAAAGATTGCTTAGATCAAATAAGCCCACCGTGGGTTAACACTGATCCCAAAGGGATGCCAAATAGTAAGAAAAATGAATTTTTCGATAAATATTTTAGTCTTACCGAATTAAACATAGCTTTGAATTCCTGTAAAAAAAAGTCTGCACCGGGACTTGATGGAATCTATTATCAAATTATTCATCAAGTTTCGATCAAATATCGACTAATATTATTAGACATCATAAATGAAATGCATATTAGCAGCAACTTTCCATCCAGTTGGAAAGAAACTTATATACATTTTATCCCAACTTCAAACGGTAATAAAGCACGACCGATCTCGCTAACTTCTTGCACGTGCAAAATTTATGAAACTCTGGTAAAAAATCGATTGTAATATTGGTTTGAGAAAGAAAACATTTTACCGAATAGCCAATCTGGCTTCCGCAAAGGAAGATCATGCTTGGACAATTTATCCAATATCACACTACAAATAGACGAAGCTCTAAAAATTAAGCAAGGCGTTTTAGCTGCCTTCCTAGACGTTTCCGGCGCCTTTAATCATGTCAATATTGATATACTACTGGCCAAAATTGATTGTTCTCCACAAATTATCAAATTTGTAAAATTTATAACAGATGATAGATATATTAATACTAGCGTTGAAGGGTATGAGCGACTGAAAGTACACAAAGGTGTACCGCCAAGCGGTGTTTTAAGCCCCTTGTTGTATATAATATATGTTTCCAACGTAACAAAAGATATTCCCAGAAACGTAACTGTTTCACAATTTGCAGACGACATATGCATTTATTCCAAAATAGCACCCATAAAAGAATGTAAAAAAATAATAGAAAAAGCCTTAGACACAATCATCAGAAACTTACACTATTTAGGATTAGATTTAGCCATAGATAAAACGGTATTAATTCATTTTAATAATAATAAAATCTTACCGGGCAACACAGAAATCAAAATCCATAATACTGAAATTAAATCAAGTGAAACAGCACGATTTCTGGGAATAATTTTCGATTACCAACTTACCTTTAATCAACACATAAATAATGTAAGTACAAGATGTAACAGAGCCATGAATATTATCAAATTTTTAAGAGGAACGTGGTGGGGATCAGATCCCCAAACACTTTTGACTTTATATAAAAGCTATGTTCGTTCAATAATAGAATATGGCAGTTTTGTCTATTTCCCTACCCGAAAGACTAGTATATACAAATTAGAAAGCATACAATGTCAAGCAATCAGATTAGCCTTAGGCTATAGAAGATCCACCCCCACTAATATTATTCTTGCGGAATCGAAGCTAACCCTTCTAATTGAACGAGCAAAACTTTTAGCAAATCGCTACGCATTAAATGTACTTGCCAACAGAAATTCAATGATGTACCCATATTTCACGTATGGCATTCTTCCAACGAAGCGAAAAAAAACGTATACTATTTGAAAGCGTACTATATATTAAAGATCTCACAGAATGTGCTCTTTTTACACAAAATAATTTTACAATATATGAGCATGAATGCAGCACTATAATTACATCTATACCAATAGATATAGAATTAGGTACATATCTAAAAAATAGCCGAAATTCAAACTGTGTCCTCAATCAAATGCTAGCTAAAAGCAAAGCAACAGCAATATTTACTGACGGCACCAATGCTACAGACAAACCATTTGTTGGTTCTGCTTGTTTACTAACAAATTCGCAAAAAATTGTAAAGAAAAGCATCAGTCTATACAGCTGAAAGCATGGCCATAAATAACGCCATGAACCTAGCCTTACAGGAAAACAATAGCGACGTGTACATTTTCTGTGATTCCCTCAGTGCTCTTCAAGCCCTACAAAACACTAAAACTGACGTAACAACTAATTATATAATATTCGATATTAAGAAAAAGTATAATGATTTTATAAACACGCATCCGAAACATGCGATAAAATTTTTCTGGATATCGTCTCACGTTGGTATCACAGGAAATGAACAGGTCGACTCCTTAGCAAAATTGGCCACAAACAATAGTATTTGCAATGTAATCCAAATTCCGCACACAGACTACTATGAAATCTTGAATAAAAACGCATATACAGAGACAAACAAGCTAATAAAAAACGAAGGACTTACTAAAGGAATCAAGTATTTTAAAATGTTCCACACTGACAAAACTAAACCATGGTTCTACAACAAAAAGCTTGGGCGCGAATGTACAGTCACAGTCAACCGTTGTAGAGCCAATCGCTATAATTTAGCTGAATCGCTATTCCGCATCAATATTGTGAATTCACCTTTATGTAAATGCGAAGAAGCTAATCAAAACATCAATCACGTACTTTGGCAATGCAAGCTGTATAATAACGAAAGAGTCGAATTTATTCATGAGCTCTCTGAATTAAAGTTATATCTCCCGCTATCTGTTGACAATATAATTTACACAACCGAACTTGCAAGCGTGTGTATATGGGCATTGTTCTAGAACTTTTAAACTTTATGTTGTCGCTCATTATGATACCATAAAAATTTTAAATATAACTTTGTAACACTACAGATCAACAAATTTTTGTTCGATTTACATGTAATAAGTGTTTATTACTAATTACAGATATGTAGAAAACAATGAGAGTAAATAAAAGTAGTGAATTTGCCTGTTTTTGGTGCGCGACACTCACTACATTTTTTCAGTTTTAACACTGAAACTTTTGCACCTTTTTTTTTATGGTCTGTGGTTTTTTGTGGAAATATTTGGGGATGTAAACAAATTAAAAATCCTTAACTCAATGATGTGCCTCACTGAGGAATAAAATTATATACCTTCAATCTTTCGAGATAACTTTTTTTTATAGTTGACAATTTAGCAATCAACCTTAGATAATTTTGTTCACATTGGTTTTTAAGAAACCACACAACAGGGGTACATTACCTATATGATAAGAAGTAATTTGAGCTTCTGCCCGAATGTGTGCCACCTATACATAAAAAATGCGACCACGTCAAACTTTAAATTTCCAAGCGAAACTCACTTTGAAAAATCAAATTATTTAATGGCACATCTACAATTTAGCTTCTAAGTACTTTGGAATCATTGTGATCTTTTCTCCTATATTACTAAAGTATTTATAACTTTTGTGTTTTTTTTTTAATACAACAAAAAACACACTTTTTGACAATAATAAAATGATTATACTTTACAAATCGTTTTAATTTTTTGGTATCCTTAATGTTAAATCATGTATTTGGATTTCAAATTTTAATGAAAACTGACTTTGGATTTGTAATCAGTGGCCTCAAAAACCCTAACATATCAAATTTTATAAAAATCAAAGAAATTTTGTAAAAATAGTCCGCCATATTTAATCCGTTATTTTAAATTTGAATAACTATTAACTAGACGTTTAATTTGATATACTAGCTTCTAAAAATTAGGCCATAAGCAAAAGAACTGAATTTTGTATGTATATTAAACGTTACAAAACTAAAAACTAATTTTACGAGTAACGTAACATATGTTACATTAAAAAAAAAAATACATTGTGTATAAATGAGTCACGCAAGGTTTTTCCTGTCATTTGATCAATTCTAAAGCCAATAAAATTAATTTCATGAATGTGCCTAAAAAAAATGCAATTTTCTTCAACCTCAAAGTTTAAAAGTTCTAGAACAATGCCCATATATGACCAGATTTCTTAAAAAATGTAAACTTAATATCTAATAGCGTAAAGTACATATATGCGTGTGTATATAAATGTATATATATGTATGTATATGGGCAAGTGTGAATGTATGTAAAAGATCTACCAATGTAAAATACCCTTGTAATCTGCCTCACCGTATAGCAGAAATAAACCTCTTTATGTAGGTTTCTAAATGCTAATAAATAAAAAAAAAAAAAAGTTAAGTTAAAATTATTTAATTAACTTATTTTAACTTTGTACTACTCAACGCTGCCGTTTCAAAACATTATTTAAGTTAAATGCAATATAATAATACCAAAATATTAATAATATTTTCGAGCATTTCCAGAAAAAACTTTTATTTCGTAATTGAACGGTTTTTTGAGAATTCACCACATACAATTCATGCATATGACATACTTTACATAAATTCTTATTTACTTGTAGCATACGTATTGTGAATTTAAATTTGAGGTTTTTTGTATTAATTCCCACGAACCACATTTTTTAATACTTTAACACCCAGAAGTCCTGAAATTCTACTTCAACTTCATAAGTTAATTTAAGTTACTTCGTATTTAGATGTTTTCGGGACGATTTTCAAGTTTAGAAAGTTTAAAAGTAAATCTTTCCACTAGATTTTTAATGTTTTTTTGTAAAAATATCGTGTCTAAGACAATTTTGTTCTAAGAAACTTTTCTCTAAAGTTTGTAGTTTTGAAGGAAAACAATAATTATTCAACTTTTTTTAGATTTCAAGATCTGATATTGGTTTTCCTTTAAAACCACATATAGAGTTTAGAGAAAGATTTCATAAATCAAAATTACCTTAAAATCGGTTAAAGAATTCTCTCAAATTTTTTCGAATATTTAATATGCTTTCTTTCAAAATGTCCATGTTTGGAATTTTTGAAAAACCAAAAATTACATCAACAGATTCTAAGAATATTTGAAGACATTTTTTATCCAATTCTAAGATATTTTTATTCTAAGGAAATTTTCTCTAAAGTCTATTACTTTCAAGACAAAAATTTGTTAATTTAAAAAAAAAATTGTTATTTCGGCTGCCATTTTAGGTCCGCCATGTTGTAAAAAAATGTTTGTCCTTCGTAACTCATTAGTATAACTGGTCCATCTATAACGTGAATTAAGTCGGTGGAAATGCAGAATGTTATCAAAATTTTGATTCTTTGAGAAAAAATGTAAAACCACTGTTTTTACAAAAAAAATATTGAAAATGTAGTGAAAAGATTTACTTTTAAACTTTATAAGATTGAAAATTGAAAAGAGCGACCCTGAAAACGTCTATATGTGATCTTTGAATGATAATAATATTTAAATTATGGGAATAAGAATGAAGCTTTATAAAATCGTTGAGAATGATATGGAGATGCTATCAATCGTACTAAAATATACTACGTTACAAGTTAACGACTGTCAGTGGAAAAAATAGTAGATTGTACAACTAGGGAGCAAAATAGGTGTTTGCCGATGAGTGCGAGTTTGACGCCCGAGCGAAGCGAGTCTACCATTACCTATTCTCCCTTGTTGCATATACTATTTTCTCATACGTACAGTAGTCCTTCCCTTATTCGAATTTCCCTTATCCTAATGTCTTCCCTTATTCTAATTTTTCCTCTTCTCCTATTCTAATATTTCCCCTCACGCGTTCTCCCCACCGCACCTATTACAGTAGTCCTTCCCTTATTCTAATGTCTTCCCGTATTCTAATTTTTTCTCTTCTCCTATTCTAATATTTCCCCTCAGGCGTTCTCCCCACTGACATGTGGATTTTCTAAATACAAATAACAGCGCATACGCAACAAAAGACAAAGGGGCAAAAGTGATACAGCAAATCTAGGTAGTGGGGGAGAGGGGAAAATTAGAATAAGGGACGAAGACCGTCATCTTGCGTGACTGGACAAATTAGAATAAGAGAAGGACTACTGTACTTTCCTTAGAAGCACATACAGTAGCCCTTCTCTTATTCTAATTTGTCCAGACAAGCAAGATGGCGTCTCCTTCTCGTATTCTAATTTGCAGCCAAAAACGTTTGCACTTTTCTAGGATCTTGTGAAGGGTATCAATGTTAATTTACACAATATTATTTATTAGACAGATAACCGAACTGACTTATTGTTAAATGTTTTTGTTTTTAAAAAGAATTTTTGTTGGGTTATGTTGTATGCATGAAATTAGATTAGAGGAAGTGAAAAAATTAGAATAAGTGGAATTAGAATAAGAGAAGGACTACTGTATGACACATAACCGCGCATGCGCTGCGAAAGAGAAAGAGAGAAAAAGCGAGACAGCAAACGTTTAGTGGGAGAGAGGAGAAAATTAGAATAAGAGAAGAAGGTCGCCCATCTTGCCTGACTGGACAAATTAGAATAAGAGAAGGACTACTGTATTTTGCGCTCAGAATGCGAGAAACTTATCATGCTCCCGGATATATTTATTTTGCTCCCTAGGGAGAGAATGTGCTATTTTGCTTCCGCAATGAGAATTAAATTTCATGTGTATAGTGCACGATCGGCATAAAATCCGGATGTATCAAAACAAACCACATTTTTTATTTTTATATAAGGATGTAAGGATGTGTATTTCATGAAGATAACATTTCTCCGAGTTATTTAAAATCCTCTAAAATCGTTACATTTATATAAATTGAACCCCTTAGGAAATATCCAGTAAACTTGAATTTAATTTAACAAGTTTTGACAATTGTAATTGTATTGATATGAAGATCAATAATTTATATGAATGCAAAAATCTTACGAATGAATCATGTAAAAATTCGCTGATAAATGTTGAGTAAACTTTATTAAATCGACAATTGTAAACTTTATTAAGACAAGACATTAAGAAACATTACCTGTTTGTTGCCTGGAACAATTGTTGAACCTACTTTGTTTTTAACATATTACATTTATAGAAATTTATAGGTTATTGGAGGGGAATTTAGAAAAAACATTTTTTATAATATTGTATACTTTCATAAGTATAAATTTATTTCCTTGGTCTGGAACAGGCTTGACAATGTACACAAGTTACACAAAATGCAAACCCGGAAACTTAGCAAAACTTTTGATGCGCATGTATATGTTATATAAATTTATTTATATCTATTTACCGAATACTGAATCTCATTTAGTTTCCTTTACTATCCGAAGTTATACGAATGAATAAACTTCTTATCTTTTATCGTACAAAATATACATACACTTGAATATGTCAAGATACATCGATTCATTGATTATAAATATAATCTTTTCACGAAACTCACGATATCACTCATCTTGATTGCTGGTAGGACTAACCACACATTTCACTTATTTAATAACAATATAAAAATGTTTGTCATTTCCTTCACTATTCGTCATTCAAAGTTGATTCAATCTAAACCTGGCGGTGCAGGTTCCGTAAGTTCCGTCTCCATCAATTCTGTTGAGTTCTTCGGTTCTATCGGAAAATCTCCCGGTGGGGCCTTCAAATAATGAATCATTACATTTTTATATTGCACGCATAATACTTAGAATTGTTCTCGATTCTCTGAACAAAAGTTTAACTTACAATATCAAAGTCATCGTGAGATACTGCTGGAGATTTTCCTTTAATAACATCCATTAGCGACTGTGGAATATGTGCTTTCTGCAAATTGTAAAACGATATTCATTGTTAATTTCCTTCGATGTGTATTTTGGTGATATTGGAAAATAAAATATTATAAACATCTTCTTAAGCTTACCTGATTTTCCGCAAATGATTCGATATGCTGCAGTAGAGGTGCTCTAAGATTTGGTGCCGTTTTGAGAGCTTCTGCAAGCTGGGGTGGAGGAAGCTGAAGAATTACTGCGAAACTTTGAGGTTGAGTTCGTTCACAACATTTCACAAAGCCTTCCCAAACTTTTGGTTGTTTCCAAACTTGTTTCAGAATCAATCGCTGCAATATGTTCATTACGAAACCACTTAACCTTGGATAGAGAGCCAAACTCTGAATGACTGTTCGCATCAGCAATGTTGGCAACGGCGTAATGTCCATCAAGTGCTGCATCACAACTGCTACCGTTTCCTGCGTATAAACTTGCTTCTCGGCAAAGCACAATGAAGTTGCTGAAAATATTTAAAAATTAAAAAACCATCTGGATAAAACAAATGAAAAATGTCTATTAAAACATACCTTTAATAATAGTTTTTAGTTCCGCCTTGCTCGGATCTATTGTGTGTAATGCGATTAAAAGTTCTGCTGGAGTAACTGGTGAGGTGTGTACCGTATTGTTTTGGCCATCGGTATTCCCTGTTCCTAATAATCTGTTAAACACCTGTAAATCACATATAATAAGTCAATATTTTTAGAATTAAATACAGATCAAGAATAATTTTTAAAGTTGCTCGTAATACCTCTTTCACTACAATCGGATTCAACTTTATAAGTTTTGGTAACGCTGCAAGGACTTCCTTTTTCGATAAACCATTTAAGACAGGAATTAAAAACCTAACATCGGCCACTCTTGTTTGGTACAGTTCTCGAACTCGAGAAACGAGTTCCGCACTCGGTGGAGCTGAAAATTGAAGAGGATTAATTATATAAATTTCATTAAAATTAACGTTAATCTTTACTGCTACTAAAAAATTAATGCTTTACTTTTTTCGGTGAGAATGTGAATAATTCTCGTAATAAGGGTTTCTGCACCCTTCGGACAGTTTTCTACGAGCGACAGCAATTGCGGACTAGCCATGCCCAAAGATCGAACAGGACTTTCGACTAGTCTCAAAACTATCCTTTTAACATCGGCACCCATTGACACGTAAAGTCTGGCTAATTCGTGAATTAAATCTTGGTGTCCGCTCAGCAATGCTAAGTATAAGCTGATACACGCTCTTGTCGTTGACTCCGTCCAAGTGTCCTGTACCTTTGCTCTGCCACGATCCTGACCGAAAACTATTTCTGGAGGATTTGGCAACCTTAAAAATCCTAAGTAAAGAACTGCATACTCTTCTATGAGTTTACTTAGCTCAGGTCGGCTGTACAATCCCACAACTAACTGGATCGCATGGTCCCGGATCTGTAAAATGTTGAAAAATTAATTTAATAAACGATATTCAATTCTTTCTTGCACATTACATTCCATTGTACTTACCACATTGTTTTCGTGTCCGGTATGACATAACAATACGTTTAAGAAAACCAATTGTTTTGTTGGTCTTCTAATTACTAAATCCTTTAGCAGCTGCAACGGAGCTAGACCACGCATTTCCTCTGACGAAACAGATTTCAAAGCTTCCACCGCATCTTCGGTAATTAGAGGAGCTTCTAAGTACAATCTAGTGAGAAGAGCATCTTTTTCTTTCCCTAAAATTAATTCAATTGCTGATACGAAAGTGCACAGCAAAAAATTATAGGATTGATGAGGAGCTTCCTTTGGCTTCGTGCACATAACCGTACGTCTTTGAAAACCTTGCAGAAGGGCGTACTCTTCGTATAGCCAACCGATGGCTAGATTGAGCCTGTTTCTCATATCATCTGTTATGTATCGAAGGATTGTTTCTTTATAGTACGGGTTAAACGTCGCTGCCAAGGTTGTAATTATTTTTGACCTTTTGGAAAATAACAATAATTAAATTAACGCTAGAATATTTTCTAGAACAAGAAATAAAATGTTGTTAAATAATTTTACCGTATATGCGCTACACCACCGGGGACAGCAATTTTTTCAGCGAGCAGAATCCTGTTGGTACTCATGAGTAACATTCGCTCCTTAATATCATTATTTAGAGGTTTTGTAACTTCCGGAAGTTTCAAAGATTTTAATCGACTTCGTGCTTTAGCAAGTGACTTTTCATGTGCTTCCAACGATGCCTTTGCTTCCTTTTCCTTTTCTCTGTCCTTCTCTCGTTTACGCTCCCTCTTTACTTCAGCAACGCTGATGGATGGATTTTTTATAAGATCTTCCATCAGCAAATCACCATCCTTTGAATCTTTCTTCGTCTTTTTGGCAGTTGCTATTTTAATTTGTACTGCCAATAATTTGCCTATAGTTTTACGTTGTATTACGAGATCTGTTGTTGCGGTCGGCTGATATTCTCTTTGAAATATTGCTGTCATGGTATCTGGTACCCAAGCCTGTTGAAGAACAGCGATTTATTATTTAATTTTATGAAATTAAAAAATTGTTATAGAAGACATTTTATATTTTTAACAGTAATAACTTACCATACTATCCATGACTAACTCTGTAGCGATTTCAACACTGAGTCTATCAGCAATGTAACTGTCCGACAGTTCAACGAGTTCTGGTAATTTTGGAGGGGGTACAGGAAGAGGTACTACCTCTGGTTCTTCGATCGCAGCCACGATAGGTTCAACCTTTGCCCTTTTAGCAGCAATCGCTGCTGCTGTCTCCTGCTGCCTTTTCTTCACTCTTCGTATATCTTCCGGTTTCGGATATACTTTTAAAATTTCCTGTTCTTTAACTCCCAGTTGATTCAGTTGTCGAGCAAGCATGGTAGCGTATTCAATACTAGCTGGATGTTTCATAAGTCCAAGTAAGGTGGTCTTCAATTGTTTTTGCACACTAGTTACTTGCGAATCAGATAGAGTAGGAGGCAAATCATTTTGGAGTTTATGCATTGCTTGAATGACTCCAGGCATGAACTGAGGTCGACTTTTTGCTATCAGTGACAGCGATCCCATGCAAGTCATCAAATTCACGCTGCTTACGTGTGGCGAACCAAAGAATTTTATTAAAAGATCCATTACATGATTAGCCTCTTCTTCTAACTTTCGCCTTCGTGCCATTTTCAATGTCAATGGTACATCTTCCAATGAAAAGTCATCTGGCTTCTTAGGCGTGTCTGGATCTGGATAAGTTTGAATTAAGACCACCCCTTCCAAGAACTTGACAGCTTGCGTTCGGATTCTGTAAATAAAATACATATTATTATCTAAATTTTATTTAAGATTGCGGTATAAATTGGAACCTTTTCTTGATATAATTCTTATGATGTATATCATTACTGCCGTACCTCAGAAGAAAAGTCGTATTTTCATTTTTTGTAAAAATTGAGATAAAAATGTTTGTAATCAACAAAATGAAATGCATCAAATTCTGAACATAAATATTATGATTATTTATTATTTATTTATTTATTTATTTATTTATTAGAATCATACGGGCGTACACGCCCATTTACATAAAAAATATAACAAAAAGTTATGGCGCATAACATACAAATAAAAGTAATTGAAAAAATCAGTAATAACATAAATCTAAAGAAATGAATAATAATAATAAGTAACAAAAATAATTAACATGATTGCCTACAGTAAATAATAAATCTCAATTTCATAACTAAGTAGCATTATAGTTCTGTAATAACAAATTTCTACAGCGATAACGAAAGGTTATATCCGAAACAATGGTAATAATATTCTTTGGTAAATCATTCCAAAGGCGAGTTAACCTAAATACAACAGAGTTAAAGCACCGATTAGTTCTACAGCTTCTTTCCTGTAGAACTCTAAAATTTGCACTAGGGTAATTTATCTCGCGTTCAACAAAAAGATCAGTAACAGATGCTGACAAAATTTCCTTTTTTAGAATTTTCCGAGTTAATATAACATCGTTAAACCTATGTAGAGATTCAATGGTTGGGATCTTGAAAAAAGTCGATATCCTAGAATAATCATGCGAAAAATAATCAAATGGTTGACGAGTTTTGTATGCGAGATACCGAAGAAATCGTCTTTGTACAGATTCCAACAAGTGAATATCAGTTTTTAAGTACGGAGACCAAATGGGTGAGGCATACAGCAATTTAGATAGTACCAAGGTTTTGAAGATATGGATAATGGTACTGGCATCGGAAAAAGAACTAGTTGTACGAATTACAAATCCTAGTTGTTTATAGGCACTATTCGTAACAACCGCAAGATGATCTTTGAATGATAATGTATTGTCCATTATCACTCCAAGATCTTTAATAGAGTTTACAACTTCAAGAGTTTGGTTATGAAGAACATATTGAAACGAATACTGTTGTGACTGCGATCCACAAAACCTTAGTACTTTACATTTTTGTGTGTTTAACGAAAGAGCATTAGCCTTACACCAATCTAATAATGAGTCGATATCTCTTTGTATATTTGATGCATCAACTGGCGATTTTATAGTGGAATAAATTTTTAAATCATCTGCATAAAAAACGTGATTACTGAATTGAAATACTTGGCTAAGATCATTAATAAAAAGAATAAAAAGTAATGGTCCCAGATGTGATCCTTGAGGTACGCCAGAGGGAACGTCAAAGGAGAAAGATTTAATCCCCTTAAGACGCACAGTCTGGGTGCGATTTTGCAAAAAAGATTGGATCCATTGAAGCAAACTTCCAGTGATTCCTAGGTTAGCAAGTTTACGAATTAATACTGTATGGTTTACAGAATCGAATGCCTTGGCGAAATCAAAATATATGGAATCAACTTGATACGAGTTCTCACGAGCATCATTTATAAAAGATGTAGATTATAAATAATTTTTTAAAAATAACTTGTTTCTTAAAAAAGTTAATTTTAGGTAGGCATACTTTTTAAACATTGCAGCCTGAATAGTTGGTATATCCATTTTCAACTATTGTTTATTAACTAATTTGCATCAAATTTATGTCAGATGATTGATTAAGACATGAATTAAAATACGCGTGTATCAAAAATAATTTTAAGAAATAAACAAATTCATATTTGCTCAAAAACAGTTTTTCATCAATATCTTAAAATCATTAAAATGGAGATTTTTAAGAAATTTAACACAGATATTTCAATTCATGACTTAATAAATCATGATATAAATTTATTGCAAATTAGACAATAAACAATAATCGAAAATGGATATACCGACTAATCAGACAGCTATGATACTGTGAAAAAAAGTGGTAACTCTCAATTTATGGACATACAACCTTTTTCCACAGTATTAATGACTTTACGGAGCTTTGCATCTTTGTTGAATGTAGAAATACCATCCAAGGAAGTTGTATGTTACATTTTTTATTATTTAAATGTTTTGGGTACTATATATTAAAATAACTGCCATTTTTGTCATCTTTTTGGTAACATCCCGTATGGAAAAAATCAACGGTAATCTAGCGCAATTCACCGTACGATTTTGACACATTTCGGTACGTCTGTATAGAATTATGTACGGTGAGGCACGTTTACGTACGTTCGCGTACGATTTGGTTACGATTCGAACATTTTGTACACCATTGTACAGAAACGTACGCAAACGTACACAAAATTGCTAGAACATACTGAAGCATGCGGAGATGTACAGCATTGTACACTGTAGATGTCAAACAACCATTCGTAATAAAATATTTTCGTACAAAAACGTCCGGAATCATATGAATATGTACTGAAACGTACGCAGACGTACGCAAACGTACGCAATTGTACGGATATATGCAGCCATATATAGAAACGTACGAGATTTTGGAACTATTTACAGGAACGTGCCCGACTGCACGAGTATTGAATATCCCAGACAGGCTTTTATATAATGTTATTATTATTATTATTATTATTATTATTATTATTATATTTATTAACGGATGTAAACATACTTCAAAAAAAACAATACATAATTACAACATAGTGCAACCTCATATAGCAATACAGTAAATTCATTACATAAGTAAGTGCAACATAATATAAAATTTAATATATATAAGTATAAGGTAACAGTATAAAAATAAGTACAAAAGTGAAAATAAATATGAAAGTGAAAATAATTACAAACAAGCTTATTAAAAATTATAAAAAATAGATTTTATCTTCCTAGATACTAAATTAGTTTGGTCTTCAAAGATGTCCGGGCCAATTTTATGTTGTCTATATGCGTCGTTGAATGTTTTGCATATTCTGTATACAGTATCATTTCTTACAAAGTTTTTGGCTGAATTAGGTAGATAAAACATGTCCATGTGCCGGAGTAAGGTATGATTTCGTGTGTTGAACGGAATTATGTCATATAATTGATCACAATGTATAGTATTACTTATAATTTTCTGTAAAAGTATCACATCATTTGCAGCATGTACTGAAGCAAGTGTTGGTAATTGGAATGTAGTGGCTACCGCATTATATGAATGCTCATGAAATGCCATAGGATGACTATCCTTGAGTGCCAAATATCTTAGAATTTTATGCTGTACTTTTTCTAAAGAATAGGAATCAATCTCGTATTGAGGTGACCAAACACTGGATGCATACATTAACACAGGTCATGTAATAAGAAAAGATATAAAAGTAATGACACATAATATAAAATTATAAATTTAGTTTACATTTGCCACAATAGCAATGATAACAGTTAAATATATATAGTTTGTTTAAAATGTGAGTTTCGTGTACCAACTTGTTTGAGTCATATAGCTATGTGTAAGGTGAACCATCAGATTCTAATTATATTTTGAGGAGTGTTGGAATAAAATAAAATATCAGTTTTTACTACAATATTAGATTAAAATTTTTTGTACATATACTTCAAGGCACCTTGTTTATTTCGCAATATTTTCTGGAACCATCAGAGGTATGTCGACTTGAACTAATTGCACATTGCTACGACTAACAAACCCTGGCGAAAGTTCCGGATAGGAATTTAATCCGACCGAAACCGGTGCAATCCGAGGCTATCCGGAATCTGTCCCCTGTTTAATCCGAATTTAATCCGGGTCACTTTGTCATTCCGTTCCAAGCCATGCCATACCATCCATTCTATCCGTTTTCATCCTCAGTCATTCCGAGACAAAAATGTAAACCGTTCCATTCCTCGATTTCGATCCAAACGAATCCTGAGTCATTCCGAAACATATTTGCAATCCGTTTCATTCCTCCATTTCAATTCGAACGAGTCTTCGGTTATTCTCACTCGATTTGCAATCCGTTTCATTCCGTGGGTTCAATCCTAACGAATCCCGAGTCATTCCGAAACACATTTCCTATCCATTTCATTCTTCGATTTCTATTCGAACGAATCCTCGTTCATTCTGACTCACAAAGATAATCCGTTTCATTTCCCCATTTCAATTGGAACGAATCCCCGCTCATTCGTTTCGTCCATGACGAATTAGAATGGAATGAGACGGATTGAAATGGACCAAATAATTTTGGAATAGATTGAATTTATTTGGATCAAGACTGGTCGCACTATTTAGGATTAAATCGGATCAAACCAGATAGAAACCTTTTTCGACATTTCCGGTTTAGATCGGATTAGAACGAAACAAATAATTTCAGAATATACTGGATTCATTCGTTTCAAAATAATAATAATAATAATAACAATAATGTCTCAATTGAACGGTAAGATTCGACTGACACGGAAACTCGCTTCCCGAATTCAGTGGGTGATCGACTATTTAACATCTGGCCGTTCATTTACGGCTAAACGAGAAAACATCTAGGCTTAATGCAGACACTCCAGGCATTGAAATCTTCACCGAGTTGTGCGACGAAGTCACACAACAAAGTGAAAATTGCCCACCCGTCAGAGCCAATTGCACATTTCTATGACTAACAAAACTATATATTTACTGTTTTTAGATGTTATAATTTTGTAACAATCCGAATTTAACATTATCATGAGATTATTTTTTCTTCCTGTTTAATTTAAAGTTTCCAAGGAAGTAAATATACAATTTTTATAATATATTTTCTATAATTCACATTAAGTTAACCTATTTTAAGGAGTTTATTGTATAGTTTCCTAATTAGAAATTATAGTTTCCTTATTAAAAGAAGCAGAAGGCGAATGCAGCAAACATATTCAATGAAACATTAAAGTCCTACTGTTAATCCAAATCTATAAATATCCAAACACTTTTTAAAACTATAAGCTATATTACTTATTTAACATAAAAATAAACCTGAATTGGTTGAAAAATAGGGGAGAAGCTCAGAAAATTATATCACAAATTGTTGGACTCTACGATAAATTAAAAGATTACAGATGCACATTACAACATTAAATAATAATTAGGGTTTATTTTATTTTTTATCAATAATTTTTACATGTTATTTTAAAAAGAGCTATTTAAAGAATTACTAAATGTAATTAAACAGCTCGGATAGGAATGGACGCATGTGGATAGAAATGTTATCCGAAATTCGATCATTTCTATCCAATACACTCATATTTATCCGAAAATATCTGTAAAAAGTAATACAACTTAATCCAATTTTGTAAGAATCTATAAAAACCACTAAGTTCATCAATTTTCATCCGACCTAACGGATACGCATTCTTTCCACTTTCATCCGAAGACTCTATCTTATCCGTAACTGTCCACTAATCGTATACAGATCCTATCCAATCTAAGCCACTGTACCATCCGAAACTGAAATGTGCAATTCTATCCATTTGTATCCTATCGTTTGAACGCTAATCCTTTCCACTTTCATCCGAAGCCTCTATCTTATCCGTATCTGTCCACTAATCGTATACAGATCCTATCCAATCTTGTTATCAAGAGATTGGATAGAAACGTATTCACTTGCGAGGATAACATCCACTGTCAATGAGAGCGCCCGGACGATAATGGATAAAGGTGTAATCACGAGATCGGATAGAAACGTATTACATTTAGTACGGACAATAAATGGAAAGAATTGGATAAAAATGAAACAGATGGAACATGATAAACTTGTACATGGTAGATTTCGGATAGATAAGTATTAATTTGGCATACTCATCATTTGCGGATGGAATAGGATGGAAACGGATTGGAACTTTTCGTAAATCAGTTGGATGTAAACGTATTGTTTCTCTATCCAATGTTCGGATAAAGAATGATTAAAATAATACGTTTAGAAAAGAGGACTCCGTTTTTCTAAGCAGGGAGTAATCGTCTTGACACAAATCTTTAATGTCGGATTTAAGTAAGTTATATCAAAATTCTTGTTGACTACTTGGCATCAATGATACTAATTTCATAATGATATTTTTAATTTAATATACGTAAAATTAATAGTTTATTATAGTGTGAGCACTTATTTCCCTCTTCGTTTGAAAAAACATATTGTTTAAAATTATTTAGTAATAAAACATATTTTTTTGAATTTTGTTGAATGCAATTGCGTTTATACAATCAAAAAATGTGGTATGTCCAACAGAAAGTGAACATACCACTTTTATAGTTAGTATTTGGAGATACCACTTTCTTACTGAGAATAATAAATTCACAAATCGGGATAATACAGTGACAACTCCCATGTGTGTCAGTTAAGGCTTTTTTATAAAAGTATACCTACCTAAAATTAACTTTAGTAAGAAATAAATAATAATATTGTCTTTATTGTACATGAAATATATAAAAGGCGAGCCACAGTGCAAGCTGCTTTACAGTCTAACCACAAAATCATTTTTTTTAAAATTATTTATAATAAATAATCATAATATTTATGTTCACAATATAATGTATTTCATTCTGCTGATTACAAACATATTTTTATCTCAATTTTAAATAAAACGGAGATATGAATTTTCTTCCGAGTTACGGCAGAAAGATTATTGTAAATATAGTGAGATTATAAAGATATTAAGATTAGTGTAAACATAATTGAGCATATTACTTACCCATCATTGTCGCTATCTATCATGTTTATAATTTGAATTTTTAAACTACTGATTTGGGTCCACGCAATTTCCATTTCTGGAGTTACAACTGGCGCGCTTGCAGCCCATTTTAATGTAGCTCTAAGAATTCGCCCGCTAGTTCGTACAGCCCGTTTTGATACGACTGGTGACTTATCCGCAATCAGTCTTAAAAGAATTGACGTTACCCGAGGAATAACTGCAGGATATTTTTCCCTAGAAAAAAAACATAAACAATTAAATTTTAACAATTTAAATCAAGTACAAAATGAATGTTTAAAAAGTAACCAATAAAATAGTCTTACCCAGCATCTTCGATGAAAGCAGCGATAGTTTTTCGAACTTCCGAACTTCTGTCAACCGTAAATTGTAAAATTTCATCTAAATAGGCATTTAAGAGATGTGGCTCTTTATTCACCACTATTTCTTGTGCTTTGCACAAATTTTGTACTTTAATAGCTTCATTACTATTAATCTGTGCCTCATTTAACCACTCAACAATCTGAAATTTAAAAAAATTTGTTAATAAATGTACATTACTACCCGTTATTAAAAATCACATTATTATTAACTTGATCCATTTGTTCATTTACAAGCCGGTTTTAACAAACCTAGCATTACATTAAACGAATAAAATCTTCGTTTGTTTATCACCCAGTACGTATGTTGACAACAAATGTCGGAACCGCCGACACCATAGTTTCTACTGTCAATTAGGATTTGTAAGTGAGTTTTTTAATAAATTTGCTAATATTTATTCAATAGCAATCGTAATTTTTATTTTAAAGATAAATTTCATAAAGAAGAAATGCATCTGCTTTATAAAAATATAAAAATTTGTTAAAATTTGAGGTTATGTGGTACTTACCAAATCGGCGCTACTTTTTTCGGGCTCGGCACGTCGGTGTATTCGAGGATCCATTTCGTCCCCGACTGTCAGCAAAGCAGCCTCGCAAACTCGCAATTTGCGAGTCGCAAATGCTTGGAAGTCAAAATCGATCGTGGCGTCCTCTCCAATTTCTTCTGTTTCGACTTTCAACTTTTCCGAATCCAATTTTTTGATATTCGGGAGCATGCGCGGGTAAGTGTAACAGGCGTCCGACGCGCCATCTGTCCGAGGCGTCAATGGGATTCACCGGTGAAATTTGTTTATTGTTTTTTATTGTTTTAAATAATAATTTAGGTTATAAATAACGCAAATAAAATCTACAAAACAATTAATTCATTAATTCAGGTATTTTATTTGCCAATTAAAAACTCTTCCATTTGAACGCGCGCCAGTTTCGTGTGACGTCACTATGCGGGTACGGCTGTCAACCAATCCCGTTCGCATACATATTCTGCTGTGCATTTATGTCATGTCATGGTGGAATCTTTCCACCATGATGTCATGTTTAACCTCAATACAGGTAACATTTATCAGCTACAAGGATGAACCATCGTCGTGACGTTACTGTTTGTCGCAGCGTGTATATTGAACCTACAATTTGTAAAATCGCAGGACTTACAACCTTACAACCCTTTTTTCATTAGTACAAGTTTGTTTGTTCCATTTTAAAAATTCCAGAGTAAACTTTTGAGGTTAAACATGACATCAGTGCACAGTAGAATATTCGAACGGGATTGGTTGACAGCCGAACCCGCATAGTGACGTCACACGAAACTGACGCGCGTTCAAACGGAAGAGTTTTTAATTGGCAAATAAAATACCCAAATTAATAAATTAATTTTTTTTTCGATTTTATTTGTGTTATTTATTGCCTAAATTATTATTTAAAACAATAAAATATAATAAAAAAATTTTACCGGTGAACCCCATTGTTCGACTAACCGAAATCCAATATGGCGGTTACGGAACCGCAATCACGGGTATTATACACGGTGTACCATGAAAAAAAAGGATCTCTAAAGCATATGTAAACATGGACGCGTTTATTCGAGGTTTTAAGGGGTTGATTGAAGCGCCACCATGGATCAAAGCGGTAAAATGGTGAGGCTCTGAAATAGGGTGACATTTAAAATTTTATATGTACATAATGTCCGAAAATATAAATTTAATAAGTTTTTCCGATATTATTGAGTACGTAGAACCTGGTTCACGTTGTTACGTTGAAGGCGAAGCTTAATAAGTTTTGCTTAATGTAAAACACCTAATGTTTTGTGGCTTCACGAAAAAATCGGCAGAAAGATTCGAAATTATAGAACTTTGTTTATACACTTCTTGTCTATCCGGACCGCCTCATGAAATTAATATTGTTATTAATGAAAATAATGAGCCAAGAAAATTTTGCAAAATTGTCTTGTAAAGTTGGGGCTCCGGAAAATGCAAGCATACTGTTGCAATGCTTATGTATTTGAATCGGTAAGTATATACAGTCATCGAAGTGTACATACTTGACATCCATATACGTCTATTTGTCTAACAGGTCCTTTTTTTTAAATAAAGTAAAACAAATAGATAAATAAAGAAATATATAAGCATGTACACCTTTGTTTAGAATTCCCACTTGCGAAATAGAGAGTGCAAGTTGTACGGATGTGAAACAAAAATGGGGTAAGTTGAAAACAGAAGCGAAGGAAATGTATAGTATTGCACCGATAAAGCAATGCATGTACTGCGTAACTGGTTTCCCAATTTTACATGCGATAGACCGCTGCTTTTGAAGTTTATTATTTTTGGGAAAATAATGTAAGGACACGTTTTTTTCATTTGACCACTTACAATTTGGTACGCAACACCATTGTCTTGATATTTTCGATTTAAATGCGTTTTCTTCCATATTCGACATGTTGTTTTTCCCTATTTCCGAGCTTTCCCGTTTCACCACTTCGGCGCTTCGAACGCCTCTTAACACTCCGAATACGTGTGACGTTGCCACTGCAAGCTCATCTTGGGAGGATATTCGCCCTGATATGCCGCGTGCGATGCTATTGGCGAAAGAGAGAATGGCTTTAGGTCATTTTACACTAATCGTATGAGATAATTTTCGAAAAAAGTAATATTAGACAATAGTTTTAGTTTTTTAAAAGCTATATAATAAAATAATAATATCTATGTACACAAATAAAAATTATTTATATTCAAAGAATTAACATTGAGAATTTAACGAAAAAATTATAGTAGGTTAAACAATGAAAGAAATTAATGCCTGCAAAGATTCAAGCCCCTACCTTCAGAACAGAGAAATTAATAAAAATGTTCACGATTCTTTAACATTGAGTTTTATGGGAACATGTTTATATTCATGAAATTCGTATTGAATTAACATTGAGTTTTTCGTAAAATTTATACTGCTGATAAAAAAATTTGTGAGATTTTATTTGCAGAAAGAAATACGTCTCTTCTTACCTTTAGAGACGAGAAATAAAATAAACAAATAGCTAAAAGTGTCATTTTTGGTTATGTTGACGGACGGCAACGTCATAGAAAGCATACCACCGAAGTCATATCGGCGTCCGTTCCACATTTGACTCGGTAGGTACCTAGTGAACCTCCTTAAGGGCCCTCGAGCGTGCCGAGGCGGTCTCACCTGTGACGTCAGAGGCGACGACGCCTGTGACGTCAGAGGCGACGCCGCCTGGTGACGTCAGATGCGCGAAAACTTTGCGCCGTGAAATGTCTCACTTGATCGGAATAGAAAGACACTCGCTCCCTCTCTCTCTGCTTCCGTAAGAGAGTGCAGCGCGACGGGGCCGTGCGTTGTCGTTACGATCTTTAAAAAATATGTTTTTGTTTTTTTCCACTTTATATTATGGCGTATGTCAACAAATAATTTTTATTTGTCCAAATTATTTTTTTGACTATTTTCGAATTTACCGCACGAACCGAGTGTTGTCGAACGCCTAGCGGTGTTGCCAAGTTTCTTCCTGGTTACTGCGCGGCGCGGAGTCCGGAGAGCCAACGACTTGGCAACAACGCTAAGCGTTCGGCAACACTGTTCGAGCGGTAAGCGTATCCCGTTATTGCATCCAAATTATGTACATACATACATATACTAATTTCCAAAAAGCGCTCGACGCGCTGCGTTCACTTCGACGAGCCAGTCATTCTGTAATATGTATATGCGCGCGTATATATAGCATCGTCTAACATAACCTAAGATTTAACCCATAATAACAACACGTAAACACCGGTATCGAAATGTGCAGCATTTAGTGAAATAAACAGCATTAGCGATGAATTCCTATTAATATTAAATATTTTGGAAATTTAGTGACTTTATGCACGTTTAATGTTGGTGAAAAGTGCATATTTTTAGTGAATTTACTGTGAACAGACACGTTTCATGGAACAACTTAAAAAGCTGTAAGTTATTTCGCATTAATTATTTCTTAAAACAAAATGTAAAATATTTTGAAGTCAAAACCTGTATTGTTTGTTTTTACTGCCCAGAATTATGTTATAAAAAATAAAAACAAATTTTACTACTTAATTTTTGTGACTAAAATTTGGTAATATTGATATGATTAAAGTTGTATTTTTCTTATAATTTATTAGATTTGTCTGTGAAACCATTACAAATACACTACCGGCCAAAAGTTCATGAACGCTCTGAATTTTTTAAATCATCAAACAATGCGTTCTATCTCTGAATCGTTAACGATAATGATAAAACTCATATGTTTTTTAAAGTACACAAATAAAGCTTTCAATTGGTGCATTTAGTTTTACTTCAGACGTTATAGTTTTGTGGTTGTCAAATTTTAAAAATGTTAAAATTTGCAATTTTTTTCTTCCGAATTTAAACACTGACAAAAAGTCTAAAAAATGTATCTGCATATAGTCAATTTTTGTCTAAATACTACAATTCAAGGGCTTTAAAATGGTTCTTGTGAAAAGTCGATACGATTTTTTGAAAATTGCCAGTTTACCTCATTTTGTCAGAATTCTTTGTAAAAAGGCAAAAGTTGATAACTCAAAAAAATAGTAACTCTGACAAAAAAATCGTATGTACTTTTTACAAGAGCTATGTCAAAGCTCTTGAATTGTAGTATTTAGCAAAAAATTGGAAATATACAGAAAAATTTATAACACTTTTTGTTAGTGTTAAAAGTCGAAAGAAAAAAATGGCAAATTTTAACATTTTTTAAATTTGACAACTGAGAAACTATAACGTTTGAATTAAAACTAAATGCACCAATTGAAAGCTCTATTTGTGTACTTTAAAAGACATCGAATGAGTTTTATCATTATCGTTAAGGATTCGGAGATAGAACGCATTATTTGATGAGTTAAAAAATTCATAGCGTTCACGAACTTTTGGCCGGTAGTGTATGTATCTTCATCTTAAATCAATTTTTCTACATCCACGAAAACACTACATTGCTAAATGAACAAAAATACTTTTTTTTTTAAATTAAGACTATAATCGATAAACTTTAATAGTCTTCCATTATTCTCTATAGAATATTCCTGTAAAGAAGTCTATCAATTAACTAGACATTGACTCATTTTAAAACCATACATAACTTTTAATATTATATGTTGTACAAGAATGTTTATTTCAATATTTTCTATTAATTATTACCTTAAAAATTGAAAATATAACATATTTCTATGGGTGACTTTCATATGTCGTAAAGGCAATCGTTCAAAATGTCCTAATCAAATTAAATAAAAAATATCATTCTTCACACATTTGCTTTCTAGATATTTCTAAGTCACCTATTTCTATTTAAAATTAATAATTCAAAAAATATATTTAGAAATTACAATTTAATTATATAAACAAAATTTTAAATTGGATAATTTATCTCAGGGAGTATCTAGTATTACTATGCATATGTTATAATAACGAAAAAAACATTTTAACTATTAAAAAATTATAGTTCAAAACATTATAAAAATAGACAGAAGTTGGTCAGATACAATAATGAATTTGGCAAAGTTAACAGCAAAAGAGCAACGTGTTTTTTTTTTTTTTTATCGTAATAAAAGAATATTGGTTGTGGAAGTGGTCCCAAGATAATATGTGGGTAATAATCGCTAAAAGTATTTTTTAAGTATTACAAAAATGTGTTTTTCTAAAGTATAAAAGACGACATTACTCTGCCACTTGAAGCAGACTGTTATCGGCTACTTTTTAAACTCAAATATTTCCATTATGATCATACCGATTGTAAAATATCATATGTGGTTTCTTTGTTACACCATTTTTCATATTTTGAGGCATGATATTTCATTTTTTGTTCTCTTACCTACCTTTGGGAGCGAGAAATGTAATTTTTAAACAAAATTTTTAAGACATTTTCCTGTACTTTATTCTCAGATTGGTCAATATTTTCATTTTGGCAGTTTAATAATCATTATTTATATATTTAATCTAAAAGTATACTTTTTGAACTTATTTATAACACAATTGTTCCTTTTTTGTGTGTTTATCGTACCTGTAAGTCCAAATGATACTTTGGGGTGAAGCGGCGATATTTTTTCCTGGATGTCTCTATTCCGTGATTATTTTTTAATTTACAATTTCCTTTTGATGAATGCATTGAGTAACTAAAGACAAAGTTAAAATATGTGATCCTGATATAATAAGAGTATTCAAAGCTTCTGAAGATGCAATTTCTTTTTTAACTCTTGTTGGAAACTTTGCATGGTGGGCTTGAACCAACTTTAAATAAAGTCTTCCGAAATGGGATTTTCTTGTTGACCTTCCCAAGTATTTTCATAAAAAAAAAATAAAAAAAAATCATCTGGCATTTTGTTTTAAATTGATTATTTATAGTAAAATAGGAAAATTAATAAAATTGCGAAGTATAGCGTATGCTTAAATATTCTGAAATGGGATTTTCTTGTTGATTCTGGTACTGGTAATCTTCCTGAGTATTTTTATTAAAAAAATCAAATTTTAGATCCGGACTATTCCAAATATATAAACAATTTCAGAAGTAGTTATTTAAGTCTCGGAATTTCAGTTACCCCCAAAGCGCATTGTATTTTTGTACACGTGCGAGAATTTTGCAACAAATATCAGTTAGGATTAGGAATATTCAGCGAACAAGCTTTTGAATCGGTTCATCATGAATTTAATACTATTTGGCTAAAACACAAAGTTGGCCCAACCCATTCGGACTACAAGCCACATTTATTACATGCTGTTTGCGAATTTAATGGTCTCCATTTTTAATATTTATTATGACCGATATGTAAAACAATGTTAATAAATATTAAAATAAGAACGACTAATGATTTATTATTTTTAATGATTTCACATAAACGTGTTTTATATGTTTAAGTTGAACAACACTTTATCCTCATGTGTACACCAGATTTCAGAAATCTATGCAATTTATATTGTTTTATTCATAACCTATCATTAAAAACAAAATAATATATGTTTAAAATATTTAAGCATACATTATACTTCGTCATTCTATTAATTTTCTAATTTGCCTACAAAAAGTCAAGTTTTAAAAAAACGGCCAAACTGATTTTTTTAATTTTTTTATGAAAATACTCAGAAAGGTCACCAGTACCAGAATCAACAAGAAAATCCCATTTCAGAATATTTAAGCATATGCTATACTTCCTAATTTTATTAATTTTCATATTTTGCTATAAAAAGTCAATTTAAAAAAAATGTGCCTGACCGATTTTTAAAATTTTTTGAGAAAAATACTCAGGAAGTTCACCAGTACCAGAATCAACAAGAAAATCCCATTTCGGAAGACTTTTTATTTAAAGTTGGTTCAAGCACACCGTGTTTTATTTTTATTATAACAAACAATAATAATTTAAAAGATTATGACTTGCTCTTAATTTTATGATAGCCGTCTAAGAGACCTCTAAAAATAAGGATTCGCCACTTCACCACGTGTTTTTTAAGTTTTTTAAATTGGCCATCTGTAAAATATATACCGTAAGTAACACGCATGTAAATATTGATTATGAAATTACCTATCAAATGATACTTTGCATCATCCTAAATACGAAATTTAAGGAGAGATATGATACATGGAAAAAATCCTTGCCGCTTCGCCCCACCTTCCCCTATTATAACAATTTTAAAAATCAATATTTCTTGATTATCTAAGCTTATGCATACTTACTGAGATTCATTAAACGTAAATATAAAACCATCACATATTCCTAAAAGTTTTTAAAAGGTATTATTACATACGTATAGTGGCCGATTATCTTTCTATTTACCCTATAACTTATAAGCTATATTGATATGAAAAAAAATTAATACTACATACTAATTATACTGAAAGTCATTTATTACATTCTGAAAAAATAATTTTTCTATTTCAAATACTTTGCTAATACTCACCGAATTAAATTTAAGCAGGGCTCCCCGTCAGTCTCTTTTTAGGAAATCAGTTTCTTTTTTCGACTTTAGTCCCTTTTATTTCCTTTTTTTGTCAAAAGTCCCTTTTACATCCTTTTTTTAACCGTTCAAATTTAAATTGTCCTTCTGCAGCTTTTTACGTCTTGTTTTTTGCGTATGAATAAATGTTTGATTAAGAAAAGTAATTCGTTTTTCAAATCTGAAGAAATATGACAATATTTTTTATTTAACTTCGGAGAAACTTAAAAATAGTATGAAACCATTCAAAATTATATCCATATTGTTTTTTATCTATAAATTATTTTATAATATACATATACAGTATGTAGTATGCAACAAAATTTATATGATTATTTTTTTTCTCTATTTAATTTAAAAACTTTGTCAAAATGTTTTGAGAAACGATTACTTTTATTATGTAATAATAAAAAATTTTAAATAAACAAAACAATTTTCCATATTTATGATTTTATAAATATAGGTTCCTTGTATACAACAAAAAGTTACAAAGCATCTTAGGGAAATGGAAAAACTAAGTTATTGAAACTTTAAGGAACTATAACGAACAATCTTTTGAAAAATACGAAAAAAATGTTTTTTTCTTTACGACGAATTTAATGGTAATATAATAACAATTTTATAAAAATGTTTGATAAAAAAGATTTTTTTTTTCGTCGAAAAAATAAAATTTTTTAAAATCCATCCATAATTAGTTAGAAAATATGTTTTTTTATTCACCAAATTTGCTTTGAATGTTTAAATTAAAAACGACGAAAAAATTAAAAAAAAACAGGTGGAAAAATTAAAAAAAAATTGAGAGTTCAATTTTTTGAGTAGAGAACCCGTATACAAAATTTGCAGCCAAAAAAAGGGTGATGTCCAACAATAGCAAAATTAAACGTTTTAGCATGAAAAAATTTGTTTTTTTTTCGAATAAAGGCTATTCAAATTTGTTAATCTATTTTAAAAATTAAAAAAAAAACAATTGGAAAACAGAAAAACATATTTTCTAAATAATTATGTATGAATTTGAAAAAATTCCATTTTATACGAAAAAAACAATGACAATTGAATTCCTCCTCAAAAATCACTAAAAAAATCACTAATGAAAGTTTGTTTGATATAGCTGATTTTGTGCCCGGACTCTCCTCTTGTGATAACAAACGAAAAAAATAAATAAATTGTAATGTAATAATTGTATCAGGCTTACAATTAAAAAGTTGAAATCAAAACTATTTTTAGTCCTTTTTTAGTCCAGTTTTCTACCTCAAGTCCCTTTTTTTAGTTCCTTTTTTTTAAGTTCAAATTCCCTTTTTTCCTTTTTTTAAGGGGACGAGACACTGGGAGTCCTGTTTAAGTCTATGCTATTTGTGATAAAATTACATATACATATCTTATGCAATTAATTTGAGTACAATTAAAATTTTGTTTGTAATTGCGGGCGTAAAGTTCGTGCGTAAAGTACTTTTGATGCCTATCTTTCGCTCGTAAAGTAAACTTTTATGCACTCCCGACGACGAAATTCGTAAAATGACCGGTCGTGCGTAAAGTTATACTTTACGCACTCAAACAGGCATCAAAACTTTACGCACTCACTTTACGCGCGCAAATACAAAAAATAGGATACCTAACACGAGTGTAAAGTATAACTGTTACGCACTGTTCCCGTCCCGTGCGTAAAAGTATACTTTACACCCTTGTTAGGTAATGTACTATTTATGCATTGCTTTTTTTTCTGCTATATGCTTCAATGCAGTCTTCTACTTATTATTACAAAAAGTAAAAAATAATTCTGTATTTCATTTTTATGTTACAGGTCACAATGATGTCGATAAAAAGAAAAGCTGACAGCCAGGTCCCAGCCGAAGAGAGCGACTTGCTTTCAATTCGACCTTTAGGTGCCGGGCAAGAAGTTGGACGATCATGTATTATACTAGAATTTAAGGGTAAAAAAATTATGTTGGATTGTGGAATCCATCCAGGGCTTAGCGGCATGGACGCTCTACCCTTTGTAGATTTAGTTGACGCCGATGAAATTGACCTTTTGCTCATATCACATTTTCATTTGGATCACTGTGGAGCATTACCCTGGTTCCTACAGAAAACAAGTTTTAAGGGTAGATGTTTTATGACACATGCAACAAAAGCAATTTATCGATGGTTGCTTTCCGATTACATTAAAGTTAGTAATATTGCGACTGAACAGATGTTGTACACAGAGTCAGATTTAGAATCCAGTATGGACAAAATAGAAACTATTAACTTCCACGAAGAGAAGGACGTATTTGGTATCAAATTTTGGGCTTATAACGCAGGACACGTTTTGGGCGCTGCAATGTTTATGATTGAAATTGCAGGTGTAAAAATTTTATACACAGGAGATTTTAGTCGACAAGAAGATAGGCATTTAATGGCTGCAGAGATTCCTAATGTGCATCCTGATGTTCTCATTACGGAGTCGACGTATGGTACCCACATTCATGAAAAACGAGAAGATAGAGAAGGAAGATTCACAAATTTGGTACATGAAATCGTAAACCGAGGTGGTCGTTGCCTTATTCCGGTATTTGCCTTAGGACGAGCACAAGAATTGTTATTGATTTTAGACGAATATTGGAGTCAACATCCCGAACTACACGAGATACCAATTTACTATGCTTCGTCTCTAGCAAAAAAATGTATGGCTGTTTACCAGACATACGTGAATGCCATGAATGACAAAATCAGAAGACAGATAGCTATAAATAATCCATTTGTATTTAAGCATATTTCTAATTTGAAAGGTATTGATCACTTTGACGATATTGGCCCTTGTGTGGTCATGGCTTCCCCTGGCATGATGCAAAGCGGTCTCTCGCGTGAACTGTTTGAATCCTGGTGCGTTGATTCTAAAAACGGAGTGATAATTGCAGGTTATTGCGTAGAAGGAACTCTAGCAAAAACTGTACTTTCCGAACCTGAAGAAATTACGACTATGTCTGGACAAAAATTACCACTGAAAATGTCAGTGGATTATATTTCCTTTTCCGCCCATACAGATTATCAACAAACATCAGAATTCATTAGAATATTAAAACCACCTCATGTCGTCCTTGTTCACGGCGAACAAAACGAAATGGGTAGGTTGAAAGCTGCATTACAAAGAGAATATGAAGATGATCCTAATACCGTTATGGAAATTCACAATCCAAGAAACACGGTTGCTGTTGAGTTATACTTCAGAGGAGAAAAAACTGCAAAAGTGATGGGTGCATTGGCCATGAACACGCCTCAAACAGGCCAGAAACTCTCGGGGATTTTAGTAAAACGTAATTTCAACTACCATATGCTTGCACCCAGCGATCTTTCAAAATATACTGACATGAGCATGAGTCAGATTGTTCAAAGACAGAGTGTTTATTACTCGGCATCGTTACCGATGCTTAAACATTTGCTAACCCAAATAGCTGGAAATCTGGAAGTTATCGACGATAAGAAACTAAGAGTATTCAAAAATGTCGATGTAACAGTCGATGGTAAAATTGTTACGATGGAATGGATTGCAACCCCTGTTAATGACATGTATGCTGATGCAGTACTGGCTGCATTACTTCAAGCAGAAATATTGGACGATGGAATGCCAAAAATGGTGCCGGCACCTACAAAAATGGATAGGATGCATTTCAAGGAATGTTTGATAGAAATGTTACAAGAAATGTTTGGTGAAGACTCAGTTCCGAAGATTTTTAAAGGAGAAAAACTGTACGTTACAGTAGATGGAAAAAAGGCTCACATCGATTTATTAAGTTTGGATGTGGTATGCAAAGAAGATGAAACGTTTCAGCAAATTGTACAGACTGCAGTATCGATGTTGAATCAGTCGCTAGCTCCTCCGATGAGCTCTAAGTGAACATACTTAATGTTATGTAAAATATGAACTACTTATATTTTGATAATGTATTTTAATTTATACTGCAGAGTTTGTATTTTGTAAATATACTGCAATCATTCTTTTACGATAAGTAATTTCTATTTTATTAGAGTTCTTATTATTATGCTATGTATTCAAATGTGCAAAACAGATATTTTATAAATTTAGTATAATTGATAATAATTGTATTAGATATTTTATTCTTATAAATCGAATGTACAAAATTTACTTGGGAAGGGTACACACGATAAATTTTGAACTTTATTACAGTATACGTAACAATAAAGTAAAATAAAACAATAAAAGTAATATCTGTTAAGTACTGGTTTTATTGACCCATCAAAAATTCATGCGTTACAAAACTATTTTAGCTTCTTTCTTCTTAGAAATTAACCCTTTAATGCCCAAATTCACAGAAAGTTTACTGAAACTTCAACGCTTATTTTCAATATGAAATAAATTTCGAAAAAAAAAAAAAACTATCAGATTCTACCATTTTCAAGGTCGCTCTTTCGAATGGTAGTAAGAAAATTTTTCAAAAATTGCAATTTATATATGATTTTGACATATATAGTAGAAAAATATGATTTTTTAGGACACAGGTTTTTACAAAAATTGAGTTTTCGATACAATATCTTGCTTTGAGTGCGCTAAAACATATTGCAAGGGTGCACTCGATAGTTATACTTAAAAGATACACTGGTATGCATTTGAAATTTTTGATATCAGATTCAAAATGGCCACTGTATTTACAAATTCCTCTTCAAAATTTAACCATTTTTTTTTTTCTTGAAAACTATGGACTTTACAGAAAATGTTATAAGAACAATTATGTTCCATAATAAGTCGAAGAATACCCACAAATTTTTTCAGAACGTATTGCCACAACTTTTTATTTTTGAAAAATTAAAAAAATCGAAATTTTCACAAAATCATTTAATAAATCTTGTTTATTTGAAAACTATAGACTTTAACGCAAATATCCATAGAAGGAAAACGTCTTAGAATTGGTTAAAGAATACCCTTTACCAATTTTAAATTACTTTTTTCAAAATTTCGAATTTTTCAAAAATAAAAAATGTTGACAATACATTCTGAAAAAATTCGTGGGTATTCTTCGACTTATTCTAGAACATAATTGTTCTTATAAAATGTTCTTTAAAGTCCACAGTTTTCAAGACAAAAAATGGTTAAATTTTGAAAAGGAATTTATAAATGCAGTGGCCATTTTGAATCTTCTGTTGAAAATTTCAAATATATACCAGTATATCTTTTAAGTACAACTATCGAGTGCACCCGTGCATTATACTTTAGGTCACTCAAAGTAAGATATTGTATCAAAAACTCGATATTTGTAAAAAAAATATGGCCTAAAAAATCATGTTATTCTACTATATATGTCAAAATTATATATAAATTTCATTTTTTTTTAATTTTCTTACTACCATTCGACAGGGCGGCCTTGAACATGTCAGAATCTGATAGTTATTTTTTTCGAAATTTATTTCATATTGAAAATAAGCGTTGAAGTTATAGTAAATTTTCAGATTTAGATTTATTGAAAATTATTCACTCTTGAGTTTTGAATTCTAATTGTTCAACATTCCAAATCCCATTGCAAGAATTAATTATCTTGTTCTGGGTCTTGAATTCTGCTCTGCACATTCCAGTAAAAAATAATTACTAGAAATTAATTCCATTTTCTTAACTGCGATTAAGAAAATGAAATTACACAAACTGATTTCATTCAATGAATTAACCCAAATTACAAAATAATAATAGAAGTATTCATTCTGAATTAAATTGAATTAAACAATAAATTACTAAAAGTGGACTACTTGTTAATTGAATGTAATTCGTGTCGAACGATTAAAATGGCTGAGTTTCAATAAAAATTAAGTGGATGGCACAACTAAAATTCTATTTGTTAACAGACTCTAATTATAATTTCCCTTCTTGAATGCAGTTTAATTAATCAATATAACATTTAAATTTATGACGACCGTCAATTTGATGTGTATTAAAAATTGTCAATTTACCAAATCTTATTTTAAATTAAACTGTGTTAACAAATATTTCATCGAAATATTATAGGTTTCCAGTTGAATTTGATTAAAAATCATTAATGTCAATTAATTTTTATTATCAAATACAAAATTGAAGATCAAATTCTATACATATCAAATGGTGAAAAGGTGACCATTCAAATGGTTGAACAACTGAAGCTGAGACACAACTCTACCAAAAATAATAAGTGAAATCTGTTAATTTCTTAAAGTGAAGCCAGGTGTGTACATATTTCTATATGTAGAATATGCGGTTGAATGTCTTTTATTTTTTACAATATTTTAACACATAATCTATATAATCCAATGGTGAATATCAATGCTTATATAGAGTTACAAGTAATTCACAATACGAAATGTATATGTTTCTAATATGTATCATTGTTAATAAGTGTCCACCATGATTTTACCATACAAATGTTATTTATACTGATTAACACATTACCATTAATTAATTAGCAATAACTAGTAACTCAGATACTAAGTTTTAAGATTTCAACAAACCAGAAAGTACACTATGAATAATTTAGATGTAATTTTACAGTGAAAAGGTGGAAATGACGATACAGTGACATAGTAAAATTTGTACGTTATCGATGTAATTTTACACGTTCACTGTAAATCGGAAAGAATCAGTTCTTATGGTCAATAGCACCACAGTGGTCGATAATTAGAGCCAGTTTACATTGCGCTTGTAATTTTTCATGAAAAAAATGGAAAATTACAAAAGCAATGTAAAATTAGATAATCGATGTAAAATTACCACAATTACTAAAAATACAAAAATAGTATTTTTATTTCCACCTTCTGCACTTTAAATTTACATTTTCACTGCAAATTTTACAAGTTTATGGAAAATTTCCGTCTGTTTTGGTTTGCTATTTATTGGAAACATGTAATTTTACAAGGATAGTAATAGGAAATGTCAACAAAATCATAAAAACTCGAAAATAGTATTTTTCGGTACCATAGCCGTAAAATTCGATTTCACGGCCTACTTTTAGTCCGTAAAATGAAATTTCACGGATCACGTGTAATATGAATCTGCGCTGTCAAAAACATAATCGAATTTTTACTGCTTTCAGTACCGAAAAATAATGTTCGACACTCGGCCGTAAAATCTGGTTTAAGGCCTTGTAACGAAAAATACTATTTCGGTACTGTAAAATCCGATTTTACGGCCTACTCTTAGTCCGTAAAATGAAATTTCACGGATCACGTGCAACATGAATCTGCGCTGACAAAAACATACGGACTAAATGCGCAGTCCGCGAAATCCAATTTTTAGATTTTTTACAGCTTTCATTACCGAAAATGTAATTTTACATTTATTTTTCAGTGTATACGCAAAATCCGCATACGAGTACAGTAGTCCTTCCCTTATTCTAATTTGTCCAGTCAGGCAAGATGGCGGCCTTCGTCCCTTATTCTAATTTTCCCCTCTCTCCCACTACCTACATTTGCTGTATCAGTTTTGCCCCTTTTTCTTTTGTTGCGCATGCGCCGTTATTTGTATTTAGAAAATCCACATGTCAGTGGGGAGAACGCCTGAGGGGAAATATTGAATAGGAGAAGAGAAAAAATTAGAATACAGGAAGACATTAGAATAAGGGAAATTAGAATTAGGGAAGGACTACTGTATATACGATTTAGTATACCGATACATAACATACCTAACTTAAAAGAAGCAGGATTATTACATTCCATAATGGGCTACTTGCATCAAAAATTTAAAAATCCACAAAAAATATGTAGACTTTCTATAAACCCCCATAAACATGAAAAAAATATTGAAAAATTTTTTTGATAATGAGAAGTTCCAAAAAAAAATTAATAAAATTTGAAAAAAATGCGATCTTCAGAAACGTTTGTGATTGGTCGCGACGGTCGTGACGTAGATATTCATCGTCGGTTTGAATGAGATTTCGAACTTTTTTCCCGGGTAAACAGAAAGTTGCAAATATTGAAACAATACGTTTGTCAAGGAGAAAATTATATTTTTGAGCATGTCAGGAAACAAATTTTTTGTACGTGCTCAGTCCGACAATTTGCCGACGATTAATATATTCATGGAGACTGATTTTTTTTAAAATAATGAGTTCTTTAATGTTGCTGAAAGCAGAGGAGTCAAGACTGACAGGTAATTTTCTTTACATTTAAAACAATTTAATTAAATTAAAAATAGAAAATATACTTAATTCTTCTAATTTTACAAATTATTTTAATGTATTTACATCAATTTATCATTGAAGCAGAGTGACATAACCTCAAAATGTCACATCCAATACTGATATGTTCTGATAATGTATATATCTAATTATAATATCGTTATAAGATAATGTGAATATTAAAAATGATTTTATTGTAGGTCAAAACGCGAGAATTATGGAGATTCGGCTGTTGGATACGTAGAACTATGCAGGGAAAACAAATATTGCTATATACGTGGAAGGGTTTGCCCGGAGCACAGTGTTAGGCCGAAACCGTATTTTGTGTTGACATTTTCAATATTGGAGTTCAACTGATTTCGGAGTTTTGTATTGTTTGTATATATGAGACAGAAAGGTTAGGTTACAGAGTGAACAGTGACGTCACGCCTCAATGGCGCGCAAAACAGGTCGTTCCAAAAGGAGTCGAACTTTAAGTGTTCACAAAATATATAAAAACTCACAAAAAACACAGGAATGTATTTTTGTATGTAATAATCTAACCCATACTTTATAATGATCCAATAAAAACCAACAAAAAATTTTGATGCAAGTAGCCCATTGAATGATTAGAATTCGAAATGTTGAAAGAGTTCTTGTTTTCCAGAAATATAAAAATGAGGCAAAGAAAAATGGAATCGTTTTAGACATTTTGAACCCCCATTTGTCCAATTCAAATACTTCTAATTCCAAAACTAAATTATTTAAAATGATGAATACATTATAATCCCAAAATAACATATACTATTATAAACATGAATTTCAATACTTCTAAATAAAAAAATAATAAAATCCGAAAATATATCAAGTAATGAATACCTTTGAATCCATAAAAATTGTTGCCAAATATTCATTGCTTATGTCCCAGCAAAACGAAAATCGATTCAAATATAGACTCAGATTTTTAATTATTTTTAATTCTTCTGAATTTAGTCTTTGAATACCTGGAGAATAATTCAGTAATGTTTTTGAATAAATATACATACACTGCGATTTTTCATTGTATGTATCTTAATTCAGGGTTCTAATAAACCGCCATTTTGGAACCGAGAATTTGCTAATACAGTAAACCCCCTCTTACTTGAACACTCGCTTTCTTGAACACCCCGTCTATTTGAACAAAATAACCTCGTTTATTTGAACGCTTTCTACTTCCCCTTACCCCCACTACTCGCTCTTACGCGAATACAAAGTCCAATGCGCGTGCGCTACTCACGTCGGACGGGTATATTGCGTGAGGAGTGGGGACAACTGTAAGCGTTCAAATAAACGGGGTCGAAGGGGAAATGCTGGCTCGACCCTGTTCAAGTAAGAGGGGTTTTACTGTATATATCGACCCAGTGTTTCCGCAATCTTGGATACTAAATTTACAATTACATATGTATAGTCGAAATCGCCAAACTTTACCTATAGCGCCCAGAAATTGATACAGTGACTCGTGTACGCATAATAACCTTTCTTTTTCAATGAATTCCGAAATTTTAAACATTGATATGGAGTTCAGAATTATAAACGGAAAGGCACTTTTAATACATCTGCAAAGATTTAAAATAATTTGGAATACGGAAAGATAGGAAAAGGTTCAGAAAGTGAATTCAGACATCGATCACAAAATTATTATGAATACTCTTCAATCCACAGTAGTCCCCCCAAATATGGATGTATGACTAATGTTCGAACGAAAAAATGTTCGATCGTATATTTTACACGAGTCAAAAGTCTAAATTACATTGGTCGAACATTTATCATACATCCCCCAATATTTGCGTTCGCAATATTTGCTACGCCCTAATATTTGCCACTAGGTCCGTCCCAATATTTGCCTTACCCCTGGATTGCTGTTCCCCACCACTTCCCACAAAGCGGTAATTTTGTGGCAACATCACGCATGCGCGATGTAGGAAAAGTTAATCTATGGTTAAACTGATTTTTTCTAGTCCACGCATGCGCGTTCTATAACTGTATGTCGGCGTAGTAGGGGAAAAATGTCTTCCCCTCACTAGGCAAATGTTGAGAGGGTTAGACAGAAAAGGCGGGAGAGGCACATATTGGGGGGGGGGGGGCACTGTATTATCATTTGCTGCAGAAATGTGCTTTTACTGGCTTTTTAATGGTACCATTGAATATGACCTTGAATATGCCCTTCAGAGTTATGGTAAACAATGCCTGTCATGGCTGTAACTATTTGTTTTTATTTTTTTCTTTATAATAAAAAAATATACATATATGTGTACAATAAAGCCTCGACGCATTAAAATGAATTAGAAAGTATTAAATTGATGAACTTCGAATTGCAGTGGCCCTCCCCTTATTTTAACTTTTCGAGTCAAGGAAAATGGCGGCTTCTTCCCTTATTTTACCGCTTCCCCTCATCCTCACCACTGGCAGTATGAGAGAATAAAAACAGAGAGAGGAGATATAGTGGAGTCTTTCTTCACCTGTATGCGCAAGCGCAAACACCCGCTAAACATGTAACGTAAATGAAACGTTACATGTTATCCCATTTATGGCAAAAACGTAACATTTCGTAACAACTTCTTGATGCCGTTTACACAACGTTGCACAATATCTAAATGCACAAAGCTAATGCGTAACATTACCAGAATGTCACTTTATAACAGTTTTAAAAACGTTTTATGGAATCGTTTCTGCAACGTCACAAAATCACCAAGGAAATTTAAAACGTCGCATTCAGGTTACTAACGTAACATTCATGTAATGTTACGAATGCAACGTTTCGTAGACATGATTTATTGCATAAATTCAATCGTTTCGACCGGTTCCATCTCAGACTTCGCCTTCAATAACTTCAAAAATAACTTGCACCTTATTATTTTTAATGTAAATTGTATTAAATTTAATGCATAATTTAAAAATTGGTTCACTTATGTTAATTTTAATATTCCGTCACTTGTCCAGAAAAATAACTCGCACCTTATTATTTTTAATGTAAATTGTATTAAATTTAATTCATAATTTAAAAAGTGGTTCACTTGTGTTAATTTTAATATCCGCGTAATTTCATAACTTATTTCCAAGTAGTGCATTTGTAAAATATACGTGTGTCAATTAACTTTACATTTTTTTAAACATTGTCTATTAATCCATTTCGTTTAAAAAAAATATTATACGGATATCTTAAAAATATTTATTTAAATTACAATAAATTACTACAAAATAGTCAAATAATATTAAAATATTATTATTCCCAATATGGAAATGACAAAATTAATTAAACATATCTTGTTTAAACTAAACCCGCATTTATCAAGAAGCCTTCTAAGATTGAGTATAAGAGCTCTCGTTCGCATGGTAATACGTATGCGAGCGTAGCGTAGTGGTTAAGACGTCAGCGTTGTAACCGGTAGACCCGGGTTCGATCCTCGGTCGGGACGAATTTTTCTTAGATTCATAGATTTATTTGCGAGTAAAATTATAAAACTACATTCTTTCATAACATATCTAACGATACATAAATAATAATAAAATTCGAATTGAATAAAATAATTCGTCGAATTTCTTATAATTTTTATTTATGACCGTTTAATGTAACGTTTTTACAACGTTGGATGTATAGTTTTCAAACGTCGCAGGTACGTTACGAATGAAACGTTATTTAAAAACCGTAAATGTGGCAGGACATTTCTGGTTCCAAGGACGTCCAAAAAATGTTTTTGCAATGAAACAAGTTTGGTCGCATGGCTATAATGCGACGTTTCAAAGATGTTGCTGTAACGGAATATTGTTTAGCGGGCAGCAATCCCCACTCTTTTTAACACTTTCAAATGGCGAATGGTGGGGGAACTCACGAGGGGAAGAAGTTAACATAAGGGACGAAAGAAAGTTAAAATACAGTAGAACCTACGATATCGCAAACTCAGATATCGCCAAACCCATGATATCGCAAATGAAGAACCTCTTATATCGCCAAAAGAGGGAAAGTTTTTTCCCCCACCATCGTCAGTGCATTACATACGTACACACATACATATAGAGAAGCGCATGCGCGTCTCCGAAATAGGGGCGCGAGGTATATAGAGAAGGGGTACAAGGAGAAGGGGTTTCTTTTGGCGATATCGTAGGTAGGTTGGAACCGACCGTTTGCGATATCGTAGGTTCTACTGTAATGGGAGTTAAAATAAGGGGAGAGCCACTGCAGGTTGTGTTGTTTCTTAATTCGAAACGTCAAGAAACCGGATTGAAAACGTAATTTTTTATTTCGATCTCTATTCTTTTTGGTTTGTTGGGATGCGTTGACGATTTTTCAAAATCCAAAATGGCGGATCGCACGTGGCGGATAAAGATTTAACACTTTTGTTAAAATATACCAAGCTCGGTCTTTGGAATTTGTTGTGATTCTTCATTACGAATCCATCAAATTTTACAGGTTTGAACGGATCGTTTTGATAGGGAGAGAACTAAAATGGTAGTCTGACAGAGCACATGTTTGATTCGTTTCAATTCAACTGTCATTGGTCCGAAATTCGCGCCAAATTCCTTTGTATATATAGATATACATATATAAAGCATGGAATAATACAAAAAAACACTGACAGACAGCTGAGCTGAGCGACCACGTGCACATCACTGTTACATTGCAAAAACTGTCATAAACGTTGCAGTGATATTACAGTGTTTTCATACTATATAACATTTTATTAAGACTGACTACATTAAAAACAATAACATGGACATTTATAACGAAAGTCAAGAAATATCACAGAAATGTATTTTATGCAATGGTACCAATTTTTACAAAACTGCAGGATTTTACTTTTGTAGTGATTGTCAGACTCAAAATGATGTAAGTATTTTTGGTACCTTCTATTTTCTCATCATCGGTTAATCATGAATATCATTTGTAGAATATCAGAGAAGCTGTTTTGGATGTTCGTTACGATTTAACAACAAAAGTAAAAAATGTAAAAATTAAACGGCAAAAAATGCAGATAACAGGTTCTCTTTAATTTATGAATACCATATTTTCGATATTAAAACATTTACAAACTACCGTACAGAAATAGCCCAGCAAATGAAAATCGATTGAAGTATATTCATATTAATTCAGCAATCGATATCTGAATTCCATTTCTGAACCTTCTTCAATCTTTCTTAATTTCCATACTATGCTTGACATGTTTGAATTCATGTAAATGAATTGGAAATGTACGTTCTTAATATTTCTGCATACTTCAAAATCGGTTTCTACACTGAATTTATTTCAAATCATGCAAAAAAATTAAAACATTGCTTTTTGAATATACTCGAATCGTAATTCACTCTGAATTTATTTTAATATTTATCAACGTATTGAAATCAAGAATATTTAATTTATTTAAGGTCGGAAGATTTAGTCAGGAATCATTTTGAATTCGAAAATATTGAGAGCAATTCGCGATATTGACGTTTAACATGAATATTTTTGAGGTTATATTTTCTGTGACAAATATTTGCAGAAATCTTTTTTATTATTAATTCATTTGCTTATTACATTAAAATTGTGTGTTTCTCTTAAAATATGCAGTTGCATAAAAATAACCTATGAATAGAATCTATAATTACAGAAGCCCATATCAGGTTTTCTCTATTTGTAGGACTTTACGGTATAAGAGGTAAGCTTATAATTTCAAATATATATTTCGGATTTTCGAATCTGATAAAAAGAAAATTGCTTACAAAATACTAATGTACGTTCGATACAAATTGTAAGTTGATTACTCAAATTACGCAATAACTTTCATTAGAAGGAGTAGACCAACTTAACAGACTTAGTCCAAGACATTTTATGGATTCTGGACATCGAACAGACTGCGTAGTGTAACCGACAACTAAAAGAATGTCTTAAGTGGAATTAACGCATATATAATTTAAACTGTTTAAATCGGTCAGAAACTGAATAGGCATTGTTCACAGGGCAAGTTTTATGCCAAGTGAGACCACCGAAAGCATCGAAATTTCAGTTTTGGGATTTATAAATCAAAGGACATGTAAATTTTGAATTTGAAAATTGTGAAAGTATTATATGGGTCATTCTCCAGAAAAGTGTAATTTTATGTCCCCGGTTAATATTTTATCCAAATAATAGAATTTATTCTCGAAACTTTTTTTTTCTTGCGCCTTTTACTTTTATGTAAACATTGCACAAGAGATAATTTGTTGAAATCACATGATCAAATTTTGACATACTGCTAAAGGTCCGAAATGTAAGCCTCCTGGCTGTCCCCAGGTATAAATAAGACGTTTTCGATCACTGTCATTCTCTTTCATGTGAATGATTAAATTTTTTTAAAAGTGATTATGATCTGTTTTACTTATAACAAACAAATAGTGCTATGAAAATTTCACTATAAAGTTCGTAAAAATTGTTATGGCTTTGTAAAATGTGTCCCCATGTTTTAAAAAATAAATGTAAGTACAGAATACATGCCATTTACAGTACAAACAAAAGTAAATGTAGATACAGACAATCGTTCTACAATTTCGATTAATTTTAGACTATGTATTGTGTGTATAATATTACTGATTTCAAAACTAATTTAAACCCAAATTTAGTAATATTGTTAGAACTAAGGCCAGTACGTTTATTTCTTGTAAGCCTCCTGTCACATTTGCGACGCTAATTTAGCATGTTAAGAAAGCGAGTAATATCTTAAAATATAAAGAAAAGATTAAACTCGTAAGCCTTAAGTGCATTTGAGCGAAATGTATTTTGTTCTTATGTTAACCTGGTTAATACATTGACATGTAAGCTCCCCTGTCATGTAAGCCTCCTGGACAATTGTAGTGATTTACAGAAATTCCGTTCTAATTAGTGATAGAACGGATTTTTATTGAACTTAACATCAAGTTTCTTAACTACTTTCAGTATTAAACGCGCATCATCAGTAATATGCGATAATCAAAGCTTTTTTTTTACATCGCTGAAATAACTAAACATATCACTTTATAATTTTCCATAATAATTTTAACTGTTTTGAGTTTTATAAAATAAATATTATTAACTTACTATTTTTATTCTTACTCTTTATGAGTCACTCATTCGCTAAGAGTGAACATTTCGCCATTTTTATATAAAATTTCCATTAAAAAGTTAAATTACTTGTATATTTCACGCGTATCGATGGCTGCTGCATTATTACTTCGTATTTACGTAATTAGCAAGCCAATGAATATATCTAAGCTTTAAATTTTAATTTTTATAATCTTTTATTTTGTGGAAAAAAAATACGTCGATTTTACACTTTTTCGAAGAATGACCCATATTAGAAATAATCACTTTTATAACTACTTTATTTTTACAATAAAATTTATATTTATTTATATGTACAAATTCAGTTGCTTGTTTATGAGGGTATACTTGGCACGAAATGTTCTTTAGGAAATTAATTATGATAAAATAATATAATAGAAACAGTAATCATGTCGTACACTTAAGTGTAGAAAAGCAGTTTCTCACCACAGAGAATGATACTATTCAAGAAATAGAATTGGTCTTAATGGAAAATGTATCCACAATAGTGTGACATTCATTTTAACTTTTGTATAATCCGACCTCACCTATTTTATTAAATTTCATCTTCAGTTGTTCAGTATATTTCAGTTTTAACGAGAGAAAGTTTACATATATGAATAAAGTTATGATTACAATAAAATACCTACATAAATTTTATTATTATATATATATATATATATATAATAATAAATAAATAATAGATAAAATAATAGATAAAAAAAGTCAAGGAAAAAAAAAAATCGCAAAGGCACAGGAAAAATAATAAAAAACACCCAAAAAACGACGTTTTTGACGCGCATACGAGAATGCTAGATATTTTTTAAAATTTTGTTTATATTTCTTTTTCGTGAAAAGGGCATCTTAAACTATCGTTTTGTCACTACTCATTTCGATTTTAAAAAAATCGATACACCCTAAAATATATATATATATATATATATGGGTAAATCCACAGAACTTTTAACTTTACGCTTTAAGAAAAACATTTTTTTTTTCGGTGGCACACATTTAAAATCAACCTGAGGCGACTCCTAAACATATAAAATGTAGAAAAAACGACACATTACGACTTTTAAAGGATTGTTCCAGTGCAGTCAGGTAAAACGAGACCTAAAATTATATCTTCGAACCAAACATATTTCCGTACGCGGAAAACAGATGAAATTTACTACTCAGGGTTTTTTAAGTTACTGGTCACGAATCCGTCAACAGATATTCAGAATTCAAGATGGCGAATTTAATATGGAAGACCGAATTTGTAAGAAGTTATTCACACAAGCTCAAATTGGGTATTCGGGGGTTTTCTTTCTTTTTGCTTTTAGGTTCATAATATACAAATTTTAGCAGCAAACATTTATTTAAGTCGATTTAAGGCATTACAATCCCGGCAATCCTGAAAAAAAAATTTAAATAGGTATAACGTAAGTTGTCATTAGTACCATATTTATTCATTTTTAACCAGAAAAGATGAAGCAAGGGAGATGAAAAACAAAGTTACCCAAAGTTACATTTTCATTATTTCTGGAGCAAAGCTATAGCGAATCTCGACCGATGAGCGACCCCAAATACACGGTTTCAGCTGGTTCAAGCAACTTTTTAGGAATTTGGTCCGCCATATTATATACCATCTTCAATTTTTAATATTTGTCAACGTATTTATGATCAGTTACCAATAAAACCCGCACGTAACAAATTTCAGCTTTTTTCCGTGTAAAGAAAGGAGTTTATGTCAAAGAGATAATTTCATGTCTTGTTTTACCCCTGAACATCGTATTGTATTTCTGGAACAAGTTCAGAGTATTATTATGACACCTAAAACAATAAGTTACGCCAATAATCGAGGCATTTAATTGAGTATAGTTCGTGTGCCAGACAAAAATGTCATTTTTCAACAACAGTTACGCACAAAGGCTATAGATTGTAATATGCACAGAATTGAGATGAGATAGAGCACACCTCATTCCTTGGAGTACGTCACTTATTATATCATCAATTTAAAATTCCGAAAGTATGGAGCCATAATATTGTTTGTTCCAAAAGTTATTGTTAACAATTAAGGAAAATTCCATTTTCCATAAATCTTCTGCATGCGACTTTAGACGCATGTCATTCTTATTAAGCGATAGGCACACTTATTTTTCAAGTATCTTTGGCTTTTATAAAGTGCCATTAATCAACGATATGATTTTCAAATGAAAAGAATACACGTTCCAAAAGTTACAGAACAATATATTTAAAAAAATACGATTTGCACGCAGCAGTTTATTCAAATTTTATGAGCTTTCGTGTTTCCTTTGGTTTTTTAATCAACTATCATGCAAAACAAATAACTGTACCTTGAAAAGCATATCCTTTTTAGTAAATAGTAATGTTTTATAAATATTTCTGTACAGCTTATTTACGTGAATCTTAAAATAACATGAAAGTCAAAAGTTCTGTGGATTTGCCCATATATATATATATATATATATATATATGGGTGAAAGTAATGAATATATATTGAAAATTATTCGTTTTTACTTTTTGGAGATTCAAAATTGGAAAAATAACTCAAAATCTGAATATTTTTGAATCGATTTTCGTTTACTAGGTTCTGAATTCTTCTGAATCCCAATAAACACAGATTTTGAAAAAAGAATACTTTATGACTTCTCGAAAGTCCTCATGAAATTATACTTATAATGTATAAGACGTAATAAAAAAGAATTCTTTTATAACAAATTTGAATTGGCGACCGAGTTTCTCGCAAGCGCACGAGTCTTGGGCAAGTTTGTATATAAGGAACCTCCAAAAGTAGTACAACAAACGCGGCATGCTGTATGTTACAATGTTACATATATGTATTGTCTGCATTTTTACATACGGATAATACGCATCTCTCTCTTTCTCTCTCGCTCTCAAAATTAATTCCACACTTATTAGTATACTTATTCAGTAAAAGAATTCTTTATGAACACTTAGTTATGGTTTGTGAAGAACATTTTTACAAAATGCTTTTAAAAAAAGCATTCGTATCTAACTCTTAATTTAATAACTAAAGCGGACATTCGTAATTTTTTTAAGCATTCACAAAGAATTCTTGTCGAATTCTTCTTTCATAAAAGCATTCAAGAAGTATTCTTTTTGAATATTTCAACATTTCTTTTTGCTTATTGGGATATAACTGTATCTCCCTGTATGTATTGAAAAGCATTCATAAATTATTTTTCTGGGATTCAGAAATGGAATTCAGATAAATTCAAAAGAATTAAAAATCTGAATCTTTTATAATCGATTTTGGTTTGCTGGGAGAACGTTATTTAATTTTAAACCTGTTTAGATGTCGTTGGTTGGACTAGCTGGGAACTTTACAATTTTGCACTCATTGGTATTATCAATGAATTGCTCGAAATTGGTGCAAGTCCTGAAATTAAGTGGACTACTTGCCAGTTGTGGACATGGTATCTTTCGAAACTTGAAGTTGCATTTACTTCCACAAAGAAAAAAGAAGTACCTAAAATGTCTAAAAGATTTCACAAAAAGTATTTTAAAACTAGACGTAATATAAGTTTTAATTCTTCGGCTTTGTAGTTGATGTTTCACATTTATTATATAGAGATGCAGAAATTATATATGGCAGAGTTGCTGAGCAGAAAAAGAAAAAGAAACAAAGCAGTCGTCAAAGTGCTTCGTCAGTTACATCCAAATTCACGAGTAAAGTTAGCTCTGCATCACAGTTGAGTAGAAGCAAAGTAAGTAGTCGTTACAGTGGTCCCCCTCTTATCCGATACAACTTGGGACTGACAAGATGGCTCCTTCACTTATCCTATACGAGTCTTACTTGGGGATACGACTGTTACGACTAAGAAAAATATTGGCTAAGTGAAGGAAGCGAGTATCGGATAACTGAGGACTATTGAATATGCTGAGGATCGGATAAGAGGGGGACTTTTTAGTAAACTATAAACATTATTGTTCTTAATAAAATGGTACGTATAGAAACGAATGGCGGAAGCAGAGTATGATAAATATTTGCAATCACAAGCAAGTTCACGAGACGATGCATTAAGTTCAATGGATATGAGCATTCACAGTATCCAGTCCAGCGCTAGCTTAAGATCAACTTTTGGGAGGTATGTAAAGAAATACTATACCTATTATAGAAATTACCTTTTCTTCATATTCTAGGATTAAATTTAACAAGTCAGCTATTCAAGAGAAAAAAAAATTGAAAGAAATGTGCAAAAGTCGTACATTAATTGAAAAAAAATGTTATCAAAGGAACTTTGTGCGTACAAATTTTACTGGTAGTCCCGAAATACTAACTCCGATCAAACTCTGGGCTTTAGCGTATTTAACACTTCGCATTCACAATGAAAATATTTTTTTATCTGACATGTTAAGGTAATTAAAAATTGTGTAAAAAACACTGTTCATAAAGCTTCTTTTTCTGATATATTTTAAATAAATATGTTCAATGAAACATGTATTTCTTGGTCATCAAAATGGAAATAAATAAAAAACTTCAAAAATTACGTTTCGGCTAACTTTTCGTAGCCCTCATCAGAAATTTATTCTGTAAAATAATACAAAAAAAAAAAATGTAATTAAACTACTCATCGTTGTATATGTTTATTTGTAAAAGACTTACATTGACAATATATTTAATATTTCAGTTGCAAACAAGAACTCGGACAACCTAGTTCTAAATTTTAATTTTCAAGCAACAATTTTTAACTTTATTTTGTTTGTTTTTAAATGTTCACTATTGGATTTAATTTGAAGTTTTTACATAATCTTTAGGTAAGTAAAAAATATTTTCAATTGTTTTTTTTTTTTTACAATTATTACTTATTTTTTTTCATATTTTTTGTATATGTATAATTTATTTTATAATGTCACCTAATATTTTTTGATGTATAATTTTTTTAAATTTGTATGATAATTTTTGTTAATATTATGTTTTGCTAATGTACATAATTTTTTTTTTTGTATTATTTTACAGAATAAATTTCTGATTAGGGCTACGAAAAGCTAGCCAAAACGTAATTTTTGAAGTTTTTTATTTATTTCCATTTTCCGTGATGATGACCAAGAAATACATGTTTCATTGAACATGTTAAGGTAAGTTAGTAATTATTTTTCAAGTATATTATTATTTTACATTTTATTTAATAGATTTGCAAGGGAAGGCCATCTTTCTTATTATAATATGGATCATTTAATACCTGTTGATGTATCAATCACCAAACAGGATATTAATTTGCTTACTCAAGGCATTGATATTGGACATAAAACATTACGAACATTAACTGCAAGAGTTGCACGATTCGTAGGTGTTGTGCAACTACCAAAACCAGATTTGTTAGTTTTAATCAAACGATATTGTGATGAACTTGCATTGCCAAGTAAGAAAAATAATTAATTATTGATTTTGTTAGCATTTATTTGAATGTTTAAAAATATTTTCAGGGGGAATTGCATTGTACGCAGAAAGAATCATGCTTACAGCACCCCCAAAAATGAATTTTCATGTAAGATCGAAATATGTACCAAATTACGAAGGTCGAGCTATGGCATATATTATTTTTGTACTGAAGGTCCTGTTTGGGCTTGACGGAGTCACAGAAAAGGAAATTAGTCACGTTATTGGCAAAATAAACAGGTAAATTTATGCTGAAAAAAGTTGAAAAAATCATTTTTTTTTAAATACAAATTCTGTACAGGATAGCAAGCGACAGGAATATTTTGGAGTCTAAACTATTTAATTTTTGCGAATGGCAAGAATACATCGAATGTCGCAGAAGTATATTGATAAATACGCACTTCCCAACAAAGGTCAAATTTGACCCAGAAGCACCGGGAAATTCTGATTTGTACATGAGGTTCATAGGAATGCAGAGAGCAAAGCGAGACGGGAAGCAGATCGAAGAAATTGTTAGCAAAATCAATATGCCAAAGAATATTACGGATGCGCTTTTGAATTGCATCGGAGGACTCGAACAGCAAACAACTTTGAGGGAGGTGGAAGTATTTATGCCATCGTTCACGCCGCAGCGAGATTATATTGCACAACTTTTAAACAATTCAAAGTATGTTTTGCCTAATATAATTAGGAGTAACTTCTACGATACAAAAGTCGGATACATGACAATGCCAGAATCGTGAGTAATATTTTGCTTAACTTATTAACACCTGAAATGACAATTTTTATACTTCATTTACAATCAAGTATTTCGTATCAAAATCAAAGTTGAAAACAATTGAGAGGTACAGTAGAACCCCTCTTATTTCAACTGGTCATGGTTTTCAAGATGGCGTCGACCCCTCTTATTTGAAATTTCCCCTTACCTCCTCTACTTAACGCTTTAATAGTGGATGATAATATTTGATATCTTTTTATTTTTGTTACACTTCGTATACAGTGGCCCTCCCCTTATTTTAACTCATCTTATTTTAACTGCGTCCTTTATTTTAACTTTTTTTCGTCTCTTATGTTAACTTCTTCTCCTCATGAGTTCCCCCACCATTCGCCATTTGAAACCGTTCATAAAAGTGCGGACTGCTGTTTGCGCTTGCTGTTTCCTCTCTCTGTTTTTATTCTCTCAAACTGCCAGTGGTGGGGATGAAGGAAAGCGGTAAAATAAGGGAAGAAGCCGCCATCTTCCTTGACTCGAAAAGTTAAAATAAGGGGAGGGCCACTGTAATTTATCTGAAAAATATGTAGAGAATTTTAAATTTGGATAAAAATGTAACAAGATCACAACTCGTGCCTTTATGTGATAAATAAAGACTGCAACATTTCGCATTTATTTATGGTCATTTATATCTGCATTCGAGTGTAGAAATAAACATTTTAAATTTACATTATGCACTTTATTCCATATAATTATGTATCAATAATTTCTTGTTTCACAAACAAATACACTGTGATTAAGACCGAAATGAATATAGGAGAAAATATTTAACCCAAATTTGCAAATATGATTAATGAAAGCTTCAAATCACTTCAAATTCAGTACTAAGCTGCTGATATTGGATTTGTTTGTTATTTTGCAAATGAAGGACTTTTCAAATTTTGTGGAGGTCTTGAAATACACATCATTAAAAATTGACAACATCCTAACCTTCAAATGTGCACTTTTATTTTACGAAATTAGCAGCTTCGCGAATAATTTGTATGACATAAATCATGAGTTTGATGCAAAATTTTAAATTAATTTGAAATTTCATTACATATCAATCTACTGAATATACATGTTTGCAAATTTAGGTTAAATGGTAATTACAGTACTCCTTCCCTTATTCTAATGTCTTCTCTTATTCTAATGTCTTCCCTTATTCTAATTTTTTCTCTTCTCCTATTCTAAAATTTCCCCTCACGCGTTCTCCCCACTTACGTGTGTTGACGTGTGGATTTTTTAAATACAAATAACGGCGCATGCGCAACAAAAGAAAAAGAGATAAAAGTGAGACTACAAATCTAAGTAGTGGGGGAGAGGGGAAAATTAGAATAAGGTAAGAAGGCCACCATGTTGCCTGACTGGACAAATTAGAATAAGGGAAGGACTGTACAGCTTTGATGGTGTAAAAACTGTAAACTGTATCGAATCGAGATGTTCGAGCGGTGGTGGGGGAAGGCCTGAGGGGAAACGATTCAAATAAGAGGGGTTGGACAATTCAAATAAGAGGGGCAATTGAAATAAGAGGGGTTCTACTGTATGTATTCTACTGTTTTTGAGGTCGCTCTTCAAGATTCCGAGGTCAAAATTGAGTTTCAGCCATCAGGAATTCCAATATGGCGCCGAATATGAAAAAAATTTCCAAAAAATTGGGAATTTTTTATTCTTATCAGTTTTTTTCGAGCTATTAGAATATTGGAATTTTATTGAAATCTTGCATAATGCTGCATAAAATAGTTGAATTTTAAGAACAAATTTTACTTTTTTACCCTACACCATTCCAACGACCTCAAAATGCCGTCAACAATGACAATTTCTTTGAGAAATTTCTGGACGCTCTAACTCAAAAACAACGAACTTTTAAACAAAAATTTCTAAAATGAAAAGTTCTTAAAATTCATCAAGCGATATAGTGGAATTTTTTCAAAATTTTTTGATGACATTTTGAGAAATTTTTTCTCAACATTTTTTTCAAAATTGTAATTTATTTACAAAAAATTCTGAAAAAAATTTAGTGTATTCTCTGATGAATTGTAAGAGTTATTTGTTCTTTGCAATTTTTTCGAAAAGTTGATAATTTTCGAGGAAATGAATTTCAAATATTATACTTTAGGATTTTTTCCCCCCCAAAAATTATCAACTTTTGGAAAAAATTGCAAAGAACAAAAAACTCGTAGAATTCATAAGTGAATACACCAAATTTTTTCAGAATTTTTCATAAATAAATTATAATTTTGACAAAGATTTTGAAAAAAAATTTCTCAAAATATCATCACAGAAATCTGAAAAAACTCCACTATATTTCTCGATTAATTCTAAGAACTTTTCATTTTTAGCATTTTTTTACAACTTATTAAATTTTACTTTTATATCCCACATCACTGTAACGACCTCAAAATGGCGTCAACAATGAAAATTTCTTTGAAAAATGTCTGAACGTTCTAACTCAAAAACTACATTCTGTTATACAGAAATGCTAAGAATGAAAAGTTCTTAGCATTAATCGAGAAATATAGTGGAATTTTTTCAGATTTTTGTGATGACATTTTGAGAAATTTTCATTTCAAAATTTTTTTTCAAAATCATAATTTATTTATGAAACATTCTGAACAAAATTTGGTGTATTCACATATGAATTCTACGAGTTTTTTGTTCTTTGCAATTTTTTCCAAAAGTTAATAGTTTTTTGGGGGGAAAAATCCTAAACTATAATATTTGAAATTCATTTCCTCGAAAACTATCAACTTTTCGTAAAAATTGCAAAAAACAAATAACTCTTACAATTCATCAGGGAATACACTAAATTTGTTTCAGAATTTTTTGTAAATAAATTACAATTTTGAAAAAAATGTTGAGAAAAAATTTCTCAAAATGTCATCACAAAAATCTAAAAAAATTCCACTATATTTCTCGATTAATTCTAAGAACTTTTCATTCTTAGCATGTTTTTATAACAGCACGTAGATTTTGAGTTAGAACGTTCAGAAATTTTTCAATGAAATTTTCATTGTTGACGCCATTTTGAGGTCGTTACAATGATGTGGGGTATAAAAGTACAATTTTTCCTTAAAATTCAACTATTTTATTCACCATTATGTTTCAATAAAATTCCAATATTCTAATAGCTCGAAAAAAATTTATAAGAATAAAAAATTCCCAATTTTTTGGAATTTTTTAAAAAATTCGGCGCCATATTGGAATTCCTGATGGTTGAGACTCAATTTTCACCTCGGAATCTTGACTTCGATTTTGATACGAAATACTTGATTGAAAATGAAGTACAAAAAATGCCATTTCAGGCGTTAATGTTAATGGCTTAAACATTTTTAGTTTTATTAAAAATTTTTAAAATATCCAAATTTTTAGATTGAAGATATTGGCAGCACAGTGCGGAATCAAATTAGACGTAGTTGACGGCAGTTTACACTTCTTTGAGAAAATTGTTCCGCCATATTCACCAACACCAGTTCCAACTTTTACAAAACTTTGTGAAAATGTTAAAATTAAATTTCCAAAATCAAAGAATACTAAATTACCTGTGATAAAAAGCAAAGGTTTATTAGATTATGTGCACAGAAAACGACCTTGTATAATGAAAGTCGACTTTGAGAGTCTCGATAATTTTAATAATGTCAAAAGTAACGTTGAACATTCGTCGCAGGATACAGAGTTGTGTAGTGATGAATTCGCTTTTGATCAAGTTTTACCCGATGGCCGATTAAAAATTCCAGTCGACAGCGACTCAGAAGACGAAGAGGTTCCGTCAGGTCAGTTTAAAAAGATGACACTAGAACCAAATAGTACAACTTGTTTAAAAGATGCAGATTTTTGTAAGAATTATGACATAAAATTATTGGATCACGAAATTCTTTCTCTTGAAAATGAGGAATACTCAGATGAATCGCAAGAAGTAAAAAATTTACCCGAGAAATCTAACACATCAGAAAAAACTAAGATGAAACGTAAGAAGAGAAGGAAATTAAATTCTTCCGAATCTGCTGGAGGAAGTAATTCCAGCGTTGAATCCGAAATACTCGATTCAACGTCCGATGTTGTGTTCAGTCTTCCCGATTCGGACATTTCTATTCTGGAGGATAAAAAAAATCAAAAAGATAAAAATAAATCAATAAATTTTGAAAATTTAATATTGGATGACAGCGCTATTCTTTTTAGACCATTTAAAAATTATTGGTTACACCACTCCTCGATATCGCAAACGAACCATAAGACTTTTGGTTTATTCGAAAGAGAATTGCCTTCAACTTTTCGATGGTTACTAGACGAGTGTGCGAATATTGTAGAAATGGCATATGACGAATTATACGAGGAAGTGTGTTTGGTTGAATCCTTTCACATGCACGTGGTGAATCCAGAGTCGCAGAAAGAAAAAGTCCATAAACTTTTTTATCGAAACTTTACGTCATATTATAGAAATATTTGTAGTTATTGGTAGCGACCAGAACTGAGCTTTTATTAATGTACAAACTAGCTGTTAAGATATTGTTAAGGAATAAATGAGTATTTTGATATATATACGAGAGAAATTTTAAATTCGGAACCTAACCTTCCCTTACCTAACCTGCGCAACTTGCAACATAACCTCATTCATCTTTTAAATACATGTTTTTTAATAACTTCAACATAGACATAAATTAAAAAATGTTCAGTGTCCGATATTCCCGTTTGTCCCACTTTGTTCGAAATTTCGTCACAAAACCTGAAGAGGTTGAAAAAATGGTAAAGGTATGTATCAATAACCTAGTTCATTATGAAGAAAAGAAAATAGACAGAAGCCTTTTTTTAGAGGTGTAATCCTTTTATTTAAATTTTCACAGAAAAGTAAAGTTGTAGTTTTTATGAAAGGAGTACCAGAAGAACCAAGGTGTGGATTTAGTAACGCTGTTGTTCAGATAATGCGAATGCATGGAGTCAATTACGAAGCCCATGACATTCTTAAAGACGAAGAACTTCGTCAAGGTATTTAAAAATATTTATTATGATTAAAATGAAGTGGGTACCTTATGACTCTGAAGCTAGCATCCTACTGAAAATGTGACCGTTCCGTTTATCTTGAAAATTGATACATTTAATCTTAGATATAATACAAAATTCGAATGTAATTGCTAACTAGTTTCGAAATGGTTGTTAGCTTCGGTATTATGGGTACTTGTGTGTATTTCATATCTCTGTCGTTCATTTCGTAAATTAAATTTTATTTATGTTTCATATTTATTGAATACAGGTATTAAAGATTACTCAAAGTGGCCAACGATACCTCAAGTATTTATCAATGGCGAATTTGTTGGAGGATGCGACATTCTCCTCCAAATGCATCAAAATGGTGAACTTGTAGAAGAACTTAAAAAAGTTGGAATTACTAGTGCACTTTTAACGAAAGAACAGGAACAATCGAAAAATGAAGATAAATCGAAGACGGCAGATAAATCGAAAGATTAAAAAAATATTGATGCTTAGTTGTTAAATATTCCTAAAAAAAATGACTCGATATAATGTTATTAAAAAATGTGTAATTAAAATTGTCAGCTGTTTTCCTAAAGCGATTGATTTGTTCATTATTCATTTGCCTGGTAGAAGACCCATACTTATTTTTCACGTGTGCAAGAAAATAATTTTGTTCCCTGCGGAACAGTACCTCATCTCACATTCGGTTACGTGAGATACCAACCTTGGTGTCGAGGGACTCGTACGTTAAGCCATTAATTAATTTTGCCTCTGCAACCTGTAGTTGGGACAGAGGCTCACAATTAGCAGTGCTGCTTTAGTACTTGTCGATTTTCGGAAGTAGGGACGATGCTGAATTAATCTCGTTTAATTAACCTCGAACCATTCAATAAATATACTTATGACCGTTCTAAAAATTAGTTTCAGGAGAATTATTAATTACCTAGAGCTGATGAAAAAAGTTCCATTACATCCTCTGGAAAATTGACTAACTTCACATATCACGTGAAGCTAAAATTACGTCATTTTAATATGCAAAAAATATTGTATGCATCAATTTTTAACAAAATATGAGAACATTTTTCCAGAAAAACATTGCTATTTTGGATGCACTCCGTATATATAGGAAAGAATTATTTCGAATTGCTATGAACGCCATCTGTTGACATTTACCTATACAGTAGGTCCCCTCTTATTTTAAGATTTCGAGTCAAGGAATATGGCGGAACCCCCTCTTATTTTAATGCTAAATGGATTAAAATAAATTAGAATGTTCAGGGTTAAATAATTTTCTATTGATACTGGGTAATTGAAGCGTATAATCATTTTGCATTGAAAAAGATTCAAAATATCAATTAATCTCTATCAATGAAGTGAACATAACCTTAACCCGTTTCCGCCCAAAATGCCGTAAATTTCACTACATTTTAATCGTCACTTTTCTTATAGAAACTAACGATGAATAATTCTGAATATTTAGATTCTATAGTTTTCAACCCTCCTCTTTCCGAATCCGAAATCCGTTTTTCGCTAGGAGCAGCCATTTTTTAAATATGGCGGCGAAAAGGCAAAAAAATAGAGAAAATTTCGATTTTTGGATCGGTTTTTCATGTTTTTTAATAGGTTCGCGCTGACCGATCATTCCAAAGACCTGGATCTGGTGGCATAATGAGTTTGACTAAAAGTTGACATGATCAGATATGCAAAATATAAGATGGCGGATCCAAGATGGCGGATTTTTCGCCGAATTTTGTGTTTTTATAGCATTTCCGACTATATAATATAAAACCCGCGAGTAACCATTTTCATTTCGGACATGCAACGTTTTGTATTTTCCTCCGCCATTTTGGGTCCGCCATTTTGAATGATGAAAATCAAATGTCATATTCGTAATCTGCGACCCCGAAAACCACCGAGTAGTCAGTTTCATATGGATCAAGAAATTTTGTTGCATTTCAGTCGGCCATCTTGGAACCGCCATTTGGAATTTCGAGTATCGGATAGAAGATACTGTTACAAATGATTGTGTAAATCAATAATAAGAGCGTACAACAATATTTATTAATAGCTAATAATAATGTCGGAAATGCTATAAAAACACAAAATTCTGCGAAAAATCAGCCATCTTGGATCCGCCATCTTATATTTTGCATATCTGATCATGTCAACTTTTTGTCAAACTCATTATTCCACCAGATCCAGGTCTTTGGAATGATCGGTCAGCGCGAACCTTTTGAAAAACATGGAAAACCGATCCAAAAATCGAAATTTTCTCTATTTTTTTGCCTTTTCGCCGCCATATTTAAAAAATGGCTGCTCCTAGCAAAACACGGACTTCGGATTCGGAAAGAGGAGGGTTGAAAACTATAGAATCTAAATATTCAGAGTTATTCATCGTTAGTTTCTATAAGAAATGTGACGATTAAAATGTAGTGAAATTTACGGCATTTTGGGCGGAAACGGGTTAAATTTCAATATATTGTGTTTGTTTTTGTCACATTGTATTGATTGATTCTTATATTATTACATATTGGTCAACATTTTAAGTATGTAAGTTAATTTAACGTGTGTTTTTTACTTTGAAACGTGCGCTGGAAACTTAGTTTTTGGCAAAATTCGCGATTCAATAATATTTCTTGATAGTGAAATGTTATAGACATGAAACAAAAAATATTGTAAATGTATTAATTATAACTTTAAACTATCCTGTTTGCTTGCTATAATGTGAATTTTAGGTAAAGTTGTTTGTTTTATTTTTATACCTGCTTAAAGATTATCTTTCTTTGTGAGTAAAAATTCCGGGTGATCTCCGAAGCCACCTATTTTTTATAATAAAAATGGATTAACACTCTAAAAAAGAATAGTACTACGGTAAACCGGAAATATTTTTTGGGCCAAAAAGATATCTTACGGGTTTTTTTGTTCCGTTCTGTTATTTAATAGCATTCAATAATAACACAGGCCTGCAAAATTCACTTTTTTTTGAGATCAGAGTGATTTCCGACGTATTTTTGTATGCTGAACACGAATATGAAGACGAAAAATGTCTATCACCTCATGATTTTTGTAGGGGAAGAACCAAGCTTTAATTTAAAGCACAAATTCAAGATTGTAGCCCGTTAGGTTTCAGAGAAAATTAGGGGTAAAAACACCCAAAAACGCGTTTTTTTCTGGGGACGCTCAAGGAACTATTCTGTAAATCTTATATAAATAAAAAATAAAGATGTTTTTATATCAATTTTACGCAAAATTAAATGGTATACGAAAACACTTTCAAATTTATATATCTTATTATAGTACATTCTCTACGATATAATGGGTTTACTTACTCCAAAAGATATTCAGACCAGTTCGAAAATGTGTCTTTGATTTATAGCATTTATTATCTTTTTTAATAGTTTTAGTTGTTTTAGTAGCTATTTTTCCAATTCTTAAATCCTCTATATGGAATTTAATGTAGAACCAAACTTGTCTTTGTATTTCAATATTCTGCAGTATTCGCGAAAATTCCTACATACTAAATTTGGAGTTTGGTGAAAGAAAACATTCAATACTTAAATGCGAGCATATTCAACAAGACCTTGACCAATTATCAAAATGCAGTGATAACAATATTATGAAGTTAAATTTAAGTATAAATATGTCATATCTTTTACCAAGTCCGAAGCTCTTGTAGAATTTAACTATACGATTCAGGGAAATGTGTTAAGTTCAGTATTTCAAATTAATGATTTAGGAATAATATTCGATACGAAATTGTCATTTATACCTCACCTAAACTCTATTGTCAGCAAAGCGTTAAGACTTTTAGGATTTCTCATGCGCAATTCAAAATTATTTACCGTGATTATACGAATATTGCTAAAACAGTAAATATACCGTCGCTTAAGTCAGTGAGAGAATTTAACGATGTCTCTTTGTTATATAAAATGATCAAAGGTACAGTACTCCTTCCCTTATTCTAATTTTTTCTCTTCTCCTATTCTAATATTTCCCCTCACGCGTTCTTCCCACTGACATGTGTTGACGTGTGGATTTTCTAAATACAAATACATAACGGCGCATGCGCAACAAAAGAAAAGGAAACAAAAGTGAGACTACAAATCTAAGTAGTGGAGGAGAGGGGAAAATTAGAATAAGGGAAGAAGGCCGCCATCTTGCCTGACTGGACAAATTAGAATAAGGGAAGGACTACTGTATGTTGTTAAATGGTATAGAAATTACTACGTTGTTACCTAGGAATACGAATATTAATAGATTAAAGGATGTTCAATCTTTTAGAACTTAAATATTCTCAACTGATTTAGGTTATTTTTCGCCTTTCGTCTTTTGTATAAAATCTTCCGTTTTTATACTGATTTATTGCAGTATAATGTTACGGTTATATACACACTATTTCGTACATAATGTAACTAATTTGTATCAAAGGCATGCAGGCCCACAAACTTTTTTAATGAATAAATAAATAAATGGCCAATAAGCAGAATTTGACTTCTTACAATTATAATGAAACTTTTTGGGATGCAAATTTTATACAATATAATTTCAAAGCGTTCTTTGAATAAAATAAAGGACATTATAATAATTCCGGCATACTTTACCTACTCCGATATTAATGAATTTTAATGATTACATCAAAATTAAATCGAATCTATAACACTAAGGAATTTAATTGTCAAATAAATTATTTATTTTATATAGTGACAGTGAATGCTTTTAAATATAAGCTTTTTTTGAATACTTTAAGGTATCTTAAAGGGTTCTTTTTTTTATTATATGAAAATACAAACGCATGAACGAATAAAATTTTCATTTGTAACTTCACGTAATTCAAATGCATTTAAAACGCATGAGGAAACAGAAATTATTATTTTTTTTTATTCAAACACATTAAATTATTGCCATGTATGAATTCATTCCTATCGAACAGGGCTTCTTTTTGTTACATCTTACAATTAGCTAACTATTGGTCTTAATTCAAGACTTATTTTGTTCAACGCCATTGAATTTTTAATCATATACAATGCTTTAGAAATTATTAGTCGCTCATTAAAGTAAATTTCAGTATCGGGCAGTGTTCAATTATTCATCGAGTGCAAATCACTCAGGAATAATTTTGCTTGCGTAATATAGATCGTTGCAAAATTCAATAATTCAACACGCCGGATTTCTACTTAAATAGTAAAAAGATAAAACTAATTTATCATAATCTATAATTCTTACTTAAGTTGTACATCACTATTTATAAGGTATTTCTTGTTGTGTTCTGTATATTTTAATACAAGTAAAACGAATCTTAATAATGCGAGAAAATCTAATTTACCCAGTTGCTTTAATCAACGTTGCATAAATAGTTACATATTTCATATCGAAATAAAAGTTCTGGGCTTTACAAGAATATTTTGATTTTATGAATTCCAGAATTTTAATGTCATTTTTATATTTTAAATTGAAACTATAGGCATCGGTAATTTTATTTATGTTTAGTGTAACGATATTAATGAAATATTATAATTAACAGTATTCAAAAGGAAGGTATTTTATTTTAGAATATCGCAGATTCGACTGATCAGGAATGAACATGTATTATTTCCATAAACTTGCAAAGAATTTTGTGACGAAGGTCAGGTTAAAAGCTCCTAACTACGTCACGCGATTTCACGATTTTCCGGCTTTGACGCGGACTTCAAATTATGCCAAGTATTCTGCACTTTCGTCGTTGCGTGTTACGTTGCGTTTTTTTTGTTTTCTTGAATTTTACGTCCACTGCAACCTTGGACCACTCTGAGTAGACAGAATGTATAGCATATATTTAAACGCAGGATGATAACGGCGGTGCGAGGACGAAGAATAATATCAAGTTTTACGACTCCTCGAGTAAGGATGCCGAAGGCCTTGCACTATTTTTTTTTAACTGGAGCTCCTTTTCTGCATCCAGGAAATGACCATTTCACATAATGTCTGAAATCAAATGATGGTCTTACTCAAATGCGCTTTAAGAGAATAGCTATGTAGCGTAAATTCGAAAATATCAATTGAACATAAAATGTACTCTTTGAAAGATTTTGAGTGAAAAGTTACTCTTTGTTATGTAAAAACTGAGTTGCGATTGTAAAACAGACAAATCTTTACTTTTTAAACGAAGATTTTATTAATTAATGTGAAATTTTTTTATTCCAGGAATTGACCTCAAATTTACAAATTAATATTGGAAGTCTGGAAAATTAGGGCTAGGAGAAAACATGAGAAAAAAGGAATAAAACAGAAAAGGATCTCCTTAAAGCTGGTTGGCGTAGTTCTACCTTATTAGCGTAAAAAGTTCCATGGAGGAGATGGTGGTGTTTTGAAAATGATGTAAATTATTCGGACCTAACTAGAATACAATTAGCAAAATTTCTTGGATACGAGTAATTGTATAGAACTTTTAACTTTTCAATGTTCAAAATCATGTAAATCATTTTAGTGGCACACTAATAATAGTGGACATATTTTTCTGGGTTTTACAGCACTTCAAGAGTGAGAAACAGTTGGCGTAACTCGTTTTTGAATAAACTTGTATAAAGTTGAATAAAGTCAAAGTTGAAACTAAACAATATCCTAATGGTAGATGCAGGTGTACTTATATTATATATCTTATAGTTTTTATATTTAAAGATAAGGTACTTGTTACGAGAAATATAGTTTTTTTACTCATTATTTATTATCGCTAATAACAACATTTTAGAATTCAATTTTTTCAATTTTTATTACGAGAGTCTGAAGACATGAACCGAAAAGGTTACTAGAAAAATATTCATTTACTTCTTAAAATGTTTGTCTCTAACTTAACAATGTCAAATAATAAAAATAAAAAAAATGTCAACATTTTTTATTATTGAAATGTCGATTTCACGGTGTAGGATAACCAATGGCAAGTTAAACACTTGGCAGGAGATTTATAAGTAGTTTAAAGAAGAAATTACAAGGTAGTTTTGAGCGTGCCTAAACGTCCTTTACGTGTGCCACTCGAAAATGTTGTGTATCCGAACGATTTACGCACAGGTTTGATCAATTTTAGAGGTCTCCTACAAAGTTAGTTTATGAGGCACACGTATACCCTGCATCTTATTTTTTGATGCTTTTAGTGTAAAATTATTCTATGAAACTAAGAATTCAAGAAATGAAAAGTTATTTTCTCCACATTGAAAAAAGTAATAAATTCCCGAATTTGGAATAATCGGTGGACGCTTACACAATTTTTTAAAAGATAAGTACATTCTTGGCATGTTGCTTATTGAAACTACAAGATTATACGAAGATTCTCTGAAATTTTCAGAGTGATTGGATAATAGTTACTTTTTTTTAGTGACATCAAAATGAATTGCACGTTGTTAAATTCAGTAAAAATCGTACTTTAGGTTCGTTTTTCTTCTTTCCAGTGGTTTATTATCTTAAAATACATATAATGGCTAATATTTTAATATATCGTAGAAAAAGAATCTTGATCGTTTAGTTCGATATTTATTTGTTTGCAAGATACATAGTCGCGTACTATAAAAGTTAAAGATTCCGTAGAATTACTTATATCTGAAGTTGAATGAGAAATTTGCTACTAGTACTATCGCTGTTCATAAGTCAGCAGTAGTAATGTCATAAAACCCTGATTCTCAATTTAATCTCAGTAACCATTCCTTAGTAAAACAAATTATGATAGGGATAACAAATACGACTGTTAGAAAACCAAAAGCCAACATTTGGGATCGTCAAATTGTTTATGAGTGGTTGCTAATGAATCCTCCTAAGAATAGAACACTGTTTGAAAGTGTCACGAAGGTGTGCAATAATTATATTGCTATGTTCAGGTCGTCGAATCCACGATCTAATTCTTTTGGAATGTACTCCGTATAGTTTAATCGATAATGGAGGTAGTATTACTTTTTGGCAAAATTTGGATCGAAAACTGATCCATCTTCTTACCAATAGTCAGGATGGAAATTATTATCGTGACAAGTCAGGAATATAGATTCTGCATTCTGTATGTTAGATTGGAGAACTTCTATATTTATCCCAAGAAATAAGACGAAAAGCTGGAAATATACCAAATTTATTTATTTCAACTTGTGGACGAGCTGGATCTGCGCCGAGAACAGTGATCGGGGGTCGGTTAAAAACAATCTTGCGAGAAGCTGGTATTGACAGCTCAGCAGGAAGTAACCGATCGACTGTACCATCGTTAAGCTGGATTGAAAATTGCCCAATTGAAGAGATTTTGGAACGTGGAAATTGGAAAAGTGCTAACACATTTTAAAAATTCTATAATCGTGAACTACGTCGGCCACAGGAAAATCTTTAACAAATATATTTGTCCCTCTCCATTAAATATTCATCACAATCGACATTACACTCTTACAAAGCGATCTCAAACAAATTCTCATAATGTATGTTCCGAATAATGGAACGACGCACATAATAAAAGGGTTTTAACTGAAAATAAAACCGTTATTATGTGGTCTTTCTTATCCGGAACATATTCAATTCTCTAGTTTGTAATAATTGAAAACAAAACAATAAACTGCGTAAGAGTGTGTTGCTAGGGAAACAAACTGTACTAAATTCTATTCTAAATTGAAACCGAAGGCTGAATATAGGATGTCTTCTCACAATATATCTTCCGGATAATATCGGTTTTATTTTCAGGTAATATCACAAATTTCATTATAGCTCAAATTAAAGCTTGAAAATGAATAATAATTATCCTCGCTAATATCCAACAAAATTTTCTCCGGGTACTTTGGCGTATGTAATTTTTTGCTAAATGCGAAATAAATATGCCAAGTGTAATTCAAATATACAATATAAATGATCATCATAGTGTATCTTGAATAAGATTATTCGCTCATCCTGCAATTTTGAAGTATAGTTTAAAAAATTAGTTAATTCTTATGTCACCAGTTTGTTTAAAAAACAGGATTTCTGTTCGCAATAAACATCTATCAAACCTCGAGAAAATGTTCATTGCTCATTTGAAATGTGTGTATAAAGTAATTTATTTCGCGAGGAATGTTTATTTGTAATAAACAGTTTAAATTAATTAAAACCAAGCTGTTCTCAGAGCAAAATGTTTACATTAGCCCACTGAAACAGTTCGGTTGCGATACATAAAACCGTTCGGTTGGACAATGTTTATATAAGTCGATTATGCTATTTATCGACAAGACAATGTACCGGTTCTTATGAATGATTAACACTTCGAATGTTCGCTTGGTACCGGAGTGATCCGAAATTTGGCTTAACATTTTTAACCAAAGTCATTGTGAACAACGGAAGTTTTAGTCCAGCAGCCGAGCACTTTGGAGTGAACACGGTGTCTTATTTTCTTAAACTGATTACCGCATTTTACCCATTTATATTCTGATTCGTATAAATATGATAAATCATGAAATTAAAAATTTGGAGATTCTTTAGAATTTTAGTTGAATGTATGCCGTTGGAGATTATTTCAAGTAGTTATTTGTATATGAAAATGATTCCTAACGATATGATATTTTTGGATAATTTTAGAAAAATTGTCCCAATTATGTTACGAAAAAAATTACTTTCTACAACGATTTTCAATATATTTCACGTTATTAATGAAAAAAAAATAGTTATTTACATTGTGATGATTGGTATATCTTTTTTTTTCATAATAATCTTCGAGACATATACATACATAGTGTACAAGAAAATTCCTTATTTAGAATTAAAAAAAGAAAAAGTTTTAATCGAATTCAGAACAACAATGTTCATACTTGATTTATGAATTCGACATTGTTGTTCTGTTTTCGTCGTAAATTGAAAAAGTCGTTCAAACGCAAAATTAGTGTCATATTCGATGGAATACAAATTGAAAACCAACTTCGAAGAAACGGAAACATATCGATCGGTCATTAAAATTCTTCGATAAACTTTCTGAAATACGAGATTACTTTTTTGAATTCTAATTTCATTTATGAGATAGGCTATATATGTTTTTTTAACTTCGAGTCACGAATCCGAAAGTCTTTTCAAAGTACAAACACGAAAATTTTACTTACGCATTTCAACATTAATTCATAAGTATAAATGTGTTTTTAATAATTTTCACTTTGTTCGTATGCATGCAACTATTCCCTCTAATTTATAAATAAACAATAAGTTTGATGCTGAAGTTTTAATCACATATAGATATACATTATTTGAAAACAAATAAGTAAAATGACCTCGTTACAACAAAATTTGTAGTACATTATGTCAACTATGAATTATAAACGTTCAAAATTATTTTACTAGATAACTTTAATGCCAGATTTGTAATACCAAAATAAATAAATAATAATAAATAATAAATTGAAATATTTTTAAATTTAAATTTATATATTACAAAATGATAAAAATGAACATTTTTACATTTATTATAATAGTTTAACGTAATATAAAAGGAAATAGAGTACCTTTTTTCATATATCAGATTACTCTTTAATTATTTAATTACGACCACCTTTATTAACGTTTGCAATTGAAATTAATTTGTAATACAATAACTAAATTTTGTACTTTCTACATATGCTGTCATATTCCTTGAAAATAGTTAATTATTTTTCATTTCTTGGTCTTCAAGACGTAATTTGTGAGATTTATTTTCGCAAAGTGATGAAAAGTTCATACTAAGTTGGTAATCATTGTAAATAAGATTTTGAGATTATATTATTTCGAATGGTTTTTGTTAACCATGTTCTGCTTTATTTATGACGATTTATTTTTAGTTGATTTCTCTGTAAATATAAAAATGTCGAATCGCAATTCCAAAGATTTCCTCCTTAAGCTTTGTGAAAATTGCCTACATGGGTCGATTAGTAACTTAGAAAACCATTCTGAAACTTCCAAACGGAAGTTCTCAAGTAATATATTTAACTATTTCTAATGTTTAAACTTAAATAATAATTATCAATTATTTGCATTTCGCTTTGGATAATATTCTTTTATAATCATAGTTAAATTAACTACATGTGTAAATATAGGACTTCATGATTAGTGCACTTTATTTTCAACACACCCAAAAAGTTGAGATTATATTTAGGAAGAGTTAACCTGTCAAGCCACGACGTTTTGTCGGCATTTTTCGTCCTATCAATTTTTGGACAATTAAAAGCACCTTTTAAAAGTATGAAACAAATTTTTTTTTATATCTGTGTCCTTGATTAAAACGTAGTGGCGTGATAAGAAAAATTTATTGACTTACAAAATCATAACTTTAAGACAAATGAAGATATCGACTAAAGTAAAAAGCTTTTGTTTGAAGCAAGTGTTTTATAACTTTAAAATTTCAAACAAATGGTGTTGTCAATCATTAGGAGTGTCCTCAAGATTTTGTTAGGGAGGAAGTTTGACACCTTACGCGTGTTTTCAAAAGTTACAGCATTGTGAAATTAGTGCCGTTGTAAAATGGTTCAAGAAAAATGGTGTTTAAACCAAAATTGTATGTGAGATATTACATAATTAAAAAGAACGACAGATAGATAGCAATAAATATCGAAAGCATATGCAAAATTGTAAAACTGTAAAACTATCCATTACTCGTGGTATCATTCGAATTATGTGCCTTTTTTCATTTGGCAGTTTATCCTCGACCTTGAATTAACCATTTTGGATTTCGAGCTTTTACTTGAAATTATTATATTAATTAATAAACATTGAATTAAACAACCAAACAAATTTGACGAAGTGGAATAGTCTAAACCATGTTGTTGCATTTTATTGCACATAATACTTTAAAGATAAAATGTTTTGCTGAATTTCGATTTCATCATCTTCATACATATTGCAAACTGGTAGAGAAAGTAAGAAATATTTAAATTACTCAACAATGATTACATTTGACGTTCTAGAACTAACATATTCTAGTTATGAATGTTCTTTCTTCATGATATTGTTACTTAAAGGATACACATCCTTCAATTGTAAGATACAATTAAGAATATGTAACGGTTGCATTATTAATCAATCATTGATAAGGTAGACATCGTATATATCGCCTTTCGAACCTATGTTTACGGAAACATCATGTTATATTGTTTAACCTTGTAGTATTAATGTCACTAATACAATGACTTAGGTAAATAAAAACAACTGCGTACGGTGGAAATACCGTCTTGCAGAGAAGCGTTGGGAAGAGTCTTTCGAAACTTAACCACAGCAGAATACGGACATCTCCGTTAGGGTGGTTCGAAAAACGCGAAAGTTCTCCAATTGCTTAGCCTCGGGTCAGAAAAGTTTCTTTTGCTGTACCAGAATACGTATGCCAAAGCGTATTTTTGTTAAATAATTTCTTCTGCCTCCGCCATGAGGCTAAAATATTCTTAAATGGGCAAAATTGTTTTTTTTCCATTTTTTTTCCAAAAACTTTTTTTATAAAATATTAACAAGTCTGAAGATTTGTATACTTTTTTCAGCCCTCTCTTGAAGGCTCTAAAAAAATTTCAATAAAAATAGAATTGTCCAACTGATATATAACAATTTTAACGACGGTCATTCGTTTTTCGAAAAAATCAGAAAAAGACAAAAATTCAATTAGTACGTTTCGTATTCTTTGGAATTCTAGAAATAAAATGAACTCAGGTTGAACTGTGTTCGATCGTTCTAAGCTGAGTGATTGTATTTTTTTGTGCGAAAGTTTTTTTGTGGCAAAAATGTGGCAAAGGAAATAATATACCTGTTTTTTGCTGTAACAATTACAAAAAAGATTGTACGATATCGAGCTATTGTACCTATTTGTGCATCTATTGGCTTATTTATCATTTAAAAAAAAATGTTTTCTCGGGTTCTATTGACGAGGCGTAAAACTCCATTTTACGCCCTTGATACAAAAATAACTATTGTTGACCAGTTATCACATTGCATATATTTCTATGGTTTATGCGAAGTCTAGAATCAGGTATGGTTTATTTAACCCGAAAAATAGTTTACATTTAAGTGACAACTCAAACCTTTAAGTTCTCTGATTGTAAACCTGGAAATAGTAATTCAAATTCGCAAAAAAATATAATGATTCAAAATGCATGCTTCATTTAAATGAAGCCGGATAGTGAATATAATTTTCCAATGCTTTCGAAATGTCAAGCTGTTGGCTAAGGGCATGATATTATCGACAATAGAGTTTCTAGCGGCCTTTAAAACCATTATTCGAAGTTAGCAAATTGATGTTACCTTCATTTTGTACTTTCGAAGCGAGTACACATATTGTTATTAATATTAGTGTTCAATTGTTAATGTACCATTGAAAAATCATCATTTTTGTAACCAGTTTCGATGTTACTTTCAAAATTGAAATCAATATTATACTAACTTCTTTTCCGAGCAGATACTTTTTATATATCGAGATGTACTGCCCTTTTTTTACAGAAAATGGTTACTTTTGATTTGTGCAGGTTAAAAACATGCTGCACGTACGATCGTTGAAAAATGAAGTAAAATTGATTTTTTTTTGTAAAACGTGTGACAGATTTTGAAAGCACTTTTTTCAGTACTCCGAAAAGGAGCACATTGTTCTACTACGGTGACTTTTGTTCCTTTTTTGGTCTATTATTAAATATATAAATTTCAGATAAATTAAAGAAATTCTGAAAACTCTATACTAGGAAAAGTAAAGTAAAATTAGTGATGTGACACCTCATTTTTCGCTGTTTTGGAATATTTTTGGCTTTCGGAGGTTTTTTGATTATTTCAGTTTCTGATTATTTTATTTTTTGCATACACTCCCCGGTAATCACTTTTTCCATACCTAAGTTGAAATTTTAATAAACTTCAAAGCTTAATATCTTTGCGAAAAATGATCGTAGCTAATAAAATCGAACGGTATTTTACAGGTTTTTGCAATAGCTTTCATCTAAGCTGAAAAAAATTGAAAAGACGCAAAATTCCGATTTTTATGGATAAAAAGCGAAGAAGAAAAATAGGATAATTTTTATCTTTAGTTAATTATTTGCAAATTTGAAATGAATAATAGTAAGGTAATGAAACTAACGGGATTTTAAAGATATGCCTTTTATCTTTAAAATGATCGCACACCCATTTTTTTGCGTGTTTTACGATGTTTATTATTTTATTTTCTTATTATTTCGTAAACTAAAGCGATAGAAAATAATCTTAAAAAAAAATAAGCATTTTTAGACAGAAAATACAAATGAGACGTCAAAATTTTAAAAAATCAAACATTTTTTTTCCTTATTTTTTTTTGTAGGTAGACAATTTTTTTATAATTTCTTCCTTTATGTAATATAGTTGTTTATTCAAAGTTATACATACGAAGAAATTGTTGCGTAACTTTTAATAACCTTTGAAATGCCGTTCGATTTTTTAAGCTATGATAATTTTTCGCAAAGGCATTAAATTTTGAAGTTTAATAAATGTGATTGGCGGGGAGTGTATATAAAGAAAACTTATTTCATTGAATAATTTCCTTTTTTTATCCTACAAACGAATCAATGTAATTGTACTTGCAGCAGAAAAAAGAAATATTTTTAAATATCTTCCCTTCCTAAATTACATTAACCGAAAGGCCGCATTTACGTGCATGTAGAAGCTCATGCAAATGGAAAACAAATTTGTATTTTAAAGACATCGTTTCGCTCGATTCCCAACGACCGACTAGGAAACAGCCGGAGACCTTAAAAACTTCTTGCAAATTGTATGTCAAGTTCGGACGCTTTTAATACGGACGAGGCTATTTTTAGACGATAATATTGCATTCGTTTTATCGTCGAGGATAACGAGCGCGTTCAGTTTGAAATTTAAAAACGAAATTCGAGAAGAAGAGCGAAACTGATCGATCGGACCTTCGTTCCCCAGGCATTATGTCGTTCTCTAAATAAGTAGTAATGGGACGGTACTGGTAAGACGGGAACGACCGGGGCGCATGTATCGGCTACGGTTACTGGCATTGCGGCCTATAGGACAGCTATAATCGTTAATTCGCCAATCAGGGGCTAGAATAAGGGCACGATGCTCGTCAGTGCGAATAAAACCTAATTGTCCGTTTCACGGTTTTCCAGATTTTCCTTTTTAATTGCCACAGATAAAGCCGAGGACAGAAATCGAATACTGCCGACTTTACGGATTTGCCGATTTTTACGGATACTTGAATCTTAAAATTTTATGCAAATAAGTAAAACAAAAGATCGGTTATTATGGATTGTAAAAAAGAAGTATATATTATTAAGTTTATGATTGGGAAATCGAGTGTCGCATTATTTCTGTCGCAGCCATTTCAATCTTATGAAATAAAAAATATTTCTTGGTTAATATTACCACCATTTATTTACTATAAAATAAAGTACGTTTTGTAAAATATTCTAAAATAAATTATGATTTTCATTAATTTACTGTGAACCGTGCACTTTAGTAAAGTTGTACATATCCAAGCTAAAACTTCCACTAATGACCAGAAATTTTTTTTTATTTTACATGAATAAGTAACACAGCCTGCAAATTTTGGAACCAAAAACCAGAACATACTTTTCCAAAGGTGTTTCACGCGCTGAATTCGAATTCGACCTCAGAATAGCCCCTACACGTCGCATTTTTGAGATATTTTAACCTAAAAGTGCAAAAAGTACGTTTTTGGGGCACAATTCAGGTGCTGTAAATTCGAGACAAATTTTTTTTTCAAAAAGATGGTCACGGGTTCTCAAGGTCACTGAGATATTGTCTGTTGAAGTTTTTGAGTTTGGCAAATTCGGCGATATTTATCTTCTAAAAAACTTGGTCGACATATTAGATCAGGGTCTTAAAACCATGCAATTTTGGTGTTAGTTTCGTATTCAGCAAACTCGAAAACCCACGAGTAATAAGTTTGAAGCGATTTTTACAAACGCTGTCAGCCATATTGAATCCGACATTTTGTATTTTGTTATTCTGACTTCAAATTCGTACTCAGCAACTCCGAACATCTTAAGATATAATTTCTTTCTATTTTTGAAGCTTTATCTCATTCTGCTCAGTTTCTGAATATCGCCAAACTCAAAAACTTCAACCGACGATATCTCAGTAACCGATAAAGATTTTTCTAAATTTGAACACGGATTTTGATGGGCAAAAACAGTACTTTGAGATACCGTGACGATCGTTTTGAAAAAAAAATCTGTCTTGAAGTTACAGACGTATAAGGGCTATTCTGTATAATATTTTCTTCTGTTAAATATTTTCTGGTTCTTGGTTCTGCAATTTTCTCAAATTTTGTCGCCCTGTGTGTTATAATAGAATATGTAGCAAATAAATGTTTGCAGCATCATTTTATTCATACATTTTCATCATATTATCTTTAGTCGAAGTAAAATGTTTAATTTCTGAAAATATTTGGTTATAATAATATAAATAAACAATAATATATTAATATTTAACAATTAAACAAACTCATATTTTCTGTAAAGAAACGCTATTTTCAAGACGCAGTAAAATTTTAGCACTATTTTGACATGGAAGTAGTCTGGAACTTGTCATGAAAGTTGAAAATGGCTTCTAATTGTTAAAAAAAATTATTTTAAAACGCTTATAAAAATACGTTAAAACTTTAAAATTATGTGCATGAAACTGTGTGCCCATAAATTTTTTGAGTGGATCCTCAAAAACCCGACAAATTATAACGCAGACACTTGAAAAACCAAACATTAAAAAAACAAACATTAAAAAATCAGACATTTAAAAAAACAGATATTCAAAACATGTGTGCATTTTCAAATGTTTGAATGTGTTTTTTTTAAATGTCTGGTTTTTGAATGTCTGTTTTTCAAAATGTCTGGGTTTTGATTTGTCAGTTTTTTTAAATGTCTGGTTTTTGAATGTCTGGGTTTTGATTTGTCAGGTTTTTGAAATGTCTGATTTTTGAATGTCGGGTTTTTAAGGTGCACCCATTTTTTTGGGTCCTGAATGCGAACCTGATATAATTTAGGAAATTAAAAATGGCAGATCCAGTATGGATGTATTAAGTCCTCTTATTTGAAAAATCATCAGACTTCATTAAATAAAATAATGTTTTGAAAAACATATAAAAGATATCATCATTAGTTAATAAACGTTTATTATCTATACATGTTTTAAACATAATTTTCGAAAATCTGATCGTATTTTATTTAATTCATTTGCTTATTAACACTGCCGTTAAATATTTATAATTGGATTAAGTAACAAATTTGGAATACTTCAATACACTATAATAATGAATAGTAGCTATGTTCTTCAAATTATTTATAAAAAATATGAATTTTTACTGAAGTTTATTAATAATTTTTGTCGATATTTTTACACTTGGCTGGTTTTATTCAGATTTTAATTTATCGTTGCCGTTGATTCATTTAACCGGGGCAATTATGAATTCCTGCCATTGTCAGAGACATAATGATCGAGATTTATTAAATCCTTTCTTCCAGCATCCCGAGGAGAAACAAGTCAATGATGGAATTTTAATTCTGTGTAGGTGAGATATCGCTTTTAGTGTAAGAGTAATAGTATCAAGAGCAGGCGCGATGGCGCCCTCCTCCTCCGATGCTTCGATCCACCCCCTGCTGCGTATCTCCTGCGCGTTTCTTTCCTAAAGCTGCACCAGAGACGTCGTCACATTCTGTTCAAGCATTTAGTCGTTTTTTAGTTACTGGATGAGATTAACTGAGGATTTAGTAACTTCGGCTGAACTTAGTAGAAATGACAAGAAAGATAATATTAAGATTATTATTGAGTAGACGGTCTTATAACAAAAGTTTTAAAATCAAATATTTACTTCTAGTTGTTGTATGTTACTAGTTTGGCTATTATGGATTTAATCCTTTTCGTCCCGAAAGTCTGAAGTCCGGGCACATCTTTCAGCGATGTAACTTTTATTCCAAACGCCATTAAACAAAATTAAAATAACTCAATAGTTGTTGACCTCCTCTTTTTAATCTCGTAGTTAGTTAATTTCTGTAGCAATTTCCTGAAAGAGTAACCGAAATTTTTTATAGTTACGGTTTCAGAATTTCACGAAACAGAGTTTGCTAATTTTCTGAAATATTTTGGTTATTTTCTGAAATCTTTTGATAATTTTCTGCATTTTTTTCGTAATTTTTTGAAAATGTTTCTTAATTTTGTTTCGCGAAATTCTGAAACGGTAACAGTAAAAAACTTCTGTTATTATTTCAGAAAATTCCTAGAGAAATTTCTAACAGTGAGGTAGCGATTTCACAGAAAATAATTATTTTAATTTGGAAAAAATTCCGATTTTGTCGACATTTCTTCGCAAAAATTTTTGGCATTGAATAGGACAATACTGACTATTAAAAATGGCAATCACGTCTTTTTCTTCAGTCCTCTTTGTTTTTCAGTTGAATTTTTTTTAAAAAAGAAAATGACGGCTGCAAGTTGTAATTTTACAATTACGCTCGTACAAATATCGATTATTTTAATGCATAATAGTCGAAAATATGAAGAATTGGGATGAAAAATCCTCAAACTCGGGATATAGAATAGTATTTACAATTCCTTGTGACTGATTTTCACTTAATTTCCGATGTTTCAGTACTATTACGAACGTATGAAATTCAAAATGAACATTCAAACTTTTGATATATCAATAATCAGTTTATAAGTGTGCAGCACGACAATGATTATGAACGCCTTGTTGTATGTTACTATTACTTTTGTATGTTTAATATACAAAACACAATAATAGCAAACATTATTTTTTCATTGCTTCTATATATGCATTTCAAATACAAGAAGGAAATGAAACATAAAGAAAAATATTTTAAAAATAAAAAAGATATCAAAATGACACTCCAAATAGATAACTCTATTCTGTCTATTATACGTAATGTAAGCCCTTTATATTTGGCTGTTTTAAAATTAATGAAATTGCATTTTAATTCCTTTTAAATATTATTGGATATGCACTGATTTTTGTTATTGTTTTACATGTGAGAAATCATAATTATATTTTGGTTGCTATCGTAAGTAATGCATGGTTTTTTCTATTTTTTTAACAGTTATTTAAGGGCAGATCTGACAAAAATAATATGTTGTATAGAAAAATTAGAGCGGTAGATTAGTTCATAACAAGAGAGAGGAAGTACAGGTCGAAAAACTAAGTAGGCTGATATAATAAAACAACGCAATTTAAACTAAAAATGTAATGCAGGTTGTTGGTGGGCTATCTCAGATTTGTTGGTTCCATACGAATTGAAGAGAACTTTTCAATAATTGATTATTAATGGTATCAATGTAATCCTGATAAACATTAATGACACTTACATAAAATATGATGTTAATTACGAAAATTAAGTGATGAAAAATTGCAAATCGATAAAATAAAACTACAAGTAGAAAAATAGTTGCTTTTATAAGGAAAAGTAATAAGAATAGGTATCAACTAGAAAATGTCACTGGAGCATTTTAAATACTTTTTATTGCTGGAGTAACTACCGTTGTACTGATTAACTATTTTTTTCCGTGCATGAATCCCGTTAGCGAAACCATTTCGATTATAAAAAATTAAAACCTTGAAGGCAAACGGAGATAAAAAGTAAAAAACGGTTTAATCACGGAATTAACATGAATACAATCTACGTCATATTAACAGGAATAATGAAAAGACCGCTTTCAGAAAGTACCTTTTGTTACATGATATTCGCGTTAAAGAGAACATCGACGTTCGCAATAAAAATGCTTTTCAGCGATTCGAAATTTGAATAAAAATGCTTCTGTATGCGGATGTCGATCGTTTTACTAACAGAAAATATTAATGATAGAGTGTATTATAAACCTTAAAATACTTTCCAAATATATTATTATAATTGTAAACATCTTAGTTGTTAATGTAGTTGGTTTAGTAGAAATGTACAGTCATATTTTTTCTATTATTTTAAGGAGGATTCTAATCTAGTCGCTGACGATCTGGGGATAGGTCAGTAGAACTGGACTAAAGCTGAACTGTCGATGTACACTGCCTTTGTTTTGCGTAGATCAGCTTGTAGCTTTATTTTCTTAGTAAATAATAATTTATATTTTTAGTATGGGCTAAATGTAGTTCGGATATTGGACTATTAGTTTATGCACGTAATATAATGTTATTGATAAAAAACAATAATACTGAATTCTTTATGCTTTTAATGCCGAATTATGAATATGTCTGGATATTATAAGATCAGATGGAGGAAAATACAAATATTTTAAACTATGACAATATCCAAATCGCAAATAAACAAACATATAAAAAGATTGCATTCTTCTAAGCATGGTTTTGTAGTCAAAGTATTTTCACATTGTTTTTTAAATTAATAGTTCTCAATTATTTTTCATTCCATATAGAAGCTTCTTTTAAATATTACTACAAATGTCTTTATTAAAACTGAATCATAGAATCGAGTTTTAGACTTAACAGCTTGTGGCAGTCTGTAAAGAATTCTTTAGTATCTTAATAATCAATTTAATCTTTTTTTTTTTAATTTTCAGTATACATATAGTAATTGCCAATGTTGTTAATGATTTTATTTTGATTTCAGATAAAATATGTGTAATTTTCTAATTATATTGTACATTATATCTGAAAAAACATATTGCAGCTAATTTTTTACTTAAATTTCATTTACTATTTTCTTAGTAGCTTTAAAAACTGATAATGCAATTTGGCGACCTATCGAACTGTGAAAAATTTTTAGTAGATTAATCACTTACTCCAAAAATTTTCTGTTAATTGAACGAAAATAGAAATTCGTAGCACAAAGAGTTAACTAATTAGTGACTCCTCTAAACCGATCTCTTACACGGAAAAATATATAGTTATAGTGATTTCTTTTGAGGTAAGATGTGAACCATTTCACTCCCTTTGATATTCGTAATTTTCATATAATATCAAGATTAGTGAAATTTCCAATAATTTTTTGTTTATCGAATATCGATAACCGTAGTTACTTTTTCGATGCTGTTCATCTACCAACAAAATTTTGTATGTCCCGTTTTTTGCGTATTTTTTATCTGTTCACATTCATCAAGATAAAATCTGTATTCTTTATTGTGTAAAATTTCCTGGCCTTCATTTTTAATCCGCATTGTACTTGAAAATGAACTAAAAAAACAAAAGAAAAAATACTGGATATTTGAAAATTTTTCTACATGGCGACTTCCGTTTATCGGACAGTCAATTATTAATGTCATATCGATAATAAGAAAGCAAAAATATTTCTGATTGTAAGTCCATTTGTTGCAAAATTCTTAATGTTAAAGCCCAGATCTATCGGTTGACACGTATTAAATTAGTTAATCTTCATTTTATTTTGTCTGATTTATGCATAAAGGGATCGATGCCCAGGACTGAATTGGTCATATTATGAATGAATGTGGTCAGAATTAGTTTGTGATAAAAAATAAGTTATGTTCATTTTTTTTATAAATGCCGATTGTTTCGACGTTTCTTCGCAAGAATTGTGTGTTTTGACATTTAAGAATTCAATACTAACCATTGCAAAGGCCCTTTCTCCGCGAATTATTTTCAACAAACTAAATGGCGACTTGAAGGTGGCATCTCCAAGTCGTAATTTTTCTCTTTCTTGTTAAAATATCGATTATTTTCCAGTGTAACGATCAAAAACACGAAGTAACTAAAAATGACCATATACAATTGTAACTGTCAATAATAGACCTTTTGCCGACGCCATCTTGAAACCGTCATTTTAATTTTTGAATAAAATACTACGAGAAAAAGAACTGAGCAAAAGGGTTAGTACCTTTCGCAATGGTTAGTACTACTCTTTTCGACGACCAAAAAGGTGATTCTTGCTAACAAATGTCGAACAAAAGTAAAACAAAAATGCTTTATTTCAATTGTTTTTAACGATGTTTGGAACAAAAGTCAAAGCACTTAAAGCTGCGTCCAAGTTTTGAACTTTCGGGACTAAGGGATCAACCCCTTCGCCTATTAGCTAAAGGTATAAAGTGGGCCAAAAGTGCTGCGAGGGATTCATCCGGTCTCGACATTTCATATGCAAAATGACGGATCCAATATGGCGGAAGAAAATGCGAATTTTTATTCTAGCGAGTTAAAATTCATTACACGGGGGTTTTTAAGGTCGCTGATCACAAATCCGTTGTCAGATTTTTGCAATACAAAATGTCGAACGAAAATGCGAATTTTAATTCAGGAAAAACTAAAATGGCAATTAGAAAGTTACGTATAAATTTTTATAACTATTTGGAATATATCCATAAATAATAAATAATGATTTAAAATTATTCTTTATCCCAACATTCACATAGCTCGAAAAAAATTGATAAGAATAAATATTTCCAATTTTTTTTGAATTTTTTTCAAATTTAGAACGATATTGGAATTCCTGATGGCTGAATCTCAATTTTGCCATAGGAATCTTGAAGAGCGACCTCAAAAAACGTAGGATATGCATCTTTCAATTTTTTTTTCAGTTTCGATTTTGGTACGAAATACTTGATTAAAATTGAAGTAAAAAAATAGCCAGTTCGACATTATTAATAGGTTAAAGCAATTTTTTCACTCGAAGACTTTCAAAAAATAACATTATTAACTTATCCTTTTAACGCTCAAATGAACAGATTTTTTTCGTAAAGTTTGATCGTTCACAGCATTTTCAGAAATGTATATTTGGATTGCTCGACCATCATATCTTCTGTTTTTAGGTCCGCTTTTTCAATTGCCGCTGAGAAAAATTCCAAAAAAATGTCATTTGACCTCATTTTTTTTTCAAGAAAAAGAAAAATAGTACTGAATTCTTGCCTTTTTTTCACAAAATCGTATTTTTTTATAGGACAACATTTTTTTATCTTTTTGAAACCTTTCAAAAAACTGTTCCCGATATCCAAGGAATAAGATCAAGCATAAAAAAACTTTTTTTCAAGATGGTGGTTTCAAAATGGCGTCTGAATGAATGCTTTTTTTCTCGATTTATAAATGACTGTCTTTACATGTTTTTCTTCGTGTTTTCTAAGGTAAAATATCAGGTATGGGGGTTTTCGAAGTCGCTGATTACGATTCTGATGTCAGAATTGCAAAGTACAAGATGGCGGATCCAATATGACCGATATTTAAATTCAAATTGCCTCCAAAAACGCGTAATCTCCGAATCATCTGAATCAGGTAAAATATTTACATTACAGTAATTATCACGTTCTTTAATTTCTTCTGAGCGTATATTACTTGTCTTAGATCGTTTTTTGCAATACTTCGATTTTCTGGCACATAATTACGCTTTCTTGGAGGCATTTTGAATTTTATGGGAGTTATCAAATTCGAGATTGTGTACACCAGCAGAATAAATATTTCTAAAAGTTACAAGGTATTCTACAGACAATATTTTTGGGGTAATGTTGTTTCCACATAAAATGACAAATCAATTCCACATAGTTACAACATAATATGTATTGGTAATTAATAGAAAAATGGTTTTTTTGCATAGAACTGCTCGTTCTATAATAAACAGAAACCTAGCGGCGACTTTGTAACTGTTTACATTCATACTCATTTTCAACTTTGAACATTTTTGTATAATACGGAGTATAAAAAAATACTTGCCGTCACAACCTACTTTAGAAAGTCCAATAAAAACTATAGAGAAGTACTACAAAATTATGTAAAATAAATTTAAAAAACACAAAAATGTAAAAAACAAACAAAACAAAACCCCCGTAAATGAAATTCCTGGACCATTTAAATAAGAACCAACGAATTTAGATTTAAATATCGGTCATATTGGATCCGCCATCTTGTACTTTGCAATTCGGATATCAGAATCGTAATCAGCGACCTCGAAAACCCCCATACCTGATATTTTACCTTAGAAAACAGGAAGAAAAACATGTAAAGACAGTATAATTTATAAATCGAGAAAAAAAGCATTCATTCAGACGCCATTTTGAAACTGCAATTTTGAAAGAAAAGTTTTTTTGTGCATGATCTTATTCCTCGGATATCAGGATCACTTTTTTGAATGGTTTCAAAAAGATAAAAAAATGTTTTCCTATCAAAAAATACGAATTTATGAAAATACACTACTATTTTTCTTTTTCTTGAAAAAATGAGGTTCAATTACATTTTTTCGAATTTTTCTTAGCGGAATTTGAAAGAGCGGATCTAAAACATAAGATATGATGGTCGAGCAATCCAAATATACATTTCTGAAAATGCTGTGAACGATCAAACTTGACGAAAAAAAACGCGTTCATTTGGTTGTTAAAGGGTTAAAAAAAAAGAATTCTTTAGTTGCATTTGAAACAGTATTTACTCCTTTTCCTATTTTCAGAACTAAAAAAATATTTACGCCGAGCTCAGAAAAAAATTAGTCATCCAGTAACTTTCTTCTATTTAAAAGCACAAACGTGTAATTAATTACTTTTCTAATATAGTGAAAATGTTATCGTTTAATAAATCACCCTTCATTTTCATCGCGGGTATGTCTTCCTGAAGCTATGATTCACAATTAACGAATGTGCATATAGTGACGACCCGAAAAAAGCAAGGGAGAGAGCTAATCGTCCCACATAGTGTAACGACGGTAAACAATGCGCGTCACGCCAGGGTCGTGCCAAGCCAACCCGAGTTTCTCGCCCCTTGCGAATTCCAGCAAATCGGCGCCGGCGCATCGCTCGGGCCGGAAATGAGGTGTTACGGCCCTGGCGGTGAATTCACCTTACATGTCCGGAGGTTGGCATACGTCGGTAGATCGGTGTTCCAGGCGGGTAGGTCGGTAGTAGTTCCAGCGCCACTGATCGCAGTAGAGTCAGTCGGCACTCGGTCAGACGGCGTGGAGGGGTCCGCTCTCGCTGGCTACCCGGAGGGCGGGCAGTTCGGCCTGGTGGGTCGCGCGCGGCACGTATACCCAGGGTAGCGCTCGGCGCTAGCTATCGCGGCTTGATTAATCGATTGATTAATACGTTAATTAGCCGGGAAAACAGAACCGCCAGGAGGAGATCGACCCAGGAAGTGAGGAAACGATAGAGTGCAACCGGATGTTCGAGGGATCCACATACTCACCTACCCAAACACATACCCACACACATACCCACACACTTGACGCATCCTAGACGCACTAGTTCACATCAGGAAACACCCTCTGACGTCGCACCGCGGGAAGTCGCACTTTCGTAATTCGCTCTTGGCCCGCTAACCCATTAACAAAAGGCACGATAGGAAATGCAACCGATCTGGGAAAAAGACAGACCGAAATGCCTCTGGACGTTTTTTTAAGGATTTCGTATACACGAATCTAGGAGGCTGCCGTTCAACGGGGTGGAACAATAAGTGCTGCAACCTTCACGAGGAAGGAAGTGTAAGTCGGAATTTCCTTAAGGCATCGCAGCGGAGCACACCATGCGCCGTGGGTACACGCATGTGACGTCACTCCACGCGTTTCGTTGTTTCAATGGTGCGTGTGCTTCAGGGGTTTCGAGAAACCGGTTGCTGTAACGAGAAGGCACAGTTCCTTTAATTTGGTGATGATTATTGGTTCCGTTGGTTCCTTGCCTCATGGTGATAAACTCCAAAGTGACTGGAGGAGTTTTTGATCTTCAATTTTTGGTGGAATTATTTTCGAGGTAGTAATAATTTAGGGAAACGATTAAGAAGGTAGATACTTGAGACATTAAAGTAGTTTACCTGCTATTCAGGAACACATTTTGCATTTCTCTTAATTAGATAAATCTGTGGTCGCTAGAAAAAACTGGTAAATACAATTTTTGTTAAAATTGGAAAATTACCGAATACATGACCGATATTTTATTTACCATCAATCTATCTGATGACAATTATTAAATACCACATTTTATAAGCATTTAAAAAAATTAAAACCATATAAATACTACTTTAAAGAAGAAAACCAGAGGAGCTGCATATGTTTCTAGGAAAACAAATCAATAAAAAAATCACAATATTTAGAATAACCCGATGACATCAGATAAACTAGGAAATTAGTCTTTGATGCTTACCATAATATTGAAATTGGGATATAAATAAGTACTTGTATTAAATGAAAACATTTTTTGTACAAAATTCTTATTTACCACGTTAAAGCTATAGGGGAAATGGATAGTGGAAGAAAAACATGGACAAATTTCTACTAGGGGTGTTAATAATTTAGAAATGTTGAAATGTACTAATCATTCAGTTCATTTCACTTCTGAGTCCTTTTTCGTGTTATTGAATGACGAATATAGATGCTGTAGAACAGTATGTAAAAATTAACTAAAAATATGAAACTTGTAGAAAAATTAAGTAATTAATCATGATTCTCATCTGTTGAGATTTAAATACTTAATGTAGCCCTATAAACTTTCAACATGGCTAAAAATTCGAACTTTGATTGCGCATGCATTAGAACGTTAATCCAATAGTAAAAATTTGGGATTTATGTATGAAACTTTAAATGCTTTTTTCTTGCGTTTTCTAAAACTGTAGTTAAATAGTTTTTATTATAACCACCGATATATTAAATTCTTGAAAAAGAATTTTCAATTTGTTCTGCAAAAAATATATAAAAAAATTAATTTGCTTTAAAAATGTTACTGTTGAAGAATGTACTTTCTTTAAGTTAATTAAGTTTCAACATTTTACGAAAATAGTCCAAGAGTTATAAAAATATGCCACATTTCGTGGTGTATACAAAAATTACCTTAAGAAATCGTTTCTTGTTGAACTTGTCTTGATGGAAAGGATACACTGAAAAAAGTGTCAAGTAAAATGAGATTGCATTAATGTAATAATTTCTAACAATTTTTGTGGTGAAATTACAGATTTGTTGTAATTTCTCATTGATTTCTCGACGATTTTTACCATAAACATATTAATACTACAATAAAAGTGTAATTTTTCCACGAAAATCATCGGACACATAAATACCACTGATAATCGTAAAATTTACATTAAAATGGAAAAATTATAAATTGTAATATTACAGCAATTATGTAAGCTCCCAATAGTTTTGTGCGATATCACAGTGCAGTCAGTGTAAAAGTAACCTGACTGGTGTAAAATTCCCCTAATCTTGTATTAAAATTACATTGTTCCAAGGTAATTTTACACCGATATGTTATATTTTACCAGCTCTTGGTAAATTTCCTGCGATTATCAGTGGTATTTTTGTGTCCTACGGTTTTCGTGGTAAATTTACATCAACATTTTTTACAGTGTATGTTACTAAGATATTAGAATGAATTATTTAAAATATTATAAATATTTGTCAATGCGGTTATAAACGAAATAAATGAAATTAGGTGAAGGTATATAGTAAACATATGAAAGACGAAATACTTAAAAACAATTGAACCTCTGTACACATAGCTATATGGCAAGTTTGTAACAACTTTTTCAATTTATTGCTGGTCTGTTGCTCCGTGTTTCGATATTTCTTTACTCAAGTCGATAGTTGTATCACTTTCATTTTTTGTTTCTACATTTTTATTCGTTTTTCAGTATTTTAGATACTTCAATATTTGAAAAACGTAACGCAATGGTTAACAACTTTCTTATACCTTTAACTTGAAGAATATAAGTAGAATACATAGAAAACTGACAAAGTTTTTGAGGGACTTTTAGAATTACAGTAAAAAGAAATAATTCGGTTTGCGGTTGTAATTAAGTATTGAGATTAGTTAATAATGTGAGATGTTAAATTAATACTACTTATTATTATTTGTGATTACTGCATTAATACTAAAATTAAACATTCGCCTGTAAACCGTCAATTTTATAAATATTCCTACACTGAAAACACATTTGTGATTTTTACAACTCTTTGTTATTCAATTCAGTTAATTAAATAAACTAATTACACAGGCCTGCATAACGGGGTTATGTCAGAAGTAATTTGTTGCGTAGAATCCGAATCCTGGATTTCGAGATATTTGAGGTTATGTACCTAAAAAATTCAGATTTTTGCTACTCTTGAAGACACAAGAAAACAGAACATTTTGATTGGGGATTTCCATTAGTTGGATCATATTGTACTATTCTTTTGCTTTAATTTGAGAATCGCAGAGTTAACTTGCGATTTTTTCTTCACCTAGTTATGCCATTTTGAAATTACGTTTGAGTTAAATATTTGTACTGGAGGGGTGTTTGACGTTGTCGAACACGAATTTGATGTCGACATATTAAAATTTTCAAATTCAAGAAAGCGTACTCAAAATGACGCATAGCAAAGTTTTTAAAAATATTAACAATTTTCAAACGGATTTTTAGTTGTAAATATCCACAGTTTTTAAAGTTGTTTAAATAGTTATAGAAATTTGAAAGTTTAAAATTTGAGCTTGTCTAATCTTAACCAACTTCGGTAATTATTTTACAGTGTTTTAACATTTTCGATTGTAGAACGAAATGTAAACTTGCTGTATTTTCTTGTCGAAAGAGTTTTTAAAGTAGTTCTATTTTGAGTTACTAACGCTTAGTATACAGAGAAAAGTATACTTTTATGTCAACATAATATTAATTTTACGCGAGAAACATTCTTTCTGCATTCTGCGTCTAAAAAATATATGAGTTTTAAGAGAAGTCTAGTATTAAAATACAGCGAAAATGGATACTTGATTCAGCTACTTGAAAGTTAATCGAAAAATGCTATAACGCTAGTTAGTCTAAGTAGCATACAAATCGTGACTAATCAAACTACTTTGAATTAATTAAACTATAAATACTAATTCGTAAACTATGTTAAAGGTAGTATTTAGCTACTTAAAAAAAGATCTCTAAATGAAAAATGTAGTTGATTCAACTATTTAGTATAAGTCAAACAATGAATAATAAAACGTACTTAAATTGTGCATTGTCTTCAATAATGATTTATCCATTTTAAATTTAAACATTTAACTCGATGATTTTCTGTTGTATTATGATGGTTTCACTAATTATTATTATATTGAATCCGTTAAATGTTAATTATCGAAAAGGATATTCTGGCGAATGTTAGGGGAGTTCACTTTTTCTTAAAATAATTAACTAAAATATTTAATTTTAATGATATATTATCGTACTGTCAATCTAAAGCAGTCTGCTAACCTGTTATCGGATTTTTTGTCGTAAAGTTGCTAATTGCTTGTAAATTATCTTATTTTGTATCCTAATGATGCATCCTAAAATTCCTCTGTAATTGGTCACCTTTTTAAAGAGAACTTTTAAAATTTTTCTTTGTTTACATTCAATTTATCAAAAAATTTAATATTTTCTTAAGAAAAATACGTTTTCTCTCCCTTTTTCGTTAACTTTGTAATTTTAATATTAGGTTAATTAAGATTACACTTTCGAACCCGAATTCTGAAATTCAAATTTCGCATTAGACACTTAAAGACACAACTGCCATTACATAATTAATTTAGATAGTTAGGGTATTCAAATCGACAAGTACAGTAAATCAGTTACTGTGTTTATGTTGGAGCAGTAATAAACTGCAATAGGATACAAAAAAAAAACAAAAAATCGTTTTTATGGTCCCTATAACCACCTTTTTTATTGAAGCTTCTAATTTCTCAATTAGATTAACGATTTCTTTTGAGTATACTATTCTATAGTGAATACATTTAACATTTAGTACATTTAGATATAGTACGTAGTTATATAGGCCAATACGTGGTCAATATACCAGCGTCAATATTTCACTAGTGTTCCGCTATTGTTTCTCTGTCGAGCAAAATTATTGTAGCGGCTCATCCAACAGTTTACTACCACAATTACTGGATATAACATGTATTCCTCTGTGGGTTAAAATACTAAGTCATTGATCGTAATGATATTTTAATCAGTTTCGAATAAAGTCTTGCACTAGGTTGAAATAATTCGCAGTATGGTTATGAAATGTTACTTTTTACGTTACTGATTTTAAAAACAAGACGATTAAGTTTATTAAAATAAATTAATACTGTAACATTTAGAATAACATTAAACCAAATAAACCGGAAGAGATTGATTTTACACAAAGAACGTAATTATCATATGCATATTCAATTTTCGAAATTTGTAATTATTGAAAAAATAAATTGAATTTCCATTTAAGTATAATGTATGTGTATATCGAATACGAAAAATTATACCAAGATTATACTATTTTAATAGTAAAACCAACTTTAAAACTTAATACCTTCTACTATTTATGTAGTGAAATCTGCTATTTTCGTTTTTTTCGAGTAAATTAAAGTCACCTTTCTCCAAATTTCCTGATTTTCTCCATTAAGACCTAAAAATATAAAACCTATTAAATTACTGTAGTATGTCAATAGTAACAAGAATAATTTTGGATTATTCCTGACGTCACGTGTATTGCAAATTAAGATTCTGGAATTTGTAGTTTTCATGAACAAAATTTCAGTTTTTATAAGAAATTTCTCACTGCAGTCGGAATTTTGTGATCACGATGTTAGTTTTTTAATATTTAAAAAAATCGATAAAAAAAAATTTCTTATAAAAAATATACCTGATTTTTGGCTTATTTTAACATTTAAATCGCTGTATTTAATTTCGTAATTAAGAAAGCTCAATTTTAATAGTGCAAATAAAAAGTGCGACCTGGAAAATAGCAAGACACTTATAGGGTATATCTTTCAATTTTTAGGAACTTTAATTTTCTTACGAAATACTTAATTGAAATTGAAGTGAAAAATGTATTTTCCGGCGTTAATATAACCGTAGTAAATTTTCTAGTCTTAGAAGTAAAATTAAACATGAAAATGAAAAAAACAAATTTTCTCTAAATAACATAAACTACTGACTTCTTAATTTTAATGCTTCATAAGGTAATGTAATTTTCTAACAAAATTGTACTGCATGGAGAAACGTTTTCTTGGCAATTTACCTTTCTACATGGTAAATTTGAAATAGGCTTGTAGCATGGGAAAAATTGTCATCTTTATGATAAAAATAACTAACTTTTTTATATTTATATAACATTAAGGCAGAAAACATTATGTATACAATATAAAATTATTTATAGTTATTTTCAAACTTTTAAAAGATGATATTAATTCTTTTATGTCATAAAGTATTACGTGATTGTCAATAATATTATTTCTATTCGAAAATTAGAAGAAATTCTTTCCTTACAGATTACCGTTAATTATATTTGATGTAGTTTTAAATGATTTTTAAATTCGTTTGCAATCATGTAATTTATATGAATAAATTTCTGTATAGTATTTTTGGCTTTTAATATGTTATGTCAAAAGTAGTTTAGTATTATGGTAGATAAAACTATTTTATTTGCAATTTTCAAGATTACATGTATAAAGAATATCATTATGTGCTTTCAATCTTTAGTAGAACTAATTTTTTTATTGCTTCATTCATTTACGGATATAATTCGAGGAATTGTTAAATTACGCTTTTAGGAACACAAGTTGACCTAAACAATTATGTTACGACTACGTGAATGTCCGCGGAAGCTAAATTGTAGTTTCTTTTTGCACCCGACAATTTAAAGAGTGATGGTTCCAAAACTGACTTTGGTTGTAATAACTAACAAAATTGTAGCTGAAAAAAAGAACAATAATAATTAAAGATATAGTACCGATTAATAAAATTTGTGAAATAAACAAGTTACCTCTTAACTCGAACGAAATTAAACTCAGTTTAAAAATAAAATTCTCACCTAAAAGCTGTTCTTCTGCCCTCAAAAATAGTCTTGTCTTAAATTAGATTTTTTTATCGATTACTTTTCATTAAACTTGAGAGAAAGAAAAAAGTAACATATAAATTGAATGAAGTTATTGTACTCTTTATGAAAATGTATCATTTTATTGTTAAATGTTAATTGTTAAATCATACTTTTTTAAAATATATATTTGATGTCGGAGATTAAATTAACTGCTAAACTAATTTTTTAAAATGTTTTAAGCTCAGCAATACACAATTCTTAACGTAGTATTTCTGTATTTAACACAGTGTTGAATCTATTAAGAAATTAAAAGAATGAAGAAGGTGACGATTTAATACCTATAATTAAAAAAATTAGTGCTTCTTTCATTTTAATAACCAAATTATTGTTCACTCTGCTCGTGTATTTTCTGTATTATTCGAATGAATGTAGAACGGGTGGATATGCACAAAGAAAGCAGTATTTTTGAAGCAAAATTCTATTGTGTAATTAAAACTGTACCTTAATATTCCATTATGAAACCATTTTACGCATTCCACCCAGAAAATCACTTTTCCTTCGAACGAGACGCTGCATTTTAATGTAAATCGGATAAAAACGATTCGTATAAACTTCTACGTAATGCTATGCGATTTTTCTCTCTGTACTGTAAAAAATCTATTTGACCACTTTAAATGCTGTTATGTAGTTGACCATAAAGTAATAAAAGGTCTACGTTTTTAGTTATATATATCCTGTTAGTGTAATTCATTTTAGTGTTTTTATTAAATTAATAATTAGTGATTAAATTTTTATATTATGTTACGTAATTAAATTGGAACAATCTCTTTTATTTCCCTAGTAGATATATTAAGTAATTTAGGACTACTATTTTACAATAGAAATGCAGTTGAGAGGCTGTCGAACTTTAGAGTTGTTAGTCGTGGAAAAGTAGTAAAATATAAAATGATCTATCGGAATGATATTTTTTTTAATAGTTTCTCATTTTAATCGCAATTTTTCATTCCAAAAATAACTAAAGTTGCCCCTGTTTTAACTATTCTTGCACTCGTAGCTGTTATATCACATACTTCCTGAATTAAATAACTTGAATTAAACGAAATAACTTTTAGTTCAATGTTTAGTTCAATCACGATACTTTCAACCCATTAAGGCTCAAGTCAATTTTGACAAGTGAATTTTTACAAAAATTTATATTTATTTTGATAACCTATCATTTCCGATGTTTCTGAGGTTGTTTATCCGAAAGTCCCAGAGGAAAGTTTGAAAAAGTAATATAATTTTGTAAAGCAATTGGGGAATAAACGATTTTTCATCATTTTTTTATGGAAAATTATTTTTTTTTTGTCTTTACGAAGTCAAACGGAAAAGTGATCCTTATATTCAAGGAATAAATAAATATATCATGACCCGAACATATTATTTTTTCAATATGGCGGTATCAAAATGTCGACTTAAAGGATTGTTCTTTTTCTTCATTTATAAATTGAAGGTTTTAAAAGTTTTCTCCATTTACCGGCATTTTGAAAAAGCCATCTTAAAAGAAACAACAAATTTTCTGGATATGATTTTCTCCTTGGATATCAGGACAACTTTTTTGGTTTCGTAAAGAAAAGAAAAATTATTTCCCACGAAAAAATAGGAATTTATAAAAGAAAATCATGAAAAATCATTTTTTTGTAATTGTTGAAAAAATTGAGGTTAAGTCACTTATCTTAAAATTGTTTCAATGGTTTTTGGTAATATAATAAATAATCAAATTCAAGGTAAAAAGTGTTGAATATTTAAAAAATTTAATATGTATATGTAAACTTATGAATATCGATCTTAATGTACTTTTATAAATATATTTATTCAGCTACATATAAATAATATTTGAACTTATTTTCGTACAAACTAAAAAATTGAAATAAGTAGACGATCAACTATAACATGCATAGTAAAAATAATTAAAAAGTAATGTAGGTCAATAATAAAAATAAAAAATAATTTAATCTGAAGGTTATACTGCTTATATATTAATAATATAAGTTACAACAAAACTTAATGGATTGCATAAGATAAATAAGGAATGTTTAATTAATAATTGAATTAGTTGAGAAGGAAAATATTGCTTATGATAGTCATCATTCTTAGTAGATTGGGAAACTAAGAGCAAACATCGTTTAATCATATTAGACGTCATTTCAAACGTTTAATTTATTGCTGATTCGAGCAGAACTGTAATTAAAGCAGATAGTTTCTACTCTCAGGATTTGAATAAGTAGAAATTCACTTAGAGTAAGTTGTAAACCATCCAATATTGAGCTACGTTCTCTCATTGACTGAATGCATTTATACCGTACCAACTAGATATTTAGATTAATTATTGATGATCATTTGTCCTCTTTTCAGAAGGCAGGTATTAAAATTTTAATTTTTACATTCGATTCTATTATTCTCACGATTTTGATGTATATTTTGTAATTAGTAAAGGTGACTTTATTTGGATTGAATCAATTGCTCTATAAATAGGGAATAAATGCGTAATTTTTGTTTTACTATTAGTGCAGAGATATAATATTTGACCTCTTTTGAATTAAGTTTCCCCTCATAGTACTTTGTAGGTACAGAATGTTACCGACTAAAAATTATCCTAAGTATTTTCGTTACTTATGTTCTAGATAATAATTATTCACTTTACATAATTAGAATCTATACATAAATCCGATATTAAAACCTTAATTATCTTAAGAGGTCGATTACCTTATTTTGAATATTAACAGAAATTTCTTATTCGTTCTGCTGGTCAGGTGGTCTATTTCTCTATTGCGTGGGAACTAATTCCTATTAAACATGAAACTAAGTTAACAATATCTTAAATGAGCAAAGGAGCAGTTAGTTAAGTGTTATTACCACTTATAGTTAACCTACGTTTAAATGACAATTAAGAGCTTTTCTTCGGGAATAATTATTGTGTATCTAAAATTAGCCCTAATCATATTTAAGTATTAATATAATATAACTATATTTTCTTATGAGGTACGGACTTTTTTTAAGTAAAAAAAAAATTATTTTAAAAATCTTAAGAATTTTATCAATTTCCACTTTCATTTTCCAACAAATTTTCTAATAATTGAATTGCATAAACGAGTTTCTATAAAAATATTAGTATTTACACCAGGTTTCTATTTTCGTTCATCATAAGGCAATACAGTTCTTTAATATTGTTGCTTTTATAGTAAGAAATTAAAGTTAATATCCAGATTGAAATGTTTACTCTAATTTTGATTTGATTTGAAATCATTTATTTATGTCCTGGACAGAAGCGTCCGTGAACAAAACACTGTTTACAATAATGATGCAATAGACTAATAGTAATAACAAATAAAATATTGAAAATACTAAATCTAATTCTTAATCTAAGTAGTTCCGCTCGATGGTGAATTATGCAAGTTCAATGACATATATTAGTTCATAGATTATTTTTAGTAAGTACATTTTAGTAAGTATTTTTAGCATATTTATATATTTAAATTTAATTTAAATTTAATATTAAATAATTCAAAGGGTACACAAGAAAAATACGAATCGCATACGGTAAAATCCAATATGAAATAAATGTCAGCTAAAGGAAAAAATGGTTATTCTACATAGTGAAAAATTAGACTTTTTAAATGGGATTACTTTAACAATTTTTAGATAGAAATTAATTATTCAACTTGAATGACGTAGGTTAAATATTCTTTTTTTTTTTTCAAAGAAATGTCCATTAATTAAAATAAAATATTTCTTACTAGTTAAGAAATCGTCTTTAAACAATTTTCTTGCATTTACAATATTTTCTTTATAGTTGAAAATGAAACGAGGTTGAAAATAGGAGGAAAATACAGTTTTGATCGCAACATAACCTCAAATATACAACACAACTACGTTCCCTATTATACTTAACCCTTTAACGAAATTGTGTACGTTTGGTCATTAAAGGGTTAATATAAACAATATTAATTATAATTATGAATATTAAATGAATAAGTTTCAACTCTACTATGCCTTCTGAACTTTACAAAAATATATTCAAAACTTTTTTTGATTCGTAATTGTTTGCAGTAAACTAAAACAATTTTGTTAAATATAAATTTTATATGTAAATATCAAGAAAAGTATTGTGAAAGTAAATATATTATTTGTTGTTCACATTGTAGGTATTTTGATTTTTTATTTAATACCCTTATATGATTTTTCTATATTAATTTCGTTACTGAATGCAAAATATTCTACTTTAATTCCAGATTGAAAATCATTTTAGTTATCACTTACATTATGATGCCGTATGTTGTAAAATGTTTCTCAGAGATACAACTTGGCATTTCTTATGCAAATTCTTTGTCAAAGTTTTATTAAGTAATTTAAATTTCTCATGAAATCGTTATTTGGTATTAAATTCTTTTGAATCTGAACTTCAATCATGAAAGTTACCGCTGCGAAAAAGTGACCAAACGTTCTCGTAAAAACTGGCGCTTTAACTGCATTGAAGTTTAAAGGAACAAATGCGATATCCTTTATTTCGATATTACAGAAACTTAGTTGGCCTGGCTGTAAACATTAAACATATCACGAAGATCTTAATGGGCTGGATTTCAAATGCCATTTATAGCTACTGTACTGTTAGAAACTGACATTACTGAAGAGCTGTTACTACAGTTAGACAGTTTAGGAGCTTCAACTGCAGTGAAATATTTTCACAAAGATATTGTTCATCTACATTATATTCCAGGACATATATAATATATACGCTGCACGTAAATTCGTAACCTGTATTTTATTGATTGAGCTCATGCTTGACATTTATATTTTATGAATTTTCTCTTAAGACAAATATATAATAAAATGTAATTTAAGTTTTCGTTTAATTATTGTAAATGTATTTCATTACTGCATTAAGTTTTGTTTTTTTAATAAAAATTGTAGACTATGAAACCAAAAAATGGGTGAGTTTTTCAAAAAAACAAAGTCAGTATTTCTAGAAAATAAATATTGCAGAAACATTGTGGCTTTGTAAAGTTGCGACCGTCCTTTGATACATTTACAGTCATTTTTCTGTGTTGTTGTTGTTATTATTAATACTACTGATAATATATTATTTTTTCATAGCCGATTTAATCATAAAACCAAAATAGTTTTATTAAGAATACTGGTTTTATGTCAAAAGGGACGACCTAAGTAAGTCCATAAAAAAGAGTATAATTTTTATAAGCATTATTGTTTTAAAAAATGTATATTCTCTTTAAAAAAAGTTGTTGAATTCTTGTCGTAGATATAATAATTGAATCGACTTACATTACCCGAGTCGAAATTTTAACTCTTCTGAAGCTGGTTAAAAATTACACACGACCACAACAAAAAATTTGTTTTGGCAATTTAAGGATATGTGAAAAATCTGAAACGATGAGTTAACTTGGGCAAAGAATTCGTTTTCAGCCACCAAAAATCTACAAGGTCCTTCACTTCTGATTCAAGTTGTATAAAAAAAAATATTTTTTTCGAAATGTACCTACAGTGATTAATTACACTGGACCGCAAAACAGTTTTTTATTGCAGATAACTTGATTCAGAGGTACTGGATCTTATAGATTTTTGATCACTGAAAATAAAGTAGTTGTCCAATTTGACCTGTGACTTCAGATATTTCAGATATCCTAACTTCAAATTGCCAAAAAGGATACTTTTGGCTATTTTTCGGAATAGATTTCCTGATATGACGGGCCAGATCGAATAATGGATTTGTTTTCAGCGGCCAAAAATCTATAAGATCCACTATTTTTTATTCATGTGATCTCGAAACAAATTGTTTTTGTGGTCTTGTGTTATTGTATCTACAAGACTCGGCATCCCCTACATTCTCTATTTAGTACCTCCTAATAAAATTCAGGATAGTTTGGAATTTGCAGATTCTTTGTTCCATATTTCATGTATTTTTTTCGTACAATTATCACCCAATTGCTTTGACATTTTTGTCCTGGATTTCTATGAAGTGTGTAAAATTGGAGTAAAAAGGCCTGCCTTTAAGAAATTAATAATTACAATTTGTATGTGTATTTGTTGTTGGTACGTCCGTAATAATTCTACTTTGGATTCCCTTTAATTAGTCACTAATCTGGTATCAGTTTTTTGAACTTGAAAATTGTGGATCCCATATGGTTTAATAAGATTTATGTTAATTTAAATATGGTTATTGACATCCTTGTTTGTCGCACTGCAGGAGCACCAATGTGATATTAATTAAGATTACAGATGGGTATTTAAAATCCAACTAATCTACTAAACTCAGAGTTCTTAAAAACCTCTCAGTGTATCGAAACTGTGGTCATTATTTTCTTTTTTAAAAAAATGATCCACAAACATCGTGTAAGTGTCTATCCTTACCACCAATATGTTAACTGAATTTTTCCCAACATCTTTCTGAAATATTTCTAAATTGTGCAGACGAGTTTTTGGCTTCAGTAACCGTTACAAAAGTTAAATGGTTTATTCGACCGTTCATCACTCATCTCAAATATCATAAATTTTATGATAAATTTATATGTATCATGAAATACCTACGATTTTTTAACAATAAAAATGTTAATCACATGACTGCTGCATAATAAAAGAGATGAAAAGGCATTAAGAGATAAATTTATTACAATTATTTAAACAAATAAACGCTAATTATCCCATTTGCTTTTAGTATAATATATTAATAGTAATTTGAATTATCATCAAACCGTTTCTGTTTCAAAACATGATGATGACTCGAGGGCATGTTTCTACAATATGACCCTGTTGATATTAAAGCGTACGATGCTATGGAGACAAAGAAGAGTTTCATATATAGGTCACCGTTTATCATATATAATTTTTAGAAGATTTAAAAGTCCATTTTAAGAGTAGATAAGACAATTACTTTTTTGTTATCAAAAGTACCAGTTTATTAGAAAAAATATTATTTATAACTTTTAATTATTTTATGTTAAATACGTGGTCCTATGTATTACAACGAATTATAGAAGATTGATTATTCATGTGTAAAGGATATGATACACTTCTCAATTACGAATATATTTCTTAGAAATGTGTACCAAATTTTTATGAAAAATCGGGGAAATTTACTACTTTATCTGCAAAACATTTAAAATAATTTATTTTGTTTTCGTTTTTATATAACTAATAAACTATTTTAATGCATTTTTTCTTCACGATTAAGAATATATGATAATCAAATTTATCCATCGTTCTATTATTCACAAAAAATGAAATTTTCGATCGGTCATGTTGGAGCAGCCATTTTGAACTTTGCAAATTTGATTTCGGATTTGTATTTAGTTATTCAACGATTTCAAACAGTTTTCTAATCTGTAGTTTGATAAACCAAAAAACAATTGAATATTTCCATTCTATATTGTGTAATGTTGCTTCAATTGTACAAATTGCAAATTAAAACATTCTTATTACTGTCGTTAATTATCAAACTGAGGTTCATTCATTACAAAATCAATATTTTAGCAAATTTACTCGTTACGAATCTGACTTTTATGAACCAATATCAGATTTATAACCAATTTCAACCAATCTTCCTCAAGAACTGATTGCGTTAGCGAATACAGTCATTTATATTATCTTAGTTACTTTGCAGCAATCGAAAGCCTGAGCCATCGCCGCTATTATTTAAGTGACTCAATAAATCTTGGTCTGAAATACCTGGATGACCTACCGCAAATTCTTGGTTTTTGAATCACTGATAAAATTTTGAATGAAATCCTTTCATCCATAGATGAAGTATTTTCAGTGATTTTCAACGAAGCCAACGTGCAATCCATAAATCCAACAAAGCTTTCCCGGATGAATGAAAATAAAATAGCAACTCGCACGTGTCGGGACGGCAAAATTTTTCGTAGTCGGGAAATTCGCGAGGTGTGCAGCGACCTTTAAAGTTCTTGGGTTGGTTTTTTGCCCCTTTCGGCGTTGGGGAAATCGATATCGGTCCTGGAAAGGAGAGCCGAGGGGCCGTCGGACGCTTTCCACCTACGCGGAAACGGACTTTTCCGCAGGCTGCACGAAATTGCGCAAATTCAAAGGGGCGGGGGAAATTTGGAGGAAAATGCGAGACAGTAGATGACGGGGGATTCGGCACGTCTGCCAACAACCGCACCCACCAAAAAAACGCCTGGCTCTCAATTTCGCGATTCAGGAAGCTCGTTAAGTCAGGGCGAGTCGAACGGGGTAATCTCCTTCCTTCCAACCAGGGTTTTCTTCTCTGGCTCCTTGTCGTCATTTTTTTTTCACTCCGTTACAACGCACCTTTGACGTCAGCGTCGCACACTAGGGAAAACGCATTTTTTGTCTTTAATGGTTTTGCCGACGCCTTTGTTTTAAGACTTCTTTACGAGCATTCCATAGTACGTGCCGCTGGAAATAACGTAAAACTAAAAAAAAGCTGGATATATGTCGGACGTGGTAGGTCGGAAACCTCTTTGTTACTGCATTTTTAGATTTCTGAATTTTCGAAATTTATTAGATACGTATCAATACATGTATAAAAATATTGAAATATTATTCAAAAAAATAAATTATGAATATTTATTCTACCAAAAATCAACTTCTATATTAAATTTAATTGACTTCGTCCATATACTAATCAACTGACAATTATGTATATAATTTACAATAAAAACTTGTAGTAAAAATGTAGTAAAAATGTAGTAATATTGACTAAATATTCGAGTTGAATTTACTAAATACTTAGGTGTTAACCGGCAATCAAATATTGAATTAATATTACTCAATTTTGTTTTTCAATATTTAACGAGCAATAGCCGTTTTCTGGTTGAAATTAACTATAATATTTATACAATAATCCAGAGGATTACAATAATTCCCCATTTTGATTTGTTATTTTGAAATTTTAAATTTCGAGATTAAAATAATATGCAATAGTCCCTAAAAACCTTAGATAGAATTATAGAGTTAGATTAGAAATTTTAGATACGCCATTTTGTGTTTGGAATTCTATTAACATTTGGAATAATAAGTCTGAGAGGGAGTTTTGCATGCTTTTTGGACGCACATTTCTCAAATTTAACTACATTTTTGATTGAATGTTCCACGAATACGTGGATTTCATGGGCCATATTTTATGTCCCATATTGGATGACCCGACGAACAATATGAGCCCTCAAAAGGTTAATCCAAATTTTGGGCACGCTGATGATCCGGTTGTCATGAAACATCCCATATATACAAGACTGTAAAAAGAGAAAACAAATACTACAATTTTCTGTTGTATGAAACTTCAAAATACGGAGATGTAGTTGGAATATTCATAATTTGTTCTGGGCCCAATTTTTATTTCAGAATTGAAATAACAGTATCGATCGATATCTAAGATGGAAACGTAATGGCATATTAATCGGTGATTTAGAAGTCCAAGGAATGCTTTTATGACACTTGGTAATGGATCTAATAAATTGCATTCGAAATTAGAACTACTTGTAATTTATTTTCTGTACTATGCATAAGTAATCCTAAGTGACAAGTACATAAAAACTAATAGTTTGGGTATCGTTTTGTTGACTTCGAGCACTTTCTGAAAAAGAACGTTATCTGCATTACCCATTTTGTTATTAAACTTATCAAAACATGTTTTTTTAAACTTTATATTTGATTAGTATATGTCCACCCTAGGAGTTTAAAAGTTTGCTTATTGGCCTTACTATCTAAATAATAAAAACATCTATATGGAAGTTCCATAAGCTCCATACTTCTTAAGTAATAACCCTATCCATATTTTTTTGTGTGTAACCTTTGGAATTTTCGCAGTTCATTTATGCAAAGAATATCGTGAATTTTAGAGTCAAGGTGAAATAATTGCCTACACATCAATAATTTCCATTGAATTAATTTAATCATATGAATTTTTAATGATAAGCGCGATTGATTTTAGTCGGTTAGTTAGAACAATACATTATCATTTTAGGTAACTAATGCAAGATAATGTAGTTGAAATAAAATAACATCTATTATGCAAGATACATTTGTGAAAGTCTTCAATTATTCAAAAACTATGTAATAAATTAGTCCAATGGAACCGTTTTGCATCATATACATGTTTGAAGAAATTTAGTTACTAATTTTATATTATTAAAATGCTTCTAATGATTGAGTGATTTATTTATTTTTTATTACATAAAACATGTCCCAGTTCAAATAGTATCAAACTTCATATTTTATATAATTCACAATTGGAGAATCTATAATGTGATTATTTTTTTAAGCCATAACTCACACTCTTAATTTTTCGTTGGATCCCAGAAATAATGCTATGCCGTAATTAACAGGCGAAATTCTGAGATGTTTTATACCCCAGTCTATCAAACACGGATTAATTTGTATCGAAGTTGTTATGTATAGCTTTCCGAATTAATACCTAAATATATTTTTAACATTTATTAACCTGCTTTAAATAAACAGTTATAAAAGTGTATTCATAAACATTTTGGGTCGTTAATGTGTAAAATATGGTTATATCGATTAAAATGAATGAATCACATCTTGACAAAATTTTGGAAATTTTAAATAATGATTGGTAGTAATTATTTCACGTGGACTGATTAATCATGCACGAATTAAGCTATTTTTATATTATTTCCCTGTAGCCGACTCACTATGTCGTTTGGTTAATTTATTATATTTTAATAGATTTGATAATCTGAAATCACCTACATGAAAAATATGACAATCATTAGGATTAATAACTGATGTTAAATGTTTAATACGTCATGTTCTATTCTCTAAATATCCTAACCTACAATTTTATCCTTTTGCTGTCGATTAAATTTACATTGATTAAACAGACAATGTGTAACTTGATTCATCTTGAATGACTAGAATTATTACAGCGTTATATATAAAGGCAGACGCCTCAAACCTCAAACATTATAGTTAGTACATTATTTGAAAATAACCTATCACAAAAATCACGCAGTGTCATAAATAATGGTTTTATGCTTAGTTATTTGTTAAGGCAAAGTATTGTTTCACTACAAATCTATATTTATTTATGTTTTCTTTTTAAAATTTATAATTTTCTAGATGAACTTCTTGTAGTCACTAGTATATAGCCTTACTAATATGTAAATTCGATAATTTATCCATTACGATTATTTAAAATTTTGTAATAAAATTATAATGCTCTGCAAGGTAGCACCTACACAAAATCAGGTATATTTTCTGTCCAGATTCTATAAAGCATGTCCAAAGTACGGCCTTTACGAAATATTAGAAACTTGATTCAAATTTCTACCTCACGTGTATCAAGTGAAAAAAATGTTTATGTAATATTCGAATAAAAATTAAACATATAAAACTTACCTACAACGTACACTGGTATGACAGTCTCCTAGCGGAATATTCCTTGTGAATGTTTAAAATTGGAATTAATATAAGATGCAAATCCATCAGCTACTTTTAAGATATTGAAATTAACGTAATCTTATTAAAAAGAATTATATAACTAGGCCGATCCATCCTCCAATAATTGCCTTTAAAGTTTGTGCTAAATTGTGAATTTTTTATGTTATATTAAAATAACAAATCCGCTTGCACTTATTTTTCATTTTGCTATATTTGGAGTAAAAGAACCTAAATACTTTGGTATATCTTTTACGAATATATACCAATTTTTTATTTTTTTGTTTAAAATTTTGAACATAAGAAATCTATGAGTAATCTGTAATTACAATTTTTAATATTATGCCACCGTATTGGATCCGAAGTTTCGAATTTTGCAAATATAATATCAGAATTTTATTACGGGTGAAAATTCACATACTTGTAAAAATGTTTTAAAATATTACAAACTTGATAGAATTTGATATTTCGAAAATTAAAACTGGTGGTTACAAAATAATTTTTTGGTGGATTTTCATGAAATTTAGTACTCAAATATGTTTTGGATATTAATTGAAATTTATTTATGTACTTTAAATGTAATTGTTGAAAAACAGATTATCATAGTTGTAAAATATTGTTTATAAAAATCAATTAATTTTAATACAGTGAAATTAGCTGGGAAATTTACATTTTATATACTGCATTAAATTTCACAGCTTCGTCTCTATAAAGTCACGAATTAGGCGGCTGGTGTAAGATTTGAAATTTTATATTTTTTTGTTTTTGTCAATTTTGATGTTTTCTTTTTGTGTACATATAATTTTCATGTTAACGTATAGTTTTTTTAAATTTAAAATTGTTGTTGTTCACATTTCTTAATGCAAATTCTCTTGTAACAAGTTTTTAGTAATAAGTAGCAAGCAAATCCGATTAATTCATAATACCAAGACCAACACTCATTAGATAACAAGCTTTATTAAAATCCATTAAAACTTGTTTCATACACTTTTGTTGCAACTAGTGAAAATCTATTCCTAATTCTAATGTAAAAACGTTATTAATAAATAGTTAATATCACCTTATAAGTAAGTGGAAATGGTTATCACTCGCCACGGTACATTAAAGAAGTAATCGTAATCAATCGATAATAACTGGAATGGCTTTAATAAAGTGGTTTAAACGATCGATAATGTCGTAGCGGATTTGTCACCCTGCATCGTTGCAATTTATTTATTGCGTCTCTGCCAATGTGAGCATTTTATTGAGTCGTTAACCACAACGATTTTATACATTTATTACTCACTAAGCTCCGGTAAGTAACGCGAGAGATTTATACTTTATAAGGTACATACGTCAAGTTTCGAATAAATTTCATTCGATATGTGCCTTATTTCCTGCTGCGGACGGAATTTTCCCAGTTATTTGATAGCCTGCCTGTTTCATTTCAGAATTTTAGTTTTGAATTTAATTTAAATGATGTTGTAACTTAATTTGCACGAATGAACGCATATATTGCGATATGTCACCGAATTGCATTTGAACATTTTCACGACAGTTAAATATCCAGTGCTCTTAAATTTTGACTAGAAATAATTTTATAGATGGTTTCATGACGGACGATATAATTCGATCTCACTACCAGTTTAGTTACTTTGAATTATGTTTATTTGCATTGAATTTGATTATGTTCAAGAGTTAGCACTGAAGATATAAATATTTGCAAGAATTTTGTCATTAATAAACGCGTACACACGAAAATAACTTGTGGTGTCACTAAAACTGACATTCACCAAAATATCCGGATAAAAAAATTACATTTATCTGATGCTTTATGTATTTAAAATACAAAATTGAAATGATAAATTTGATTTTAGAGGTTTTATGAGGAACAAAATCGGCTTCAACTCTTCTTTTTTGACTAAATACATATCGATTATTTTTGTCAGTTCTAAAAATATATCGAGTTTCATCCGAATCGATCACTGTCACCTGGATACATTTACTTGTTAGTAGTACTGCATGTGCTTACTTTTTGCGTACGTCATATGTTTGTAATCCACAGTTTTTAAAAAAAATTCCCCCTTCAGTTTTCCATTTAATTGAAATTGACATTTTTTTTCTTGTGTGGCGATAAAATATTTTCTTAACATTTCAAATATGCAGTTAGTAAACAGTGGAATAGATTAATGAATATTTAAAATACTTTTATGGTATTAATATTTCAATAGAGTATTTATGTGAGTCATCAATTATTTAGCATATCCCATTATGTCTAGTTTCCAAAACAAAACAAATTATAAATTGATAAGTAACAACAAATTAAATTATAATGAAATGAAGTATGAAATTAAATCATTTTGAACAGTTAAAAAAAATTATTATAAATCTAAACGAATTGTTTAGTTATCACAATATTACATCATAGTTTGAAGTGTATGCCATTACTAATAAGTTACCAAAATTAATTATTTAGTATGATGCGATCATTTAACAATATTTTCAAGACGAGTGCACTTTCAATAAAAGATGTTAAAGGTTATTTAGCTTTATAATATTTTGTCATAATTGTTAAAATAACCGGATCGTACACTTTAACCATAAATTTTCGTGTCGATGTCGAATATTGGGTAATACTTCCTAACGGAAAAGAAGGATGATAAATTATGTTTCGAGCGCAATAAGTTTATTCATGAAACTTCTTCCTTGAGAACTTTAAGATTACCCAAGCAAACGCACGTCAATTAATCATTTCTTACAATATCTTACATTTGCAGCAAAAATCCATAGATTTTTAATAAATGTACAAATTTTTCATAGTGTAACTACATAAATAATATCCTAATCATTGATTGAAGGTAGGGATATATTGTATTACTATTTGTGACCACGGACCCTCAGATTTAAAGTGTCAGGGAGTGATTCTTTAATTTGATTAATATTTTGAATTTGCAACATTACTTTTGCTCAAAAGCAAACTTTCGAGGTTACTTTCTCTGTAGATCGCTCTTAATAATTAAATCATTAATTGTATTACATTTTTTTAAACTTTGTATTATCTTGATTCCTATTAATCATTAGGATGAACACATTGTACATTTAATAATATTAGTAAATTAGTATAATTTATTTCTTAGGCCTTATGTAACAGCTGTATTGTAATCTTTTTTTCATCTAAGTTCTAATTTTTTTGTAGATTATTTTACATTAGTAAGATTTATACGTAGTTTAGTTGGGCAGGGAAATTTAAATTTCAAGCTAAAGGATACACCTAAATAATAAACATCAATACTATATTTACAAACAATTTCATGGCACAATTTATTTCGAAATTGTAATTCGTTATTAAAAACGAACGGAATATGTGATGACAAAAATATCCAACGGCTCAAATCCTAAAAATATTGATAGTGATTTTTTATGAAAATTCATTGCAAAAATATCCATTAAATACATAATTTCGTCTACATAAGGTATTTTATTCTTTTTAAGTTACGATCATGACGAGTGGATCTTAGATTTTATATCGGCGTGTTATTATTAATTGTTAACTAAAAACATTAATAAACATGACTATAAACAGACAAAATTGTGTCTTTTCTAAATGATGATCTGAGCATTCAGATTTTAAAAATGTGTACAAGAATTTAACTTAAATAACATCTGCACATGACTTCGATTTCTGCAATGATGGACTGATTTTTTAAAATAATTTTGTTCATACAACATATTTAGGTGTACATTTCTTTTAAATGTAAATAAATTATAATAGGCACATTGGAAACGTTGTATAAACCAGTTTTTTAGTTAAAAAAATTAATGATCATTCAATGCAGAGTAATTCCAGCATTAGTTCATAAAAATTGCGACAGATTTAGGAATTAAAATACAATTTTGAAAGATTTTTCTTAAACGAAATATTATACTGTGATTAATTTCATATTACCAAGAAGAGATATCGATTAGATTTTAAGGTTTTAGTTAATAATTATTTTGTTTTTAGAAGTTATGAATTTAGTGTTCCATTAAGAAAAGCATTCGTCGTGATTTGTTGAAATGTTGGATTGTAAAAAGAATGATGAACTAATTGTATGTAGGTAAAAATCAAGACACGTCTTAACCTTTAAGGGATTGTAAAAATACTTTTTAGATAATTATAGGCAGTCTTTAGAATGTTCCATGCACTTATGTACAGTTTCTGAATATAACTGAAGGGAAATTGTTAATTATGCTCTTAATAAATTTTACAATAATTATACATTGATTGTTTTATAAAACTATATATATTATTATTGTCATTATATGATGAGATTTATAAGCATAATGTTATAAATACGTTTAAATTTATAGATTGCTTGAATGTATTAAGGTATAGATAAGTTGACTAACAATTTTCAAATAAAACATTCTTTTTTATTTTCATGAAACATACTTTTTGTTATTTTGGCCTATTATCTCTTGATTTTGTGCCGAAAAGAATATACATTTTTCTTTCTACGCTGGTATCCGAATTGTTTGAGGGATACACAGTGGGTCAGGAGAGGTACTTCCGAAACTACTAATATTTTTAATCTTACTAAAAACTAAAAAACATGGTTTAAAAAACAATTTTTGTAAGCGTGAACAATGAAATTCTTCAAACGATCATCTTGAGCTCTCCGCAATAGCTTTTGGGAATACCAAAAATTATATTCCAAAACCATTGGAATTGAATGTTATTATGAACTTAACAGCGCCGTCTTGTTTGACCTAATTGGACAACTATCGGGGATGACTATTAGTTGGGACTACTACTTGAGTAGCAAAGCTGGAATCACACATCTTCCACAAGTTCCGTTACTACTTAAGTAGTTAGTATTGCCATTAAAATAGAGACAACATCTACATGGAAGGAAAAATAGTTAAATCATGTCATGCATGTAACATATGCGTTATTATAAAAAAAAAACTATTTTCATTGAAACTTAGACAATAATACAGTTTTATTTACTATTTATTAACAATGAAAGATGCAAATCTAGAAACTGATACTTACGTGAATATTTTATACCATTACTACTAATTCAGTTAGTACTATTTAATCGCGAAAAGAAAGTTTGACTACTAACTAATATTTTGTTTAAATAAATATATAAACAAAAAATGAGTAATTGTTTGTAAACAATTGTTCTTGAAATTTTATATTTTATCTAATCTCAAATATTAAGTTACTTTTTTTCTTATTAAAGAATAATTACATTATATATGATATTTCCTTTTGAGTAGTAAGCCAATAATTTTGTCCACTAACAACTTTTCAAATGGTTTTTAACTGTTTATAATTAAATTATACCATTAATATATCTCGCAATCGATTGAAACATCTTTTCATAGTGCAAATTATTTATTTTTCTCTCTGTAGCCGAAGTTGTTTGCTTCGCATCTTACTACTTAAAGAGAAACATTAACTATCTAGGTATACAATAAATTTGTATACTTAAGATATTTAACATCATTGAAATTATATCAATAATAATTTATACTTATCAAAGTGTATAAACGTAGTTATGATAGTTCTGAATATTTACAACAAAGAAATTAATTTTTATATTAATATTCACCTGTAGTTCCAGAAGCAACATTAGAGAAAAAATTAATTCTAAGTCAATTTTCACCTTTATATGTAGAGTATAATTGAAAATATTTTCAGAAATTTTTAACGTATTAAATTAATAATAATTCGTATTAAATTCGAAAAATAAACTATACCGAATATGTATTTCAAAAACAAGAAATACCTTTTACTCTCTGAATTCACGCGTGTAATATTCTATATCGCATGATTTTATTTTTGAAATTATTTCACTTTACATTTCACGCTTCGCATTACACGTTAGTCCTCTCGGCTTTATATATTAAATATGTCATGTTACACGTATTTTGAAATGCACTTGTTTCACGTTTAGAGGAAAATTTTGGCTGTATATTTAAACAAGGTAAATTATACATATAGTTCTTTTTGCGTGTCACATTTAAAACATACATTTTTATAAACCTTAAATAAAATTTCGATTTACTGCAACGTCCGATAAAACTACGATAAAAACTATAACCGCAGACTCTATAGCCGACATTTTTCACGTTTGAATGGGTGAAGCAGGGTTGTGAGACAATGTATAAAAGACAACTACTGTCTCGCGAGCGCCAATTACGTAATGCAATTTACTGAACGCAATTAATTATGCACGCTGGATAACAATATGCCGTAACAATCACTTATTAAATTACTGTTATGAGATCGTTAAAACTGATTACAAAGTTATTACAGCGTATAAAACTGAATCACATACGTGATTTGCTGCACTAATACTATCAAAGAGTTCCCAGCGCGTTAATGGCAATCAAACACAAATTTTAACTCAAGTGCACATTAAAGTTAAAAGCAAAATTGTTTATATATACTAAAGCATTGTTTAACAATGGTTAATTGTTAGATGCAGTTGCGAAACAATATATGGAAAGTTAATGTTCATATAATGCTTTAGATTAACAGGAATACATTAATCCATGATATTACTTTTGAATATTTATTTTTATGGAATAATTAGGTTCTAGGCAAATTTAAGAAAAAAAATAATAGCTTGTGTTGACTTTTGTTGCATGTATCATTCAAATTTTTTTAGTGGTATTTTTAAAAATAATCGATTATTGTTACAATACAGTTGTAATGTATTTGTAATGATCTGTAGGGCCAAATCTAATAAATTTGCTATTGATAGCAAACTAAAAAATCAATGTTTATGATCCACTCTTACAATGATATACAGCCCACTCTGTATAATAATTTTTTTTTTTACAAGAATTAATGTCATTTTTCGTTTTTAGATACCGAGCTAATTTTTTGCACCTCATATTTCAGCAGACAAATCTCGGTTCCTGAATGAAATGAATAAACGACGACGCGACAATATACATATTTTCTTTTAACTCTTGTATACATTATTTCTTGTTTTGCCGACGTTAATTGCTTCTTTCTGTAAGTTGGCTAAATTTTCGGAATGTATACTTCTTTTAGTATTAGAATATTATTAATATCGTATCAAGAGCTAAAACGTGTCCACTGTCACGATGGTGGTGATTTTGTCGAGTTGAAGCCCGATGAAAAAAATTTTGCACATTGCCGTGAATGCTTAATAATTATAGTAAATTCTAGGCAATGTTTTTGCCAAAATTTATTAATAATTTTGCTACTGTCCATCTTTGTACGAACGTATATTATGATGTCTAATCTTAAATGTCCTTACTCAATTTTTGACCGTAATATAAATTCTTCTCAAATCCACAATAAAAAATAAGGGTTTCCATTAAAAAAAAACAACTTTGACCTTGGAATGACATTGAAGATCGTTGTCCAGAAGATGAAATTTCCTGATCATTAGAAATCCGTAAGAGAACATGGAGGTTCCCATTTAAAAAAAATTGAATTTGACGGTGATATAACCTTCAAGGTCATAGCCAAAGTCGAATAAAGGTTGCCATTGAATAGTCCGTAAAAATTCGAAAACGTTTGTCTGTAATATTTATTAAAAAACAAACAAATTTTTAATGTGCCGAAAATGCGAGAATTTTCGTCTTGCTATTTTTCATAGCCTTGATGTTTTCTTGATAAACAAGTTTACTTTTTAAGAATACCTTCTTCAAATGAAACTGCATAACCAAGTTCATGTCGTGGATCAAAAATTAGTGTTCCCGTTTACAAAACTTACTGTGACCTTGAAGTGGTCTTCAATATCGTGTTGAAGTCTGAATTATGTTACCTCTTAAGTCCTCTTTAAGTGCAGTCACTTTTTTTCTTCGCCAGTTATTTTTTTCAAGTCTATGCGAGAGGTTGTTTAAAATTACAAAATACGCATAGAAAAAAATCAGTGTTGACAAATAATAAAAATTGGAAGAGACGATACATTTTTTATACTCAAATGTTATATTTTTTACCCGAAAAAGAATTTGAATCGTCTGAAAAGTATTTTTATTAATAAACATTAAATTTTAATACAAAATATTAGACTTCTGAATCACCTTAACATTGATCGTAATCAGTTTTATGTATTTTGCTTAGGTTTTGACCAAATAATGTAATAAACTGAATGATTTAATAAAAATAATTGAAATTCGCGAATTTGACCTTTGTTCGTCTTTGAGGTATCCTAGGGAGATTAAAATGTACAAGCACATCACTAATAGCGTATACAAACATGTGATTTATGATATGTATATTTATGAGTAATTGAAAACGGTTGTGATTTTTCATATTTTCCAATATTTGATAGTAGCTCAAGTAATATTTTATATATCAATACTATACATCCGGTACTATCTCAATTTCATATTTCTAACTCGATACAATGAAACTGGTTGACTAGACAAAAATATTTTTTTTCGAAAAATCATGCATTAATTACTTGCTATTAGTATTTTAAACTCGTATATGGAATTATTCGTTTCCTCATTTAGGTAGAAATTGTTTACAAAACATCAATTTTCAGAAATTCGTTTCACACGATTTTAAGGGTTTGCACATTTTATTTTGCATATTTCTGAATAGTCTTTATCTTCTGCAATTAAAACGCCTAATATAGTTAATTTATACGAATCAAATTGTGAAAAAATGAACATAATAATAAACGAACATATATTACAATATCGAAGTCTTATGAAAGTGATATGTCATGTTTTAAATTTTTGATACCAAATAAAAATATCGTCTCGCGTTACTGGGTTGCATATCGTCTCGAATATCGTGCTGTTTCGTAACGGAGCGATATCCACAAAGTCGTGTACTATATGAGCTAGTATACAATGTGTGGGCACTGGCTTATTCATATAGAGAATGGGAATAATATTCGGGCGATAATGTTAGGTGTACGAATATTTTACTGAATAATTTGTATTACTATATTAATATGAAAATAGAACACATTACTACCTAAAGTAATTTTTCATTTGAATATTAATGTTTTTTCTCTTTTATATATAGTTTCTTTGTATACCGTGTTTGATATTTTTTTGAGAGTAGTGCTCATACGATTTGTATTTAAAAAAAGAAATAAAAATAAGGATAACAACTTTTTACTTTAAATTTTAGTATTTCAGACAGGATAAAAGATAGATTACGAATGTAAGTGGGTTCAACTTTTCCAAAGGGAACAATAAACAGAATGTAAATATTCCCTAAAGTAAAATATATGTTCGAAACTATTCATATAAATATCAGTTGAAATTTCAAGGATTTTCATGATTGATTTCATTGATTTAAAAGATTGAATAGTACCCAAGTAGATACATAGAAATATAATTAACTAAAATAAAAATATAATCTACAAAACATCGGTACTTGTTGTTCCTAACGTTAACAATTGTCAAGCTCACTATACAAAATGTCAAATGTCGTAAATTAAATTTCGAATACTCACGTGAAAATTTGGGACGTCATATTTGTCGCATATTAATTACATACTTTTATCGACTTCTGTAAATTCGATATAATAAATGCCTAATGGTTTGAAATGAAATTCGAAAACTCATAAAATGTTTATTGTAAGTTATTAATATATTTTAATTGGTGAATAACATAAAATTGACCAATTTTTGTTCTTAAATTCCTTGTGTTGCATTATTTATATTTAATTCCTATATTCTACAGATTTGAAAAGAAGATTTCAAGATTAAAATTACAAAGGTAACGTAAAGGTACAATATGATATTATTTTTGCGATATACTATTAAGATGGACATAAATATTTCTTATTTAATTTTTAACAACGGTTACTCTTCGAAGCCAGAATTTGTAAAAATGTTGCAAACAAATCAGCTGCAAAAAAAAATAATAGACATTTTTGGGGCAACGAATTTTTAGAATTTGGTCCTCAATTTTTCAAATGTTAAAAAAAATCGTCAGAATGAAGATTTAAGTTCGGGTTTCATTACATTATTTTTAATATTACTTATATAATTTTCAAACATATCATTTTTATTCCTATTACATTTTATTGCACAGGTAGGTTAGGATGAGTATTTAATTCCAGCGTTTAATTATTATGTTATATTCTGTAATGTTATATTTTAATAAAACGTTTCAGAGTATAGTTTTCAGACCTTGTGTAGATTTATTATGTTTGTATTCTGCTGCACGTGACAAAGAAGACCGTTCGCGAAAATTTTCATAATAGAAGAATCATAACGGCTATTTAAAGCGAACATTTAAATAACAAATTTTCAGAATATGCTGAAAAATGATTTATTTATTAATTCATTAATTACTTTTATACGGATACTAAAGCCCACAATATAATAATGTATATTAAAAACGGTATAATACTACAATTTTGTTGGAATGACAAAATCATAATTAATATATTAAATGGTTTCATGCATGAATTTAATGGAAAACCACCGGAGAAATATAACAAATATTATCTTGACAAAAACACCTATTTTGCTTTGATTAATGTAGAAATTTAGTCACAAGTTAGATATGGCATTTAGTCAAAGTAACAAATATTCTAAAATGTTGATATTTTACATATAATGTATATATATAAAAATTATTGGTTGTATTAATCGTGTTATTTTTAACATAAAAGTTTCCTTATTTTAGATATCGTATTGCTTTATCTCCAGAAAAAGAGTAGTACATCCCTCTACTCGGTACTTACGGGAATATATTCCGCAGTCGCGGTGTCATTAGTGGAAACGAACTTACTTTTAAGTCGAATAAAATACGACCTTTTTTACAATATCTTTCTTCATCGAATCTCGTTTAAAATTCGAACATAAGCGTTTTATGCATCCGATTAGAATGATCTCTGATCTTCCAAGAAAAACTTACTGTGTTGCTTTACTATTCTCGTTTACTGCCCTCTTTTATTGTATTTTTGCCGTTCTTTAGTATCATGTTGCGACGACGACCCACATTTAACCAGTATTATTTATTTCTATCATAAATATTAAAATGAAAGATGAAGGCGGTTATTTAATACTCTTGTGTGTGCTTTTTATTATATGTTTTAATGCATATATATAAGGCTAATATTAACGTTTAACATAAAACAAAGAGTTCTTTGCTGAATGGCGAGTAAAAAGATGTTGCATCTGGTGTAGCTTATTTTTCACAATAAAATCTTAAAACTGAAATGTATGGATGAACATACAAAAAATCTTTGCCATCTGTGTATAAACAAAATTTGTAAATATTTCATTTGATAGTGAATAACCAGAGATTAGAAGTAAATTTCCAGACGTGGCTGCCTATGTTGACTGTTACTACTTAAGATTCAAATTCGCCCTAATTAAGTAGTAACATTCTAGGATAACCCTTACACCTTGTTGCTAATTTCTAATTTAGAACCAAAACATCCAGTGGCAACAAAAGATAAATCAAGTTCATTTTTTAAATATATTGGAATAAACTTCAATTCTGAAAGAGTCACATATGCAAAAGTATAAATGATCTCTATTTTTGCGATATCTCTTTGAAATGTTATAAAAGCTTCATGTAATATGTCGTGTAAAACTCAATTATTCTTGCATGTATTGAATATATTCATGCGTGAAGCATTCCTATCGAAAATTTTGAAAGCATTTTTTGAATAATTGAGGCAGATATGTCGCATTATCGGAAATTTTTGTGAATTTAGTGCTAACGGTGGTTGGTTTTCGTAATTCATTAAAAATTTCGATAAAATTCGATAAAAGAAATAAAAATCATTTCTCATGTAGTTAGATAAATACTGGTCGGGTAGTTAATTTTACTACTTTTATTTAAATTGATAATTAGTTAACTTTTCTAAAGTATGTAGTTAAATTCTAAAAAGATTTTAGAATTTCCTCAAATTAATGACATAATTCCAATTCGTTATTTACTCTTATAGTCCCTTTGACTATTTTAGAATAGTTACAACAACTTACGTAGTCGCTAAATTCGCTTAAAATTTGTTTCCTTGCACTTACTATTTCGGCTTTTCTATTTTTATTATCTGCATAAATTATTATATAATGAAGCTACGAGATGGACATAAAACCATTAAACATTCTCGTATAATAGAACAATTAAATTTGGGATGAGGTGTTGTTTGGGATCGAAAAGGACCAAGGTAAAAAGGATGTATTATTTAATATTTAATAGTTTATCATTTTTTATTTAGGGTATAAAAATCAATATTTTTGTCATTTTCAATCTCCGACATTTTATAATAAGTGTAGATAATTGTTCTGGAACGTTCTAAAAATCACTAATAAACCAGAAGATGATTCCGAGTCTATCAATTCATTGTATCGAAATTAGATTATTGAAAAATTATTCAACAATTGGTTTACTCTCCATTTCATTGCTTAGTTTTACTAAATCAGAACATTATTAGTCGTCGACAATCCTGAATTTTACAGAAAGAGATTGGGTTGATATTTGGACTGTTAATGTGGACCCATATATTTTAGAAATAAGATTAGAAATTCAATAGTTTCATTATAAATCTTTAAATAATAAACTAAATCGCAAAACGCCCTTATATTAAAATAGTAAAGTAATTTTTTATCTAGCATATGCGCACATTGGCATTGAAGGAAACGGAATTCAGCAGAGCCAAGGAAGCATGCATGTTTGAACCTAATTTCTCCATAAAAATGCCCTTTACCAATTTCAAACATACTTGCAGAGAAGATGTATTTGGAACTGAAAGCATATTTCTCTGAAACAATAACTGTAAAGGCCAAGAATATTTTTCAAATTACTACAAATTCTCTTTGAACTTCCGTTTTATAATCTAAATTCTAGAAAAATAACAACAATTCGTAGATGTAGATGTAATAATTATAATCTAAATGCTGTTGTCGCATTAGGTGCAAGAATTTTTTTACTATAATGTTTGAATGTAAATAACCACCGGGACTGAAAAAACACATTTGAAGTGGATAACAAATTGTGCTAGGCTAAAAGGTTATTTATCAAATCCATGGGCGCATTCAATTTTGTGATTCTAAATATTATAAAAATATTTCCTGTTGGGACACACTCTTTTACTAAGCGTCATTTTGTAAGAATTTTAGTGCACAATGAGATCGACCCCTGACAGTTCACTTAAAAGAACATTTCAAAAAGTTACTGTATGAATACTTTTACGAGATATTTATGATGCATAGTATCGTATTTTTGTTATCGTTATTTGTTGGTTTTCAGTCTGATTACTAGGTAAACATTTAGGTTAATTTAACTTCTAATTGTTACATTCAATAAAAATAGTAAAATTAACAACCGAGTTTAGTTATTCAAAGTAAAAAAGCAGTTGTTTTTACTACTTACCTATCAACTTCCCAGCAAGATGGTTAAATTTGTCAGGTTCGTACCATTAATAGCCTAATAAATTGATGATTAGATTTTAACTATTGAGCAACATTACAAGCAAAATAGAGTACTTTAGTCTTTGGTGGTTTCACTTATCTGTAACAAGAATATTAGACAACTTACTGCGATGGTGTTGATATTTGTTGATGTATTTTTCGGTTGAACTGGATTCCTTTACAGTTCAAATTTCGAGTTGTTATGGCTTCGTTTATAAGAGAAGAGGAATCGTTTAGATCGAAATCTTTCCAGTATTGCAACATTCGAATTAGAAGTCGAGCCGCAAACTTTATTAACAATGTGATCTATAATGATAGACGAAATTAGCGATCCATGATCTAATTCTAGAAACCGACAGCGTTTGCAAATCTTTACATGTATGGGACGTTCATTTTGAGTTGGAATGTAGGCGAATGCCTATTTACCTATTTAGCATGATCAGATACTGGGGTTGCTTTATTATTTAGTTTGGTAGGTGACCTGTTTTTCTAGAGGCTATTTTCCGATCTTTGTACACCGTTTCCACTTTACGGACATTTTTTACGCAACTGGAAGAAGCTCATATATGCATTAGAATATGAAATTGTTCCACCACTATCCCCTAAACTCCCGTATACTGGCAGCACTGCCTTTGTGTGTTGCAAGGATTGTTGTATCTTCTGCAAATGTGACTATTGTGGAATAGTCGATGACTGGTAGGTCAGCTGCAGGTAACAGACATAATAATGGCTCTAGGACACTCTCTTGAAGTACTCTAGATGTAACTGGGGATTTAGTGTTCAATGTTCGCTCTCATATTTACAGCCTGAACCCCTTTATTGCCTAATAGTGGAGACCAGAGGAGAAATGCAAATTCCCTTACTGTCTCTATTCCTACCCACTTTCTATGAGAAATTGTTCGCGCTACAATGTATCTCCAGTGTTCCCTTTGAGTCTTAGAAGATATGCTCCCCAGGGAGGTAAAGGAGTGGGAGAAGCAAAGTGACAATAACGGAGTTCTGAAAATAGAGAGGTAGGGAGACGGACCATTAGAGGGTGTGGACTGTAATTTAAAAACATCTTATTATGAGTTAGGGTTTTAGTTCGAAGTTCTTAAATTTATAAACTAGTCCTTGATATCAGATCTTATCAAAGACTTAAGTTATATTTAGAAAGATATTGATACAAATTTCAAAAATTGTAAAGTTCAATATTAATCCTAGTTTCTTACCAATTAATTATTTTGTTGTTGTAGATCATCGTTGATTGATCCAGAACGAGTGTCGCAAGCAGCGTCAACAACCGGAAAAGGGTCATGTGACGTCGGGGTCTAAGAGATGCCTTCTTCGGGTAGCTGCACCGACTCCGAGGAGGACACCGAGGATGTGGCGAGCACGATGGCGAGAGGGATCGCCGCCGTCGTTTCGGGATGCGACCTCTCGCACGTGGAAGGACTGCGGTTAAAGTGGCCGCGTTTGAGACGTCACGTCACCTCCGCGAGAGCAGCCAGTGTCCTTGGAAAAATTTGCAAAACAAAATAAGCCCCAAAAATGCCGCCGAGGTGACGAAAGAACTGCTTCTTCGCCGTCGCGCGCCAAAACAAGAAACAATCAGAAAAAAAACCAAGAAAATTTCATCCCCCTCCCCTCGTACGAAGTGTCAACGAACCGGCGAATCGACGGTCAATTGGGAAAAGAAAATAAGTGATCCCGCGCATCGATATTCGTCCGATCTTGCAGATGTGCGAATCTGGTGATTCGTCTTTGCCCGTGTAATTAATTCTAGTCTTTAAGCATTTATTAGTTAGTGCAGTGCTTCGAAATATGTGAGGAGGTGCCAGGAACGAACCGTGAATCAAGCAGACCAGCGGAGTGGTCCGCGTTTTTCCAGCCACACAGGCTTTTCCGCGGTTTACCAAAGGGGCAATAACGAGGGTTTTCAGTGCTTGGTAATTGTGCGAATTTGAGATTTTTCCCTGCTTTTCGCAGCAAGTGGAAAAAGGGTGGCCGTTCGCAAACGGCTCGAGTGCGAGAGAGTGCGGATCGTGCGAGTTCACCTTAAAGAGGCAACCTGAGATCATTCGAGAGCAAGGGTGGAAGGATGCCCGGGGGGCGCAGGGGCTTGGTCGCCCCTCAGAATACCTTTTTGGAGAATATCATTCGAAGAAGCAGCAGCCAACGTGAGTTTTAAACATTTTTACTTTATTAAATATATTGGAAATTTTCACCATTCATAACCATATCAATGTGTATCCATTACAACATTTTCCATTTGTATATTAAGAAGAGTATTTTTTTTCAAGTTATTTTTAAAATTTGACCTTGAGAACGGCTGAGATTCTAGCGCATCATTTTTGTATGGCCTATTTCGTACTTTCCGGCCGCTGGGTTTACATCGAAGGCATTCCTAGCTCACCGTTTTCGAGGATGAGGCATCGATCGGCACCCAAGACACTCTCGCCTTGATATCGCGAATTACCATGAGCATTTGCGTGGGCGACGGACGAACATCCTTCCTATAAGGAGAGGAAACGAGGCGTGACGATAAAGCGAAGCCCGGCTGTCTGTCAAACCTTAGCCGAGTCTCCCGTTTCATGCATACGATTTCTCGCGTTTTTTATTTATAACACGACATTCTTTTTACGAATATGTACAATGACGCGCGTCAACCTGGAGAAATTTTATATCAAAAAGAATTCAAAAATCAAGAACAAAGGCTTTTCGAAAGAATTTTCCATCAACCTTTCTGTTTGTTTGGTGCCATTGTTTCTCTTTGAAGTTCCAAATTCTTGTTCATAAATAAACTTTCAATGGAACCTTTTTATTTCAAACCGGGCAGATATCGCCGAATCGAAATAACATTAGTCGCGAATTGTAGATGACGGGAAGATATCAATTTATTCTCCAGATTTACAAATTAGGCAATAATATTATTATTTTTCAAAATAAGAGAAAATTAAAATATATAAAACAGGGGAACCATCAAGTTCAGCACAATTTTTAAATTATAAACGTGCGTTCTTAATATTTGTTTTTCTGGTTCGAAAATTTACCGTCTGACACGTAAGGACTGAGATCACTTACGGTTCAATGACCTAGTAGTAACAGCCAATATCGGCGACGTACAGCGCTGTTACTACTTACATCCAACCCATGCATATATTCAAGCAGGATTTTACTTTTCAATATTATTTATTATTTTTCAAAACTCTCCGTTTTTCTTGAAAAACATAATGTTAAAAGAGTCTTTTAAAGAGATTTTTCATTGGTGGGGCATAAGTTGTATTATTTCATTTAATTTGTTAAAATCCGACCCACGTTACATCTTTTCATCTTTTAAAGAGGTTTCGTTAATTTCTGAATTTCTTTTCCATTCAAATTTCCTGAAACCATTAGAATACTTTTGGCGATAAGAATGAGTCGTTATAATGTAATCGATTACCAGAATAGTTTAAGATAACAACTATTTGTAAGAACTTGTTTGCAATATTTCAAAGAAAAGTAACACCTTCGGGACCGGTAAAATGGACGGTCGTAAATTTCCTGCTGTTTTTCCAATTTCTCATCCTACGCACGAATGTTTCTTTACACAATGGAATTATTTGTGTCAAATTTTAATATCGGTGTGCGTAACGGGTATTTAAATAGTCGAGAAATATTATTTAATACATTATTTAATTTATACACTTCTTTAAATTTTTAGATTCTTGGTATTATTTATGATGAGCTTATGCACATTATATCGTAATTTAAATTTTTTAGTTTTCCTTCTGTAATATAGGCAATTCAAAACTATTCAATTAGGAAACATTCATTTTTTGTTTGAAATTTGTTTATTTTATAATATGTATTAGATATACAACGACCTAAAAAACTTTAAACGCATTTTTTACATAGTTCTAGTAAGTTGAATATAAGAAATGAGGGATATTTAAATTGTTGTATTGTACTTGCCATTTTACAATTAATTTTGTTAACTTATTTAAAAAGATAATTTGATTTTTAATTCAGGGAAATATAGAAAATACACGTCAAAAAAGATACAAAAATAGTTTATTGAGAATGAATGTGCGCGCCTAGATACAAAGGTAGGATAACTAAAGCACTTTTTAATTTAAATACGTGATTCACAATACTGGCATTTGAAGTTTTAATTAACTTCGTTTTTGACCGGGTTGGTATCAGAAAAACTCGATTGATAATTTAGTTCCTCGCAACCTGCGTTAACACAATTTCTCGACCTGAAGAATACATTTTATCTACAACAATCGAATTTAAAGTGTTATTAATTTTCCTACACATGTTTTTGTAATTTTTTCAATTTATTATTACAGCAGTTAGTGTGTATTTTATTTGCACTGGTCTAATTTTTTCTTAGTTGGATCATTTATCTTATTATAGTTAGCCAAAGTCATAATCTCATTTCTCAGAAACTTCTGAACGGTAACTTTTTATCTCATAATCTACGATGATATAATAAAATTCTTTCTGTGTCTAAATCAAGTTTTAGTTTACGGCTTTCATTGGTATTATCACGCTTCTGAATAGTTCTCCATCTTTTTATACACATTTTGCATCTTATGATATTTTTCAATTTCCTTTCATATATTTTATATCCGTATTAAATACATAAAGAGGGATGGGCTTGTCAAAATAATAATATCATATAATAATATACGTAAATACGTTGAAAGGTTTTAAATTTTTAATAATCTTCAATATCACACAAGATAACACATACCATCCGCACTCAAACTTGAATAATAATTCACTAATAAGAAATATTATCTTAAATAATGACTGCTTAAAACCAATTATAAAGTAAATTTAATTTTAAAGTGTTAAATGTAGTATAGGGAATATTATAATCTGAAATTCAAAAACTTACGTATTTAAAAAAATTGTTTAATTCTTGCAACTCTTAAGAAACTCTTTACTTTACTAATATTCTTAAAAGCTTTTCACTTAACGTTGTCTCTCTTCTAGTAAGCTATGACGTTGAATCTTTTTGTATTCTCTTTTTAGGTATTTTGAACAATTTTCAAATTCATCACATCATTAAGTTCAGGTACCTGCAGTAATATAAAATACATATTGTAGATAATGTGATGGATATTTTGAGGACCGCAAATTATAAAATTTTTTTTTTTGCTGTTCACAAACACGACAAAATATTTTTTGAAAGCGAACTCATAACTAAACAAAGTTTGTAAGAGTTGTTCGTACAAAAGATAATTTGAGTAGTTGGAAGGGAATATCTTAGATATCAAAGAAACCAGTTCATTCTGCATGCAATTTTTTGAAAAATAACGACTTGTCAGTTTTGTTAAGTCTTCAGTGTATTCTTTTTCACTATAACGTCGGAGAAGAAATATTTTCAATTGAAGTGTAATTTTGAAATTGCAGGAGAAAATAAAAAAATATCATAACATATTTTCTTCACAATTTTACCGATGATTAATTACATATGTGAAACAAAAACATGTGAGACATTGCACGTGAAACGGGCAGTTGAAAACATCGATTTCACAGATTTTTTTCGTATTTTAGATGATAATATAGGGCTCCAGTTAAAATTTCAGCCAGAAATAAATGTTTGTAAACCAAGAAAAAACATTAAATGTTTAAAAAACTACAAGAAAATAACGAAAGTTTCATTTTTCCATCGCTGGTATTTTATAGTTTAAATTGTTATTATCATACTAAAATAACAAATAAGCCTACTAATTATCCTTCGTTAGAAAATAGATTTTAATTAATTACACATTTTTATGAATATTCTATAATACATCTTATCTTTATAATAATAAAAATAACATCGGTTTCATTCAGTTAATTTTGTTATATTAATGAATGCAGACTGTTGAAAGTTTATGATATTCGATAGAAAACGAGGCAATTTTCTTGGTAGCCGCAAATATCCTTTCTTGGGCTCGTTTCATGAGTAGAACTTTGTGGCGACTTGAATAAGTACTCTTGGCTGGATTTCAAGATTTCCCAATTGCTGGAATTCAAATTTTGGGTAATATTTCCACCTTTTCGTTACTTGCTCCGTTTTATTGTCGCATACACGATTTTACTTACATAGACACTTTATTAGCTTTCAACTAGATTTCGAAACTGTTAATTTTATGGCTTTATTATACACTAAAACAGTCAACTTAGAAGTAGTTAAATAATTTATTATTCGTATACTGAAATTTATTATTATTAGATTTATATAGTGAATGATATTTTCGTAGTTACAGGAGCTCTGAAATTTCGACCCTGTCCATAATATGTATCTATAAACTTTATTATTTCCTTTATTTTATTCCTTTCTTTAATTAAACTGACAATTAAATTTAATGGCTTAGGTAAATATTGATTTAAATTTAGGAAGATTTTGTTTAACTATGGTATATTCGTTTAAATATTTAATCAATCAGTTCAAGTAATTAAATAAAACCGTTTCAGTTTTTTGTAGTGAGCCTCAGCAAGGATTTTAAACCAAAAGTATTTAAGAAAAATAAATGCGAGACTTGCATGATCGATTCTCGTTGAAACAAATGCGACCGTTGTATCTATCCTAGGGATTTAGCAGATTTTTACGGATTATAATTTTAAGAGCCATAACGTATATACAACAACGACAACATATAATCCACCTTTAAATTTATAATATGAATATTAAAAATGCTTTACGCGAGATCAGTGGATAATCTGTGACATATTTGCAATAAATGAATTGTTAGTATTCTGTAAATGATTGGTCGTATTGCGATTACTATTAGATTAATTTTAGTAATATTAGAATTTGTCATATTCTGAACATTAAATTAAATAAACAATTAAGTTTTGCTCGGTAATACGTTCCTCTTACAAATTGTGGTAATCACAATTATACTTAATTGTTTATTTAATTTAATTAAAGTGGTCAAGAATTATACCTGAATTTATTTAATTATTATTTTCTGAACATTAATCGTAAGAATTCAAAATGGTTTTACATATATTTAGTGTTTACAAGTAGAGTCCTGGTATAATTGCGTCTCGCTATATTTACGTCCCAGAATATTTGCCCGGTTCCGTCTCGATATATTTACCTGTCGCCGCTCTCTTTTCCTCCACCTTTCGGGGTGGGGCCTCAGGAAGGGCTTTCTATGATGCCACGAACACAATACTACTGCCGGGAGTGGAAGAAGTTCCCCTTCTTTTGGTAAATATAACGAGACGGAAGTGGAAGGTGACGAACCGAGTGGGTAAACATACCAGGACTCTACTGTACTTGTATTTGAATTTAAACTTTGTTCCTTAAAATATATTTGCATGGAGAATGTTTAATCGAACTTACATGGTTTGTCTCTATAATGCTTTAATGTTCTTTAAGTTCTTTAATTTTCTAATGAAAACCGTGCACATCGTGGATTAAGAGTGTAATCTGCTACATTCCTGAGCCACAAGTATCAAAATCTGAAGTTATGGATTTTCAATTTTCGGACATGCTTGGTTTATAATATTATCATTATCAAACGAAAATTAAAAGAGCTCCCGGATTTCATTTTGACCCTTTAATACCCAAATGTAAACAGTTTTTTCATGAACTTTGATATTATATTTTAGCATTTAAACTCCACGAGAAACATTTTTCATTAGTCATTTCTTATTGGCCAAGATCCAATCTCTTTCCAATGATGCATGTCATTATTTTTCAAATTGTGAAATAAACAAGTTGTACACGTTTTTAAAAAACAAAACATGAAATTGTTTGGTTTTATTTTCGATTTATCATATTTCAAAACAGTTGATTATTTTTGTTTACCCAAAGTTGCCATATATTTTTTTGGACATTATCGTGCATAATTATTAATTTTCAAGCGTTAATTTTGAGCTATAATGAAATTTGTAATATATGCAAGTTATTCTCATTCCACAAAGTTTACATTAAAGGAGAAGTAAATTATTATGATTAATTTCTAAATTCACGAACCTAACCTCAATTAGCCGGAAGTTATGAAGAGAATGTAATCTGCCACATAACAAACTTTACGAACTTTATTGTATTTTTTTATTTTATTATATAAAAATTCGTTTGTACACGGTTAGTAATTATTCGCCTCAATATCGCTACAAATTGACTGATGAAATTCGGCTGAATTATTCATGCGAATGAATCAAATCTGCAGATCACGAGAATTTTCGTTAATGAAGCTCGCTTGCAGGCTGAATTTTTCTCTGCGATCCGACATATTTTCGAGGGGGCAAAATCGAGTTTCGTCAAAAAAGGCGAATGTCATTTGCACATTCATACGCGAAGCGTTTAGCGGTCCATTGTCTCTTTTTTGTACTCGGCCTCTTTATTCAAGCTTGGGATTCCCGCTGGTGCGCGCATCCCAAAACTCGGGGGCGGAGGTACGGGGGTTTGGGGGTGGCGAAGGGATGTTGTACTCAAAGGCTGTCTTTCCGTTTCTGGGAGCTACGTCCCCGGGAGATTACGACGTTACGCCATGTTAAGACCTGCTTGCGCGTTTTGTCGAGCTTAAACGGGCCTCTTTTACCGTATCTTACCCTCTCATATTATCCAACGTCTAATGTGTAATATATGTAATATATATGATTTTTTCAAAAATAATTAAAAGGATTTAGAACATTTTGATGAAAAATTATACTTCACAACGTGAATTGGCATATTAGATAAATGAATTCGTTAAGATGATTTGGGTAAGAGAAAAGCAAGGCGCGGGTGGTCGAGAAACCGACACACCAAAAACCGGAAGTAAAAAAACCGACCGTCAAACAGCCGACAAACCCAATGAAAGGTTTTTTGTCCTATGGCTTTTGATTTTCGTTTTTTTACAGGTTTGTCGGTTTGTCGATCCGCACCCGTAAAAAAGGTTCCGATTTCATAACAAATTTGTCATTATATGACATTCAATTCGAAAATAACAGACAATCGCAACACAATAATAAAATTAGTTATCTCGATGTTAGAATTATTATTCCAGCATATGAAAACTTAAAACTAGAATGAAATATTTCAATATACAATCGATATAATTTATGATTTGGAAGATGGCACTATAAAATGTTCAGGTACATAATTTAACCCATTAAGTCCCAAATGGACATTTTTTCAGTACAATTGTCAACGGTTGTATTTTGTGTAAAAAAAGGTTCTAAATAATTAGGCATAAGGCATATCTGACGTAAAATTAACCGAACTTTCGGCATCTGCTATTAGATTTTTCAAAAAATACAACAGTGAAAAACTGTATGCGATTTAAAAAAAAACATGCATTTTTCAAATGAACTTTTTTCTTATTTCGTCTTTTCACATTGAAATCGTTTCAGAATTCCTCTAAAGGGTAAAGAGATCGTGGGCTCGAACCTTAAACATTAAAATGTGTCTACACCCATTTTGAAAATAAAGGTGAAAGCATCCAAAATATGGCGGCTCAAACACAAAGAAACCAGCGTAAAATTCTGGAATTTTTTATTCGAAAACGATAGACTTTAGGAAAAAATGTTACAGAACAAAAAGTTCTTACAATTGATCAATGAATACGCTGAATTTTTTTCAGAATTTTTTGAACATTTTTTCATTTTTCAAAATCCTGAAATTTTCAAAATAAAAAAAATGTTCAAAAGTGTTCAAAGATATTTCTTAGACGTGCATTCGTAGAAATGTTTAAGGGGATGTGTTGCCCTTTCATCAAGGGATTTTCAGCAAAAATAATACAAATTTGTAAGAAAAACAGTATGAAATATAATAGGATTCGCATCATTCAAGGCAACTATTGCACGAATAAAAAAATTATATGCAGTGCAAACAAGTGGACCTTCAGGTATTCTTAAAGAGGTAATAAAAATATATATTGTCTCAGTTAAAGTTCATATATTATTTTGAAATATTCAGACAAATATATATTTGAATCCATAAATTGGTTCAGTGTAAGCCAAATGCTTGTTAACTTTTGCAACAAGCGTCGGTATTTAAATATTTAATGAATGCAGTTAGTAAACACATCGTTGTTGGAAGAATTAAAATGGCAATTGAACGTGACAGCATGAGCTTCATGGTTTGATGTGTGAATACCTGGATTAAACTATCACCAAATGAAAACGAAAATACAGATTTCAAGGCAGGACTTCAGTCACGTTAGAGCAGCAACGAGTTAAAATAAAAGGCAATATAAAATGTTATGTATCAAACAACATGTAATTACAATATGTAAAATTTGAATAATATTAATGGGGATTATAAATAATATATAACAAATATCAATGAATATATTAAAATCTCGTTTCAAAAAGGCTTGGACTAATATCCAGGTAACCGACGAAAGACAAACAGATTACAAAATTTTATAAAAGCTTTACGTGAAAAAAACCAAAAAGAATAAAGAAATACAAATCATAAAAGACCATAACAGTCGACTAGAAAAATAAAGATACTTGTACAAACAGTAACTCTATAGGAAAACTGAACAAAGAGAGATCGAAAATCTATTTTTAGAACGATTTTGAAAGAACGAAACAAAAACGCGAGGAAGGCAACAAACTGGTAAAACTATATTGAAAAGATATAAAATTTTGAAAATAAAATATAACAAGTATTATTCAGTTAAAATTGTGAATTCGCAAATGAGTCAATTTCAAAGAAATCAATTAAAAATAATCAATATTTTGAAAAATAATTAGGATATTTATAGGTAAAATTAATTCGGAAACAGAAAAAATACAAATTACTACAAAAAATATGATAGTTTTCCCATTTCATCAAAACAGAGAATTTATAAAACTGAAATGTGAGTGACTGAATAAAAACTTCATATAAGGAGAAAATGATCAGAAATACTGTCTTTGTTAATAGAGGAAACATTGTAATGCAAACTTCAAATTTTCACCGTCATCGCTTCAAAAATTGAACCGATCTACGCAAAGAAAAAACATTAAATTAAGATGATAACAATCGTTATTTTGATTACCATGAACCCTGTCTTCAACCCATTAATAACTGAAATGGCATTTTTTACATTTCAACTTTAAGCAAGTAGTATAATTTAAGTTTAATTATTTAGTATCAAATTCGAAGTTAAAAAATATTGAAAATATCTTGACTGAAAATATCTTGGTGGTTGAAAATCAGTACTCGTTGGTTTTCAGGGTCGCTACCCTGCAAACACGGAATGTAACAGTTATGTAATATTTACGTAATAGTTATATTGTTACATAACTGTTACTTTTGTGTTTGCAGGGTAATTACAAATCTGATAATTCAAAATTAAAAAAAAAACGGAACAAACGTTTTTTTAAAGTTGTCCACTATATTAAAACGGCCATTTTTAATTTTGCAAAATAAACACCGAATCCATAATTACCGACCCTGACAACATCTAAGTTACAATTTTGAAGCAAATTGCATTGCAATTGAATAATTTTTGAAAAACTTTGTTATTTTTAACCATTCGTAAAATATAAAGGACCACTTGATCTTTATATTAATAATAAATAAATAATAAATAAAATAAACCTTATTATTTAGGGTTAATACGCCCAAAACACCCTCATTTTATCTCGAATCATAAAAAGTATAATTTTTCTTCTAGATAACATATATTTTAATCATTTGGCAAGCATTTTGAGGGGCGGAAAATAGGCCTTTTTTTATTAAAAATTGGTGCTAATTCTTTGTTATCATTGCTAAATTTAATGATTTAGAATTTTTCACAAGAATTATTCAAAGAGAAATAACAGAATAAATAAATACAAGAATAAAAATTAGTTCAGGTCATAATATATTATCAAACAATGTATTTCTGCGATAACTAAAAGTTTATATCTTTTTAAAATCATGCGCTCTCCATGTATGTAATATGTATTCTTTGAAGTATATTTAAAATAAAATGTTTAAAGGAATATTATATTTATTGTAGTATGCAAACAATTTTTGTAAATTTAAAAATTCAGATAGAAACAAAAAAACTTTTAGTTCATATAAATTTCGACGTTAAAAGTCCCATAGTGTAGGGAAGGTATTCCGTATACATAGAGGAAAATATAGTCATGTATTGAGATCTGTATACAAGACTTAATTAAATTAAGATCGTTAGTTAAGTATTTACATATTTTTATGTTAATCGTAATTATATTCATTGATGGTATCAATTCCAAACAGCAGTAAAACGCTGTTATAAAAATAAACTGTTTTACCGACCAATTTCAATTTGAAATAGGTCCAAATGCATTTACTTGCCCAGTTTTCCTAAAAAAACGTAATCGCAGTTCAGATTTACTCCAAGTGTAAAACGAGCGTAAATCCACTCTTAAACATCAATTTTCGCCCCTTTTATCATCGGTCGTTTCGATATCTAGCAAGACCGACATCGCGTAAGGTTTCCTACTAACGCGGAATCACCTAGAAACTGCAGGGTCGCCCGTCGAAATCGGTTTAAATTTCTATTACAACAGCTGACCTACAGCACGACTGTGGGACCGATCGATCGTTTAAATGCAGACAGTCGTCGCGTTTTTCACGTTTTTGGCCTTAATCCTTTTCCACGATCGCGCCAACACGCAAGCTCGATCCGCTTACTCCTCATTGTACTTTCGATTACATTTTTAAAATGAAGAAATTAACAGTAACGGGCTGAATAATTATCTGTATTTCATTCTTTTCATGGAGTTTTAGAGATATTGATACCCAATTTTTGAAAATAATTGATTACAAACATAAAAATTGACAACCGTTAATTTCAATGGTTTTTTTTACTTATAATTTATAAGCATTATTTGTTTATTTATTTACAATATGAACAATGTTCTCGTTTTTTTAATGACCTTGAAATTAAAAAAATACCCTAACCCAAAAATGTTTAAAAATTCACAAAAATACCAAAAAAATCCAGCAAATGTTAGAAAATTTGTGTTTTTTTTTTGCGGGAGAATTGATTCGTAGTTCATATCGAATTCGGTGAATATTTCCGGAGACTAGAAATGAAAAGGATAACAAAAATGGTGACAATTTTGTTCTATTTTTTAATGTCCAGAACTTCTAAGGCCCAATCTGAGTCAAAATTCTACCAAAAAACCTGAAAAAAAAAACATAAAATTCTGAGAAATTTTGAATATTTCTTAAGTTTTTTTTTTAATTTACTCGCTTTGTTCTTTTTTGTTTAATGGTTGGTCTAGATTATCAATTTTTTTGTCAGAAATATAGTAGTAGTAGTTTATTATGCTCCACATTACATGTGCTTACATAGACTTCCATGTCAATTCTCATCATAATCCAAATTATACAAAATACAAAAACGCCATTGACCAGGTACAGCAGGCAGCCGGCTAACTATTCATTTTCTCTCTCTCTCTCTCTCGCTCTCTCTCTCTCTCTCCCCCCTCTCTCTCTCTCTCTCTCTCTCTCTTCTCACTCGCTCTATCATTTCCATCCACCTGATTCCTCTACCATCCTCATTCAGAACATCCACACCAATTTCGCCATCCTCTCTCACATACTCGCAGTTATATCTCAAGTGTTCAACATTCACTTTCCCTTTCGCACACAGTCTACACTTTCTATCATCCTCATTCATCCAGTACATATACCCCCTCTCTTCGTTCCCACATCTCCACCTCGCTATTGTCATCAATCTTTTCCCCTCATTTCTCTTACATACTCTTATGTAAGTTGGTATACCAAGCACTCTTGTGTATCTCGCACATGACTTTGACGCTCTCACCTTTTCTCCTCTCTCTTGTTCATCAACCTCTATGTCGCTTTCTCTCAACAGTTCCCATTTATTTTCTCCCCAATCATTCAACGCCATCTGACTCATGCCTCCTCTCCATAAATAATTCTCCTTCTCAACGCTCTCTTTTGCCCATTCACTCCTAACCTTTTCCCTTTCAGTCTTTATTTTTTCTATTATGCACTTCATCGCTATCTCTCCTCCCTCCTTTCTCTAGTTTTTCCTCAAACCTGCCCGCCCTCCATCCCGTTTCCACTCTCATTTTATTTCTTTTTAACTCCTCCCTTGCTATGTATCCCGGTGTCCTCCGTTCCAGCCCCAAAATCCACTTCAATTACTTTTCTTGAACCGCCTCCACCTCCTTCCACTCCTTGAACCCCCATATCTCCACTCCATAGAATAAGATTCCCTTCACTACGCTGTCAAACAGTTTTAATCTCCATCTCACATCCCCCTTAAACTTTCTCTCCCCGAAACTCCATACCCATCCCATTGCTACCCTAGCTCTTCTAACCTTTTCCCTGATATGTTCTTTTTCTCCTCCATGCCTTGTTACCACGTACCCTAAATAATTATATTCCTTCACTTCCTCTATCCTTTCTCCTCCCCACCACTAGAATCTTTCCTTCTCTCTCACTCCCTTATTTTTAAAAACCATTACCTTAGACTTCACTATACTTTAGGTCCACAAATAACGCCCACACTTTCTTCTTCTCTTTTAATCTTCCTCCCACTATATGCTTCAAGATCTTAATATTCTCCACAGTCCCTCTTCCTCTTCTGAATCCCGCTTGCGATCTACATCACCCTCCCTTCTCCTCTAGCTCTTTCACCAACCTTCTGTTCAATATATTGGCGTATAACTTATATTCCGTGCTCGTCATCGTTACACCTCTGTAGTTTCCCGGCTCCTTTCTATCACCCCGCTTCCAAATTGGTACCACTACTCCTACCTTCCATTTCTCCGGAAACCCTTCCCCTCTCCACACCCCCTTCAAAATTTCCCCCAATCTTTTCTCCGTTCTTTCGCCTCCTTCCTTCCATGCCTCATTTTTTATACCATCAGGTCCTGCTGCTTTACTCTTTTACAGCGTTTTTATCTCCATTCTTATCTCATCGTCACTTATCCCTTCGTCTCCTACTTTATCGAATTCCCTTCTGTATCCTCCCTCCGCTATCTTTTCCTCCACTCCCCCCAGTGTTCCAATGAAGTGCTTCACCCATTCCTCCATTCCAATCTCTTTGCTTACCCCTTCCCTTTTCTTCCTTCCTTTGTTTATAAAACTCCACGCCTCTGACTCCGTCTTTATCTTTTCTATCTCCTTTTCCTCCCTTCTCTTCTGTTCCACCTCCTTCTTTTCACAAAGCTCTCAGTGCTCTTTCCTGCACTGTATAAATTCTGCATGCCTATCTTCGTTATGTTCTCTCCTGTATCTCCTTCTCGCTCTGTGCATTTCTCTCTTTTTTTCCCTGCATTCTATGTCCCACCACGGGCACCAACCTATCCCTTTCCTCTTACCCTTTCTTCTCCATTCCACTGCCCCGATTATTTCTCTTTCCAACTCCTCCCACCCCTCTTGAACCCCTACCTCTTTCCATTCTATCCTCTCCATTGCATTCCGATACCTCCTTGTCCCCTCCTCTGACCAATCCTGTACCCTTTCCTCTTCTTCCGTACTAAATAACCGTACCATAAATTTTACCACTTTGACAAGTTTTTAAAAAATTAACCGCATTTATTTACAATTATTTCAGAATTTTCGGGATGTGCATTTATTTTGTAATTTCAAGGTCATTAAATCAGCGCAAGAGGAACAACAAAAGAAAAATTTGAAGTCGTCATAAAAAGTAATTTGTAAATTTTTACGTCGTACATTATGTCTTTCTAATGAAGACATAAATACACCAGTTTGGAGACATTCATGAGACGCATGTGCATGACGTCTCAGAAATCACACAAATTTCGGACTTATCTTTTTTCTTTGATCGTACCTGGGTTTATACTGCTGCATTTAGAAAAATAGATGCCATACATTTTATGGCGTGATGTGATTCATTAGATTGCAATATTAGTATCCCTTGGAAAACTTTCCATTCTATAAATGTCATCAACAACTAATTATTTATTTAAAAAAAAAATATTTTCGAATAAATATATATTTTTATGCTCGTAATATATGCTCGTTAGAATATTTGTCTATCTAATTTTTTTCTGTTGACAGTTTTCTGAAACTCGTCTGCTCTAATAGAAATTAATCAAAAGTTTGGTACAAAAATTCACGATTTCGTTATGATGCTAACGCTGGAAAGATTGGATTGTTTTTGGATTTTTCGACAAAATTAGGATCAAAGTGAAAAGATTCGAAGCGACGTAAAATTTCCATTGTTATACCATCAGAAAAAAGTGTAAATTTTTCTAGCAAAATTTGCATTAATTTCTGTCACAGCAGAAGAGTTTTTGTCATCAGAAAAAAATGAGCTAAAAAATTAAAAGTATGCATCACGAAAATATAGTGATTTGCCCGTCCAAAACATACTTAAAAAATTATTTTGATAATGCTGTTCGCTATTAGACAAACAGCATTTAATTACAACAACTTTTATTATTTTTCATTAGTTTATTGACCGTAAGACGCTATTTGTGTAAGACTAGTTATGTGCAATCAATATATAGTCTATCGGAAATAAAATGTAGAAATATAAAGAACAATTAAAAGAAATATACGTTGAGATGAAGTTATAGAATTGTTTTTGGCAATAAAAATGTAAATCAGTAATAAAAATGAACAAATAGATTCCTTTTTAAATGTAATGTTTGCAGAAAGATAACGATTACGGTCGAAAATATCGAAAAATTCTAAATATTCAAATATACAATTAATAAAAACAGTATTCTTGATATTGATGTAAAAACAATAATAAAAACAATTATAAACAATTATGGATTTAGTGGATCATTCTAATAAATGCAGTTAAGAATAAAGTAGAATTGATTTGTCTTTTAAAAAAGACCCTCATTCGTTCTTTAAATCTGCGATATCACGGTACCATTTCCAGACCTTTCTGAAGATCTACTCACGCATTCACGAAATTCCGTCTTTTTCTTTCACGACTTCCGATAACGAGGGCTTGACGATGCGGTCTTATGGAAATGAGGATTTTTGCGACAAGATGTTCGAGTTAGATTCGCGAAATCATCATGCACCCAGGTTTTCTTGTATTCGAGCACAATGTACTTCCTTTTTTCTCGTCGTTCACTTAAAATTCGGTGGAATATATTTCAGTTTCAGATATTTATAATTGCTACCGTAATTGGAATTTTAAAATATTAAAATCTGAGCAAATAAAACCAGATTAATAGTAAATTATAATACAAAATGTTTTTATTTATTCAGATTTGAATTCAAGTTAAAATTTTAACCCTTGAGTGCATGAATTCTTTCGGGCCTAAATATGTTTATATATTTTCAAACAATTGGCATTTAAAAAAAGAAACCTACATTTCAATACTTTTTATATAGGACCACGCACTAAACCAATGGAAAAATGGGTCAATAAATTTGGCTGAAATTTTAATATGATGTAGGTAAATTGTTCCTGATCAAAGTCGCAATGGACCCAGAGCTTATAGATAGTTTATGATTTATTTAGCTCTAAAATTAAATAAATCTGTATATTTTTATTTCACTTATTAACATTTCATTACTTGGTATTTTGATATGCCGAATAATCCGGAATTCAAACTATTTAAATCATAAAAAAACACCTAATTTCATGTGTAAGGAACCAACTAAAATGACTAAAACAAAATAGTTTAAATAATACAATAATCTGCAGTAAATTAGTCGATTTATACTAAATTTAATATTCTACATATATTCTACATATATTCTATACATTAAAGCTAGTTTACAAAAATTCAAAATAATTCATCCAATTATCAGATTAATAAAAAAAGAGAGGAATAAGAAAAAATATTATATAACACTTTATTTCTAGTTAACTTTACTGGAGTATGCTTGGAACAAAAAGATATTCCAAACATTGTATAAATATAAACGTTAGGAATTGAAACTCTTGTTTCAAAAATTCTATTTTTTAATTATAAAATTTAAAATACTTGACTTTCACATTGCCCTGGATGTTTTTATTGATTTTGAAATTTAAAAATGAACTTTCGTTAAATTTTGTTGTGTATTTCTTTAGTAGACGAAGAATATTCGGTTATTATATCAAGAATTTCCTAGCAATGCTATGAATAATCTTCCATAATAAAAAAAAAATAAACTTTTTAAATAAATAGGCTTAGAAATATTTCAAACCAAAAGATTATTTGGTTTTAACATAGTAAAATAGGGAAAATTAGCGTCTCTACGATCTGAATTAAGCAATAGCTAAAAAATTGTTACTTTATGCATTTAAAGACATTTCTATTTCATTTTTCTACAACTATATCGACACGTGTTAAATTATTTCGTTACTCATAAAGTGAATATTTTGTTAATCGTATTAATATATACTGATTTTTATTAAAATGTAGTGAAAATCATTAAAGATAAAATTGTTTCGAATGTACAAAATATATTTTTAGACGTACTGCAATTTATTCTCTCAGTGTCAAATTTCAATAAAACAATAAAAAATAAATATAAAGTGCTAACCGTTTAAATTATTTACACGGTACAATGCTGTTATAAATAAAGCAATAGAAAATATATCAGTGTGGTAAACGAAGCAGAAAAGTGGTTAAAGTGAACACGGCGCCTGACCGTTGTGTAATAAATTATTTCCGCTTCCGCGGTTTATCTCTACATTTTTTTATTGTACGCGTCCCATGCGTGAGCGTCATGACGACCTCCAGTAAAAAGATTGATATATAGTTGGATACTATTTGAAATACATTGACCACATAAATTTAAAAGTCTGTGTTCCATGATATGCAGAGTATTTCTCCAATTCTTTAATATTTGTATCCAAGAAAAATATGTGTTTTTGCAGGGAATAGCTCAAGTCAATTCTGTTTCAATTTAGTTGCACACAACAACACAAAAATAAATTACAAAAAACGCTTATGTTTCTTTCGCACTTTTCAGAAACAAACATAATACGCAAAAGTGAAAAATAGTTAGCAAACCTACAGTTCCTGTTAAAAATACGTGAACGTTATGAATTTTCAAGATCGCGAGAGCAAAATAGCACATTCTATCCCTAGGGAGCAAAATAAATCTATCTGACAGTAAAATAAATTTATGACACTTTAAGTGCAAAATATTATTTTGCTTCCTATGTTGCGGGAGCAAAATAACACGCCCTACTATGAGAATAGTACTTTATGCAACTACTGAGCAAAATAGGTGTTTGCCGACGAGCGTGAGTTTGATGCCCAAGCGAATTCTCTCCCTTGTTGCATATACTATTTTCTCATTGGAGAGCGTACTATTTTGCTCCCGTGATATAGGAAGCAAAATAGTATTTTGGGAATAGAGTGAGAGAAACTTATTTTGCGCCCTGCTAAATTCATTTTGCTCCTTAGGGAGAGAATGAAAAAAATGCATTTTGCGCTCAGAGTGTGAGAAACTAATATGTGCAATAAAGAAAAACAGGCGTTTGCAGACGACTTGCTTTCTTCACTTCGCTAGGTCGTCAAACTCACACTCGTCCGCAAACACCTATTTTGCTTCCTAGTATAGTATAATAGTATATTATGAAACTAGTGCATACAACATTGCATATTCATATGTATATAATTGCATATTCACATTCGCAGAATAAACATTTACGCACATGTTTCCTACGATATTTTATGTCACTTGAGTGCGTAAAATGCGACCGAAAAATTTCAAAAGTGTGTAAAATAGCATTTTACGCATCGAATGGCATGAAATACTATTATTTTTTTATGCGTTTATCTTACTGAATATACATGAATTTTATATCGATAAAAATCATTAACTTTGAAAACCAATCACTTCAGATTTCCTGAAGACATTTTATCTGACAAACTGCAGTAAAATAATATAATTCAAGTTGTATTCTTTTGATCCAATAATAACTCTTTCCAAATAAAACTACGTCATACTATTATTGTGAAATTTGTAAAAATTGCAAGGGTGGAGTTATCTAAAGAATAAAAATACTGAATTCGTTGTAGCTAAATGTTATAAGATATCGATCATATTTTAAATGTTTACATAAGTTCCTTTATTTTTCCAAATTATATAGAATACCAACATCCCCTTCAGTTTCTCGAAAGCATATATTCCTTGGTCTCACATCACTGAATGGAAATTTTGTTCAGAATTCAATGTTTGTACGCATCGCTAAAACCAGCATGTATGTCGTTCAGAGGAACGTTTTATAAAGCAAACATTTCGAAAAGTCAATTCTTACTTTATTACACTTATAAGTGGAAATTTAAAGGTGTCGTTAAAAAAAGTCCAATTCGAACAACTCACGTCAATGCATTTGAAGGTGAGAGTTTACTGCACTCTTTACGTTGTTTAAAAGCTGAAAATCTGATACGAGAAAATTATGAAGAAACTTTTGGTAAGCCGGAAAACGCGGTGTGGCACATCTGTGTTCCCAGGAGATAACGTTGGTATTCTCTTCTTTTTCCGCCCCTTACCCTTCTTTTTCTCGCTCTGATTTACTTTTATTAATTTGACCCTTCATTTTCTGTTTTAGTTTTATTTTGCTTTCCCGTTTTCCCACTAGTTAACCTTTTAATTCTGCTTAACTCATCAACCTCCACACTTTACCAGTTTTCCGTTTTTCTGAGTGTTCGTACTCTCTGTCCATTTTTAGATGTGATTCGATTCATTTCTAACAGAAGAAAGATTTTTCCATTAGTATATTTTTTTTTATTATTTATAAAAGTTTCGCGTTTTATGTCATTATTCTATTATACGTTTATAGCTCCTAATTATCATATTAATTAATATTGATTGGACGTAGTTAGGTTCATAATCCGCAGTCTTTATTCAAGCAATGCTCAAGCATTTTTCATTTATTATAGTCATTTATTAATATAGTTGAGTTTTTAACCGTTTGATTTTAGTGCTTGATGAAAAAAAGACTTGATTTTCTTTTCACCTGTGGTCTGATCAAAATATGAAAAAAATTTCGACCGTACAATTTAAATGAAATCATCACTATATTAGCAAAATTAGTTTTAAAATGGAAATAATGCTTTTTGTAATGTTTTCGGCATAGTTTCAGGCTCGCATCCGATATTTAATTGATTTGTGCAGAAGAAAAGTAAAAATCTATTCATAGCAAACGATTTAGGTAGAATTAAGTAATGATATGGTTTTTTAATCCATTTTGTACATTATATTTAAAAAAATTGCATATAAACAACAAAATTCCAAAATTTTGTGTATGATTTACAATACAATTTTTCCAGAATTTCCTTACAGTTTTTTTGTAGCACTTTTGGATATACAACAACTTTTAGTGTACTATTAATGAAAAATCGTAAATCAATTTACTGGAGTTTTTAAGTAACATTTACAGAACCTCGTTTTAAGCAAATTTTATTAATTTACTAACATTTCTCTAAAATACTACAAACTTACGAAACAAACTATTTAGTTTTTAATGCCTTACTAAAAACAACGAACCGAAATTTTCGAAAAATTTAGATATTACAAAATTTAATTGAAAAACCATTTACCATATTCATTGTTATCCACAAAAATTATTATTATTATTACATAATTCAAACCAATTAAATACTTAACTAAAATATGTGACAGGTCTGAAGTAAAGAGAACTAATAATATTACGTAAATTCTATTTAATAAAGATTACCTATCTTATTTGGTCAATTATACTCAATTTTAATTTTTTAGTAGGATCTACTATTGATTTTTATTTAAACTGAAATGTATAACAATTCATAATTATAAGTCGATACCTTATGATGAAAAATAATCAATACTTCTCTGATGTTATTATGAAATCGCTGTTTATTGTTACAGTATGAACAAACATATTTATGTAACAAATTTACATACGAAAATTCTGAATTACTACTAAATATGACGGAGTAATGCCGAAAATTCATAAATAATTAATATTTAGTATAGTTATTTATTCTATTCCATCGCGTGATAAAATGACTAATCATACGTCAGATTGGTATTAGATATGTGATGAATTGTTCGTTTCCCGTAGATCCGTACTGATAAATAATAACGTATAATTTGGAATCGAATTGGATTAACACTATAGTTAGTTATTATGACTATAGTAAGCCAAATCTCATTCTGATCAAGAGGAATAATTCTAGTTTACTTAAAATGTTGCTGTTATAAAGATGGCATTTCAATTTCAACTTCTTCTTCGCAAAATAATTTGTTAAATAAATGTTCACGGAACAATATATTGCTAAAGACAATCGCTTTCATCTCTGAAATATTATGAACTTAAAAAATTCGAAAAGTGGTTTACACTGAAATTGTATTCAGTAGGGGAGAGGGAAGGGTTGTGGACCGGGTATGTTTTTGATCTGTAATATTTTATAGAATGAAGGAAGATACCAAAAAATGCAAGATAACTCTTTGAAAGCTGAATATAACCATCAACTTTTTATTTGGACAGATTTGTGTTTTGATCTTTCGGTAAATTTCTACGGCAAATTTTTGAAGGACGTGATTTTTGGCTGTTTTAAAAAAATGGCAGAGTTGTGAACCATCGGTTAAATCTTGATCAAAATCGTAAAAGTCGAAATGAAACACTCATAATTGTATGGAAAACGAAAAGTGCATTTATTTACAATACTTTAAGAGGCAAAACTAGTAAAGTACAAGTTGTGAAAGTAAATTGGATACGGCAGCCTTTTTGGTGTTGCGGAGGTTGTTTGTAAGGTTGACATGGCTAAAAATTGAAATAAATAAAAATGAACGTAACACAAAAAATAGAGTAAAATTACATAATAACGCTTTGTTTCAATGCATCTAATGATATTTGACAATCCTGATACAACTCTAGCGTGAAATACGGGGGGTTCTTAACCCAGCCATGACGCAAATTTGGAAACGACAAACACAAAATACTCACACTGTCAATGCGACATAAACAAATATTGGCTCGAAAAATAGAATCAAAACACTCAACAAATATGCATAACACTTACTTTTTCGGCACAAATTCAGCCACTTGGATAGCACTTTACAAACAATTCGAAAAGTTTTCAAGATCAATTGTCAATACCACGTCTGCAGCTGTCACAAGCAATCTGACTGTATGCTTTCATTTTAGCACAAAAACTGGCTCATGATAAAATACCAGCACAGAGACAGATGGCGATATCGGTCAATTATGGGAAAAAGTGTTGATGGTCCACAGCCCCTTTCCTTGAACCAGTAGTAAGAAGCAATTTAAGTAAGATATAATTATACTTAATGAATAAATATTTGATGTACCTCTTATCCAAGGATATCATGTTATTTTTATGCATTCGCCGTTTTGATTTTCAAATTTCTAATGCCGGATTCGCATTCAGCCCTGAAAATAACAAGTAAGCTTTTCAAGCTATTTGGATGCATCGTGCAACCTGATGATGTCACAAGAAATCTTGCTGTGATAATTTCGTAATTAAAACCATCAAGATGTTATATTGACCTTACTTCGATACAAAAATATATATATAATTTTAAGTATGTGAGAAAAAGTACACATGCATTATTGAAAGTAAAGGTTTGAAGTCTCAATGTTTAATGAATATTTAAAAGTCTAGAAATAAATAATTTTTGTTCCGATAAATATCATAACAAGGCTCGTCATGTCAATCTTCTTTAATGTTTAATAAAGTACGATTAACTGTGAAGAGAGCTACGTTAAAGTTATTAAATATGTATAATTACAGCATTAAGTTTTTCGAATATAAAATTCAATAAATTTGTTACAATGTTATGTAAACAGAAACTGCATAATAGTTTGCATGGGCACAGATGTATGATTATTAATTTTTTTTTTTTTTTTTTTTTTATTAATTAATTAACGGGCGGAATCGCCCTTTTTTACCAAATTGTTGCCGTATTAAATCGTAAGATTTAGCGAGAGCTGCAGATCGACTTAGAAAGATGGCGCCATACTTCACATTTGTGTATGAAATGTAGGACTGCAGAAACCTACACCAAGTACAGCAGCGGTCTTGAGTCGATTTCCGCCAGATAAACAATACTTTCGAAACGTAAACACAAACAACGTGGCTCGGCTTACTAACAGCGAGCTGCTGCTTGAAAACGAAATCGAAAAATTGTTCACCAGACGGGGATCGAACTCACGACCTACGACTTCGTAGTCCAGTGCGTTAACCGCCTGAGCCACGAAGCCGATTATAGCAATTATTTATTCTACTACTTTCGGGATCTGCTATAATGAATGGAATAAATGGCTAATGTTATTGATACATTAAGTATTGTTGTATATTGTTCATTTAGATTATAAAGAAATCAGATAACATATATTTCCATTGCGGTTGCGTAGAAATAATTGTTTTATAGTTACAAAATAAGATTTTCTGAACGTCGGCTTCTAATAGACCAAAACCTCAAAACACAAATCAACTTTTTTAAAGAGCTTTATAAGTAAAAGTTCCTTCGGAATTTCTTAATTTGAAATTAAAGGAAATATTTTAAGTCACTAAAGTGAGGGTGATGCATTTCTAAATTATTTTAAGCATAACATGAGAATTCGACTTCAAAATAACCTACCTTATTTTTTGTTTAATAACAGTAACTTTTTATATCGGCCGCAATATAAACAGCAGCAGTAGGTCCTAAATTAATAATAAAAATGTAACATTTATTTTAAAATAACAAACAAATATATTTTGTTAGCAATGAAATATTAGACTGAAGAAATTTCAGAAAAACCGGATGTTAATCAAAATATTTTTGTTTGTTCCGATTGTATATTATAAAATCATGCTACAGCGGCTTCTAGAGCAAAAATTAATAGTACACAATAATTGTACACAATTGCATATGAATTTGGCGATTATAGAATTTGATGAAAATGTATATTTTACTATTCAATAATATATATATATATTATATTTGTATAATTATGAAATAAATTAATTAGCAGAAAAAGGCTGGTTCGAAGATAGATTCGAACTCGCGACGTTCGGATTAGAAAGTAGACGTCGTAATCGTTACGTTTTTTTTTGTTTATTTTAGGTTTATTGATTATAATTGTACAGTGAAGTAATTAGGTTACACAAAACACTCAAATTTTGCCTTCCATTTGCAAATAGTTACACCGCTACCGCCGAGTATGACGATTCATTGAAAGATGAATCAGCAAATCGCTTTAGAGATCAAACATCTTTTCTAAGTAGATAAAGTGTTTTTTGTTGAGACCATCCATTTCATTGAATATATCCATTTTTTTACTAGTGTCGTGATTTAACAATCTGAATAATTAATGTAACTTCTGGAAGTAACTTCGTATGTTGATCAGCTTTTTAGTAAAGCTGATAACATATTTTGTAAATTGAATAAAATATTCGAGTACTTTCTACACGCACAAAATGAATCTCGCATAATCAAATATTTAGTAAAACTGGAAGAATATTTAGTAAAGTTAACCAAATATACGAGTGTTTAAATAATTATAACATTGCAATATTTGTTTGAATGGCTGAATTTTTTTCAGTGCATTCAATTGTATGTAACCAATTCCAAAACAACAAATCCAAAAATCGACAGTCATAAAGCAGACAGTAAAACATCTGACCCAAAAAATGGACACATCGACAAGCGGACAGCCATTTTTAAAAATATAATGGATTTGTGAATGTCGGCTTTTCGATTGTCGATATTTTGACTGTCATTTTAATTATTTATCGGGTTTTTGACCCGCAACCTGACTAAACGTCATTTTTAAAAAATTTGACAAACTGTGTACAAATGAAAGTTTATCAAGAATTCGTGTTTATTCAATATTACATTAAACATTAAATAACTTCATACAATTATATATAATTGTAATAGTCTGTATACAATTTTTTAGCAGCACACATTCTTATAAATTTATATACTATTAGACAAAAGTATAAAATGATATACACTTCATTTTTCCTCTGGTTTCGTAAAGTTTGCAGAAACTTTCATGTTCCAACTTCCACTTTATTATTTTGAAATACTTTCCTTCCCAACATTCTTGTTTTAATTCGCGTTTTCCACAAGTGTATTACAACTTAATTAGCAAATTCTTGTAGTCGAAACGAGCGAGTAATTTTTTTCATTTAAAAAAACATACAGGCATTTTTCTACCTTGTATTTTTCAACGTTTCGCGTCCGGATACTGCGTTTGTGTTCTAATTCTCCATTTCCTCCGAGCTTTCTATCAACTTTTTTTTGCTTTTTGTCCACGTGGAATTCTGGACTTTTTTACTGATAATTTTATTTTTATCCAAAGAAAAGTGCGAGTGTCGCCTTAAAACACTTTACTCGCTTTTAAAAAGGTAGCGCGTGGAAAATCGCTTAGGTTAATACGTAACGTGCAACGTATACATACATTACGTACTTGACCCAGAGCCGTTGAACGTATTCGTGGCTGCAGCATAATAAAGCGTTCGCGCCGCGAACTTTTAACGACTCGTTGCATTCTGAACTCTATACCCTAACGCATGTCCTTATCTGAGCACGTAAGTGGAAAAACAAGTTGCAAAACAAAATAAAAATCAGGTCAGGAAGTAGATATATCTAGGATCGTGTTTGTACAAATCGCGAATTAAATTCGTTCGTGTTTCAAGTATGTGTCAGAATGCAAATGCATCGTCGTCTGGAGAAATCGCTATTTCTTGACCTTGCCTGAGAAAAAAAAATTGTTTCGCTTTTTCTTCGTCGAAATTGCGGGTTAATTATGATAAACGGACGGGACCTGGACGTTGGCATCCGATTTGCGTGCAGCAGAGAAATACTTATCGAAATATTCAAAATTATCGAAATTTTCCGATCAATGTTCGATTTTTCAATTTTATAAACATATAATTTACGATATTAGGACTTGTTATGACTATTATTGTATCTTAAAAACGTTCTCAATGTCACTGAAAAGAAATATTTTTTCTAACTCATATTTCATCTAGATTCATAATCAAAAAGTATTTTACGGCTCGAATGCGATACCAGCGTACGAGGACCAGCGAAGCCGGTTTATTTTTCGGTATTGAAAGCTGTAAAAATTCGATTTCTCAGACTGCATTTTGTCCGTAAGGATTATGTTTTTGATAGCGCAGATTCATGTTATACGTAATCCGTAAAATTTCATTTTACGGACTAAAAGTAGGCCGTAAAATCGGCTTTTACAGTTATAGTACCGAAAAAAATTGTTTCTACAATTTTGATCAGAGGTGATTGTTTCGAGAACACAATCGTTAAGCGTTTATGTATTTAATATGTTTTGTTTCAAGTTTTAGATATTTTGCAATACTTACACTACAATGAAAGAGACTATCGGTATTTTTTATAACTTAAATCTAGTATTATGTCAGTGCTATTTTTCTAAAAAATATGAAACCGCTATGTTACATAATTCAATTTGGTATTGTTGGAGTCAAATGAAAATTCAAAAACTTTATGCTATTATTGATATTAGATAAATTGTGTATATTAATAATTTTAAATATCGATCTTCCGTGCTTTCAGCACATAAACTGCGTCAGAAACGGGCAAGAAAAAAGGAAAATAAAAAATGTAAATTTTGCGGGTGCCGGCCGAAATTAAAAAGCCACCAGGTAAAAATACCGACAAGCCAAAAGCCAACTGTCAAAAAACCGACACTTCAAAAACCGACAGTCGGCTTGTCGATGTATCTATTTTTTTATGTGTCAGCTTTTTGACTGTCTGTTCGATTATAGTCAATTGTTTCTTGAAAATATTCTTTAAAATTTTTAAACTTTTGTTCTATTATTATAAATAAAGGTTAGAAAACATTCGTCATTAGTCCTACAGAAAACCCATAAGCACATCGAAAAATACTCTCTATATTTTTTTATCGTGATGATTCATGCTTTATGTAGTAACTATTGAGTCACTCTAGTGTATTCGTAAATTTTCACACTTTAAGAGCGAATTTTTACTCCATTTAGTGTTTTCACTGTAAAAAGAGCGAGCATTCACTCTTTAAAAGTGATGAATCACTTTTTCACTAACGCGGCTTAATTTGAACTCTATAAAAAGTGACTTTTCACTCTAAGAAATGTGAAGGGTGAAAAAGACCAAATTAATATATGTTTACAAAACTGATTAAAAATGAGCATATATTTTTGTTTTCATTAACGTCTCAAAATACCATTAAAACTGCAGGAAAATATTCTTTTATTTTAACTTTTTTTATATTTTACAGTGTCCCACAACTCGTCGTATGGCAGGGGGAGTATCTTGACAATACTTTGAGCAACAAAGTTTAATATCAAAATTCGAGCTGACGTATTAGTCCAGGAAATGAACGAAACAAACGGGAAAAACTAAACATAAATTGCAACACGTTCGATTTTTACGTGATAATTACTTTAAAAATGAGTTAAAAACATATACGAATTTGCCAAAAATCGGAGTGGAAAGTGGTTATAAATAAATGGTTAGGTTTTCAATCATGCATTAGAGCGCTAAGCATATCAAATAAATAAAGCGAAGAAGGTCGATAAAATATCGATTTATGCGGGTTTTCACGTCTAACTCGTTTTGCTAAATACCTAACGAAAATCACGCTGAAGAGCGTTGTAGAGCCTGAAAAAACAAAAAAAATCTTTTAAGAGGCTTTAAAGAAGAGCTTTAAAAGTTGTTATACGTTTCGTTTAGATAAGTGGTATGAGTTCAGGAAAAAATCAAGATTTGGGAAAAGGAGCTGTCATAATCCTTGATAATTAAACTGCATGTCTGACTATAACATCTTTATCTACTAAAAATATTTGTCATATCGCTTTCTCAAATACCGATTTTTATATGCTAGTTTGACAGTCACATAGGTTGTGTTGGTGACTAGAAAATATGCTGTTTAATATTTTTTAACGAGTTTAGAGTCGTTATCATTGATCTTCCCTCTAGTCCATTGATACATATTTTAGTTCTCTGATGGATTGTCAACTTTCTGTGAAACATAGATGTGAAATTATTTGAGGAATAGATCGCCATTGTGGTTATACAATCTCAAATTTCATAGCGATTAAGGTATACTTTTCATATATTACTATCACGTGTATGAATAAACTACATTTTAGTTCCAGAAAAAATTGTATATTTCTGGAATAAAATATCCCAAAGTATTCCCATTTTATATATATTATGAAATTGTAAATGTATTTTTTTTTAATTTTCAAACTTTTTTATTTATGCTTTTATAATATAATATTATTTACACTTCAAAAAATAATTTTATATTTTACATAAACGTTAAAAGTAAATTAAGTTTTCTAAATTTGTGTATTCAAGACTAAATAGGTTGGGAAAGTCTAATTTTGGATCGATAACATACAAATATTTATTTTATGATTATTAGGATTATTTATAATATGTATATAAATTACTGAATTTGTAAATATAACATTATTAAATTTTCAACGAATTACTAGATGTTACAAATCGAAAAGCAATTAGATATACAACATTATAGTTATAGCCACTTTAGCGCTAGGAAGAACTGACATCTTAATTTTTATTAATTTTCATCTAATGTTTGAGATACGATGTCATCAAAATCGGGTATAAAAATAATATTACTAAATGTTTTACTAGCATCAATATAATAACTCGTTTTTCTGTCCCCATATCATTAAATCGACATTTTGTATTATCACGATATAAAGTTAAAGTCCATTTATCTAAAGAGTTGATAACTTTTGATTTGCAAGTTCACGAATAAAACATGAGTACCAAAATCTCTAAAGGTTGGTGCTAATTTGGGATTATTTCAAATTAGCTAAAACGACTTTATTAACATTTTTACTGTATCCATTACATCATTTATTAATGTAAGTGACGTAACATTTTTTCTTTACTTCCGAAAAATGTAAATTAATGTCTCAAATTGTAAAAAAACTTTGTATATTTTAAGATTCTCCCTTATCCAAAGGAACCATAAATCAACTACTCAGAATTTAATTTCAATAGTAAAGTACAAATTTACAATGTACACTGTAAAAATGGTTTTCTGTGCCAATATATAAATACTATTTTTCCTTATAGTATACAGGAAATCCGCATTCCTTATATTATATTAGAAAATAGTAATTGTGCAATTAGCGAACAAAATTTTCGTACTACTATTTTCTCATTCGACGGCGCTAAATGCTATGTGATTCACATTTTCATCGAAGATGTACGTTTTTGTTAAATAATCAGATTCTACAGTGGTCAAACATTTTACAATTTTTTACATTTTCAGAAAATTATACACTGAACAAAAAATGAATAAAATAACGAAAAAAGTTATAATGAAAAATTTGATTAAATTTTAACATTATTATATGTAGATTGCCAAAGTTCACGAGGCGGCGAAATATCATTTGCTATCGTGATGCACATATTTTAATTATATACTTATTTTGCTGCCTAGGAAGAAAAAGTACTATTTCGCGCTCAGAGTGCGATAAAAGATGTTCATTACATGCGTGAAATCGAATTTCCTCTACTTGTAACAAAACGTACTACTTCGTTTCATGCGCGGGCAACGTCCACACTTGTAACTAAGTACAATTGGTGGAAATATTAAACATTATTCTGTAACTGCTAAACACAAATATTAAATTAACGGAAACTGATTCTCAAAATTAAGCGCGAAGATGACTTTTCGTTTAAAAAACTGATAAGTTTCATTCGCTTTGGAGTAAAGTTAACGAAATAGTTAATATGATTTACGTCAGAGCATCTACAGTATTTTCTATCTTTCACAATACAGTAGGACCTCTCTTATTCTAACTGGTAAAGATATTCAAAATGGCGCCGACCTGTCTTATTCTAATTTTCCCCGTACCCTCACTCAGCTTCACCCATGAAGCCTCAAATCACTTGAAATTCAGTACTACGCAGTCAATACGGAATTTAAAAGATACAGATTATATGTATTTTGCACGTAACGACTGCTTTCATGTTTTGTGTTTAAATACACACGTTAAAAAATGAACACATTTTCACCTTCAGGTATACACTTGTATTTTATAACACGAGCACACTTTTTGAATAATTTAAATTAATTTGTACCTTTTGTCCAACAAGAATATTCGCAAACTTAGGTTAGTACAATGTAAGTATATCGATGTTTTGATATATCGATATTGACATCGAGAAATTCTACGTTCGCTTTTCGCGTGGTAGCGGGGGAGGACTTGAGGGGAAGTGATTAGAATATGACAGGCTGGTAAATTAGAATAAGGAAGGCTATTAGAATAAGAAAGGTTAGAATAAGAGGGGTCCCACTGTATTAGATTCATGAAAGTAAAAAATCATAATCTTATTACATTTCTTTCGTATACTCGTTTTATCAAACTCAAGCGTAATTACGTAGCTATTAAAGCAGTGCCGCTCGTTTGGGTGATATATAAAGAAAATAAAGGAAATGACGTGGAAATGCACACATGTGCCAAATTGTGATGTATCGAAACTTAAGTAGACATATGTATCATTTGCGACGAACGTACATATAACAGAGAAGCCGACGTGATAAATGATTCATTGCTCTTCAGTTTACTAAAATGATTTAGCAGTTACAAAACACCTTAATGGATATCTTGAATCATATCAGTATTCATAATAAATTAGAGCAAAATTATAATTTGCGAAAAAATATTAAAATTATTAAATGGTATTAGTGAAACGTCGAATGATTGATGGACACCCGGAACGATACATCTGTTATCATTAACGAATAATTGACTGGTAAAGAGCACCCTAAAAGCGTCTACGCCATTTTAATTGTGTATTTCTATAATTATTAATGGGTTTCTATAAATAACAATAATCGATCGATAACAAGTATGACCATTGGTATGGGTTATTAAAATTTTCGTTAATTGTGCCAGATTTAAATTTTTGAAACCAAGCAATTTTGAAATCCTTTGAGTAAAATAATCCAGGTCGAGTATTTTGTAAACACCGATTATGCGATATATCAATATTTTAAATATTCTATTGTTTTAAGGCTTTACGATTTTTGATGCGACCATACGCTCTCGAAGTGTTGCACTCTGAGCTCGCGCCATTCAACCGGTTGGCCTCGAGGCGTTGACACGAATGGAGAAAAGTTTTCCTTCGCCATTGAATTTTTTTATACCTTTGTTTCGTGTCATTTTTTTTACCTTCCTCGCTGAAGATTATGTGCAATGGCGTGTTTTATGGTGGCATAAAATGTCCAGGGGAACATAAATTCTAAAAGTTACAAAAGAGTTTGCCAGTAAACGGAGAAGACATCTGAGTGCTGGTTATCTCCTAAATTTTTTAAATTCTCGTTTGCAGACCAATTTTTACTCCGTGTTATATTATCAGACACTTTGATAAGAGGGAACCGAGTCTCAATTAATGGGAATTAAATTTTGTTAAAAAAAACATTTTTTTTAGATTTTCTATAATTTTTTATTTTTGCATTGGTATGATTAAATTTTAACTATTATCGTGAGTACAATTCGAAATTAACGACTAAATGTAGCGATTAATCCGGTTACTTAAACTTTGTTTATCGCATTTGAGAGACATCACGAGTTCACTGTAGTGTATCTACTTCAATATTTTCAGGGTGGGTTGCCAAGCTCTACACGGATCGCGCACGTGCATCGTTTCACATTCCACACAATAGGGATGTGTAACTGGAATGTCACGCACGTTATGTTGGCATCCTGGCCTGAAAATTTGAAAATTCATTACTGCCTACAAAATTGACGTTCGCGCATACCCGTGAAAAATGTCAAAAGTAGCATAACGTTGGTTTAGGGAACAGATTTTATGAATAGTGGAATAATAACTGAATTTTATGATAATTAAATAATATTTTTTACCATAACGAACGAGGCTTCTTAAACAGATAAATAAATCTGTCGATTAAAAATGACTTATTTCTATTTGATTTATTCAGATTCAGAGACTATGAAAAGTGATAGTTGTTCACAAATTTTAACACACAGAAAAATTATATTTTATATAACTAAATATTAATCGTCTATATAATATTATGAATTATCTTAATTTAGCAATGAGAAATATTAATTATCACGAGCAGAAATATTGTCTGGGTACCAATATTTGATCAGAACCTAAGCGGGTAGCAAATAAGTCACTGCTAATCAGATATTCGTTATTAGTAACTAATTACTCTTATTTACAGTTATTGCGTAATGGTCAGATCGGAACTGGTAGTCCGCAGGATGTTATAACAACTATTAAAATATTTTATATATGTTATCAACTTTTTATGATGTCATCGGAAGGTAACAACTGCTGACACAAGTTTAGAGATCATCCATAACCTCCTATACATGACTTTTAGAGCACAAACACCTGATGAAGTATAAATAACACATGCCTTATCTGTGCAGGATCAGGCCCCGATCAGAATCAGACAGTCTTAAAAGATTTCTGTTCGTCAAGGTCTTTTATGTATTATACCACTACTAGACGTTTGATCTATAATTTACTCCTGAAGCACTAAGCTAACTAGTTTTTTCTTTCATAAAGCAGTTTTATTATTAAAAATTATATTTTGTAACATGCGCAAGTTAAATAGATATTATTTTCTAAAAGCACAAATTAAATTATATCTTAATAAAAAATTATTTCTTAAAAACGTCAAATAATATTTGTCAAAAAACATTCCCAAATTTTATCAATTTAACTGCTAAAGTTTTACCTTTAATACATTTAATTATTTTAATATGAATGAATAAACTGCCAAATGTCTACACGTGAAAATATCACTGATCTCTTGCAAATTGCATTGCCGTATAAAGATTTAAGCGGATAAAAAGGGAATATTAAAACGAATCTAAGCTATTTATCCAAACGCAATCTATTTCAAAGTAGATGAATTAAGTAAATTAATTGTAGAATAGTTCGTATATGGAATAATTTCGTAAAAATGATTAATGGATTCTTTTGCATCAGGAACCAAGATTGTCGATTAACCAACTTAAAAAATTCTAAAAAGGCGTTTCTAATAATTACAAGAACAATTGGATGTCATTTTAAATAGAAATATGGAATAAGATTATTAATTCTAATTTATTGTCATAAAAATCCATATTCACTTTTTTAACTCTAATACAGAATATATACGTCAAAAGTTTTACATTTCAAGTACATGCTACTGGCGTTACTTGTGTAATCTTGATAAATGATCGCAGCCTTCGTAGATTACGTGTTTTTGTATTTGAGCATATTATTTGTGTCAAATAAAATAGTGTTATAATAAAGTAAGAAACAACTGAAGGTTAAGTAAATACAGATACCGCGATAGTTAAACATGTCAAGCAATGAAGTAAGCACAGAACTGGTATATATGAATTTGTTATAGGATTATTTTTTTTTTCAAGGATAAGATTAAGTAGCTTCGGCCCTACATTTGATTATTGGTAAACGTTTTTCTAACATGCACTTTTATTAAATTTTTTATTCAGTAATTTTCTTTTCATTTGTCAATACTTTGCTGTAAATAATTTAATAATTTTTGTTTCTTTCATCTTGTTTAATGACATTTTAATTAATAAAGGTTTGGTATTTTGAAAGGTCATGGTTGTACACTTTCATTATGTCTTGTAAAATGTATATCTTTCATTAAGTACGTTACTAAACTCTACTTATTTCTGGTTCAGTTTTGGTTTGATTACTTTCTAAGCATTTGAAGTTATGTACTTGTATATAATTCGTTATATTTTATTTGTTTTTCGAACTTATTATCGAACCACGCTGAAGATGAATTTGTACTTATTTTTCTTTTATAATTATTATTGAAAAATGACCGAATCTACTAAAGGAGGGAAACGCTGTTCTATGTTATTGATATAAATTTCAATTAGACATAAATTATAAAAATATTGAGTTACAATAAAAAAACAAACTACTAACAGATAGTGGAAATCATAATAATGTCGACATAGTAAATATAATTTGTCCATTTAACAACGCTATGACTATTTTAGAAACCTAATTAAATTTTTTCATTAATTACTTAAATTCACATTTAATAGATCTCAAACAATTTAAAAAAATTATAGGAAAAAATAATACCATAACGTTCACTTCGGGTATCAGGTTTTGGTAAAATGAATTAAAAGTCAACAGACGTAATTTGTGTTCAAATTTTTGTTCAAACATAAGAGGCGTATTATTTCATCGAGAAAATGTATACGTTATCATTGTATTTTAAGCACATTATTAATGTATTTTTTAGCAATATTTAATATGACGAGAGCATTTTCAATATTCCTGGAAATCCATATGAACTGTACAAATGTTTCCATATGCGAACACATTTTAAGCATATTATATTAACTTGTTTCGAGTAAATTTTTGTTCAACTTCTTTGATAATATTTTATGTAACAATTTATATTAAGCGTATTTTTTATATTGCCATATCAAACTAAAAAGAAAACTATGCTCATGTACATAATTACTTAATTACACTCTAAAATTCTTAAAGTAGATTTTACCCCGTTTCTACTTTTCTCACAGTTATTTCTACTTTTATGTAATGCAGGTTAACCTTTTAAATAGTTGTGCAAAACATTCACCTTAAAAATATAGCGAATAACAGCCGAATTGAGAACAATTGAAAAGCAAACCCAGCTGGTTAGTTTACCTTAAATCTTAACAATGATTTGAATTGGCAAATATTATTTAAGTATTTGTTTATTTAAGAATTATATTAATAGCAGCATATTCATAATAGTAAGAGGAAAAATGCAACTTCGTATCCATCAAATTGTAGTGTCAATCCATTTCAAACCTTGCCGGCAAAACGATAGCATGTTAAAAATTAACTTGATGATTAAATATATTATCCTACCTGAAAAAAAAGGAACACATGTTTTTTTTTTAATCTTTGCAAACAATTTTGTTCTTATACTTTATGAATTACTGAAGATTATGACAAGAAAAGATGATTTTTGCAAATTTATTCAATTTTCAAGTTTTTTATAGTCCCTGGTCATATTATAACATCCATGCTGAAAAATTATGATTTCACTGAATTTTTGTTATTTTATTGCAAGACCATTTACCATTCGTTAGTAGAACTTTTAGTTCAATACTTATGGTAACTTCTTACGTAATTGTTCCTACAGTTTCTACGTTCAAACGTGGATAACAGTAGTTCTGTCATAAAAATGTAAAGTAAACAAATTAATGTCAAATACAGTGCAACAAACTCTATTGTATAAAATGCATAGTTCTATTGCGTAAAATACATTGCTGAAGTAAGTTTTTTATTGATTCTTTGATACGTTTTTATGAAGTTCTCTCCTTAGAAACAAAAAAATACCAAATGAAATTGTTACGGTAAGTTGCACATATGATTATCTATAATCTTTAAAATTTGAAAAAATAAAGGTGTGGTTTTTGAGAAAACAATTTTTTGTATTATTGTTATTTATTTCAGACATTTTTCATTTTTCGAGACATATTCTTGGAAAGTATGCGACCTGCAACAAAATAAGTCCAGACGATACTGAAAAGCTTAAACACTGAAAAAGCTCAAGAAAAAATTTGCAAAAATCTTATTTTATTGACGTAATTTTATTTAATTGATTTATTATTATTAGTTATCGAAATTAAAAAATTTTAGGGTCATATTTTTAGAAAGATTAAAAAAAAATTCAATAAAATAAGTCCAGATGCCACTGCAAAGCACAAGATGCCATTGAAAAATGAGAAAAAATCTTGTTCTGTTGACAAAATCTTTAGTAATTCGAAAAAAAAACAAAAAGAAAATTTAAAAAAATATGTGATCCTTTATTTTGCAAGTCGAATAAAATATTTCATCGTGAAGTTAATTGAATAGTGTTTATACGCGTATTTTGCGTACTGTTATTTCGCTTGCACTGTCGATTAAATTAAATTAATTTTATTGCGGTTTAACGTATTTCTCGTTATTCGTATTTTTGCAATGAAAGTAATTTAACGTAATCGAAAGCGCGATAGAAGTCCAAATGTTAACGAAAGAATGTTTTATTCGTGATGACTTTTTTTTCAAAGGTAAAACTGTCATTCGAATAAGCTCTAATTTCTAAATCTAGTATCGAAGGTAAATTCTTATCAAAATACATGTTTATATGCAGCATTAACTTTTTTTTGCACTTTGTAGTAAGTATAGTCAGTTTTCTGATTTTGATTCATAATTTTTATATAAACCATATTTCTTTGTTGCCCCCCCCCCCCCACAAAGTGGTAATGTAGTTTATGAATGACCTTTAAATGAGATTTCAATTTTTGTTAAAAAGTTGTTAGAGGTTCAACGAATATTTCAGATGACTCGTGTGAATTTACTAAAAATAATGTTTCATTCCATGTTAACTATTTAGTGTTCTTTTATTGTGAAGTCAAATTTAACTTTAAGAAAAGTGGCTCAATACTTGTTTAAAATGAAATTCAGTACATTGAAGTCACCTTAAGAGAATTGAAACTGTATTTTTTCCTCTTTTTATGTAAATCTCACTTAATTTAAACTTATATAAGAATATGGGAAATAAATGTTACGATTCCAATTTTAATTTATGTCATACGTTTTATAATCGTTGGCACCAATGTTCTATTATTATTACAATTATCTTATAACTATTTTCTATCCTGCATTTTGGAACGGATTGTGCATATCTGACAACATAATTTGGCAAAAAAATAAAAAATTATTTAAAATAAATGTTCAAATTTCCAATAGAAATTTATTTCTATATCATTCCAAAGAAAAAAGACGTGAGGTTGTAGACAGAAAAAATATAGAATACATAATTCAAGTCAATCAGGCATTGTACAAAAACGTGTTCAAATTTTGAAGCAGATTTTCTAGAGAATATTCCAATTATGAAATTTTTTCAGAAATATATGAGTAAATTGATATTTTGCAAGAAAATAAACTAAACATTTTTGTTAGTGCATATCAAACTATGGTTAGCGTAAAAAACCGGGTCGTATTTAAATGTACAGCAGGTATGAAACAGTTTTAATAAACGTTATAAAAATAGAACAAATCTGTAGGACTTAATATTTTGTAGAATACGGCTTTGTTGCGAAATATTTGCAAGTCAGATTTTCGACCAGTTTCCAGAAATATTTCAAAATTGTTGGACTGGAATTTGCAAGTTCGTCCAAGAAAAACGGTTACATAATCAAGCGACCGGGTTTGCCGAATGGTTAGAGTAACCGACTTTAGGCTGGTAGGAACCAGGATCGATCCCAGGAGCTATACTGAAAATTGCATAATCTCTCACCGATTCCATCGCAACCTGGGGAATAATTAAATATAATATATTTATTCGTATGCTACGTGATGATTTTGACTAATTGAAATACATATATATTTTAATTGTATTCCATTACAATATATTCAAGTCCTTAATAATTATAATATTTTGTTACCTCTTGTCAATAATTGCCAAAAATAGTGCATCTGCGAGTGTTTGGTTTTGAGTTTTTAGTATTGGAATTTTTCAATCTGGATTTTGTATAAATTTAAATTTTTGAGAAACTCCACATTTGCCTGACCTGAGCAGACATTACCACGCGGTTACGTCATCCCTACAAATCGCTGTTGACTTCGGTTGAAAGAATTCACCTTCTCCATATTTTATACCCAACCTGGTTTTCCTTACCTTATTCCGTTAGTCTCGCGAGAGAGTTTATCTACTTCATCTTTCAGAGGATAGTGCTTTTATCCAACTTTGTAGCACTGACAAGTCGATGCTTTTTTGTACAATTTATGCGTTGAAATGCAAAGGATTTAGTCCGATTATAAATATGAAAGAATATACGTGTCCTCTATCCGGTAGCGTAAAATGGGAACACAATATCGAACGCGTATGTGCATATTTTCCGAATTCGGGATTTAAATAAAGTCGGAAAATGAACACACGATATTGAAACGATAATTCTCGCTGCATAAGAGTTGAACAATTTTCTGCTGCAACATTTGGAGCATATAATTGCTTAATATCATTTTTCAATCGAAATATTTTAATAGTATATTTAAAACAGATTTTAAATCGAATACTGCAACAATTACAAAAATAATTAGTTTTTCATTTATGACTGCTGTGCTAAATATTCCACAATGTATTTTATAGGCCATGGTAGTGATGTCAGGCTGTGTATTGTCTGGCATTCGTGTGTAATTCTTGTTTAATATATATGAAATAGGAGTTATCAGGTCATCTTGAGATTGAGGTCAGTCTTGCAGATTTTTTAATGCAGAATCCAAATTTAACATCCAATAAGGCCTATCACATTAGGAAAATTTGTAACATTTGGTTCAATTGACAAAAAATTTCAATTATGGCCACCTTCATTTTAAGGTTATGGCTATGATTTGTTCAACACTTTTTTTGCATAACAATTGCATAAAAATATTGAATACTTGCAATCTATTCATTTTGGAGTAGAATGTACTTTTATTGTTAGAAATGTTGTACAATTAATGCACATTTTACCACTTTAACGATTAGCCAATTTTGTAAGATTATTTTCTTCGATATTTTGTGAATATCGTTTAGTTTATATGTTTACATAACCAATAATTGGCAGGAATTTTTACCAGGGATTAGATACATCCGTTTCTTTTATGAATTACTAAAAATTTAGAATTCCAAATATGAGAAACTATGCCTCTATTTCATTCTAAAATTTCAGATATTAACTAGCACAAAATTTTGGAGCCACATAGAGATTCGGGTATATTTAATTCTAGAATTGGTACTAAAAGACAAAATTTAAATAATATACTTTAGTTGAAGGTATATAATCGACTATGAGGATTTAAATAACTCATGAGAGTCCTCGGAAGTCAAACTTTTTTCCTAAGATCACCTGATTATATAAATGTGAAAAGTTCTGACATTGCTGATTGATGAGCTTTAAAAATCCCTTTGCAGGCCTCGAAATCTACCTTGTCGATAAAGTTATTTCTCAACCCAATTAGAATGAATGTAAGTGTTTTACCAGAGTTTTACGCAATAAATATTATTTTTAAAAAATTGTCTTGATTGTTTTCAACAAATTCCGTTATGTAAAAAATATGAATATGGCTGGCAATGTTTAATTCTTATGCAACTGTAAAAACATTAAAAAATACAAAAGTGTTTTTATATTGAATTAACCTAGAAAGATTAAATGAAAATTAGCAGCAATTATTGTCATTTGATCGCTATTCTTAAAATTTACAAAATATTTCGCATCCATTATGATTATAAAAATTGAGGCATTTCTTCCAAGTTAGTAAAATTTGTTTATTCTACTTTGAATTTTCAAGTTTTATAACTTATTCCATTTTTCTATTTCAAGCTAAGGCAATTTTAAATATATGAGACAATTTAGATCTTGATATGAATGTGTTCTAGAAATCGATAATTGTTAAAATTCATGTACGGAAATTATAGCTCACTGTTTCGCATTTCATCATGAAAAATAGCACTTTAAATATATTATATATAGTGTATTTAAATTTACATATTGACATTTTTAAAATTGTCATAAATATTTATTTCGCCTCCTCTGAAGATATAATTGTTTATTATAAATGGCGAGTAAAAAAGATTGCTTCTTACAAGCGTTTGTCTTTTTATAGTGATAATATAAACTTTGACTAGTTTTCTACGAAGATTATAATAATTTTGAGTTCATAAATTAAAAAGCGCAGATCTGTAACGGCTACCATATGTAAATTGAATCTCTTATATGCAAGGTGGTTGTACACATTTGTTTCAAAATTGAACAAATATGTCAGATAATTAAGAATATTTTCAGACCTGAATAGATCAAAATGGCCGCTACAGTATAGCCGCCGGTACACGTGATCAATATGAAATTAAAAAAACGTTCTATGTTCTTTATTTCAAGGAATTATTAATTCTTAATAAATTTGTTTCGTATCAGTAAAGAAAAAATCGCGAAAAATAAAAAAGAAACTAAAAATCATGGCATTTTTATTTTATTTTTCAAAGTTAGAGTTTAAACAATCTTTTTTTTAATTCTCTAATCGGGAATTGATAGAGGACACTTGAATATAGTCAGAAAGATATTTAAAAAAAAATTTCTTTTTACTCGAAAAACTGAGCGGATGTTGACGTACCTACTCTTCTCATTTTTGTCAAAACCGAGTTAAATAAGTTGCACGTGGTCATATCTGAAAGGTTGTCGTAGTATGTAATTTCAAAGATGTCATTTTGTTGTCATAAATTCAGATCTGAGTAGGTAATTCGAAAGAGCATACTGAAAAGTAGTAGATTCGGTAATTTGGAAACAATTAATATTAATCCATGGTCTCATTGAGAAAGAAGCTCGAAAATAAAAAAATATGCATCTCCAGAATGTAATGAGTTTTTTGGAGACTTTTGGGTTCTTCTTTAGAATATAAAATACTTTTATCGTACTTAAACAGATAAATGTAATGTCATTTAATCAGTTTGTCCATCGTTTCATTTTCATCGCGAAGAAACAATTAACATAGAATAATTGTAAATTTAAAAATATGATAAAATACGAATCTATATGATGTCTCGAAAGTTTCAATATCAGTGAAAGACTCGTGAATAAAGTCGCTGCTTTTAATCAACCACGAAATGAAAAATGAGACGAAGCACACAGTCAATATTTTTGGATGCATAATGAAAATTTGAAAGATAAAAAATCTTTTTCGAGCATTAAGTATATTAAGAGAAAATTAAAAATATAAATAAAACAAATCGAATTTACGTTCATTTGATGTAATGTAGTAAATCAGTAAGTCAACCAAAAAGTAAAGGGATGTTCATAATATCATTCTAAAAAGTTGGATTTAAAACAAGTCAATACTTAATTTAACACTCCAGTAACTTAAAAGAGAATCACAGTTTTCAATTAAAAGTGCGAAGAATTGGCGGATGACAAGAGACAAAAAAGTATGACAGCATTTTACGTCACTAGACATTTTACGAGTCGCAAAATTAAAAGCGGGCAAGGGAAGCAATATGTTCGGGAGATGCAGAATGAGAAATGAAAATAACGCTGTATTCGATATTTCGACGACGAAATAAAAAGATTGCACTGAATTCAATTAAACTCGGAGTAAATAATACATCGGGATTTGAATTACACACTCCGCTTTTTCGGTGTAAAATCAAGGCAATTCTGTTACCCATTTGAGTAGAAATTTGCGAATTTTGATTTTATTATTAAATGCATTTTATTTAATTTTGTAGAATCATTTTATTTTAGTTTTAACATTTATTAAAATCTGCAGTAATTACATTTGTATGAAAAAAAACTAGGAAATTTAGTAAAAACATAGGAATCATGTTTACAAACGCATAAAAATCTATTATTTTTGTTCTGATGATTTAACCTATAAATTTAATTAGTCATGAAATCTTTCAAATTATTCTGCCTTTCTCACCACGACAGATTTTGACTGGACATCAATAATCATTTTTTTCTTGGATTATTCTATAGTATCTGTAATATTTTCCATACGTTGGGTTTTATTAAATTTAAATAATAAAATAAAAAATTGACTAAGTGCAGATAAATCAATAGGTCAGATAGCCTGCGTGTCATTAATTACTTCATTGGCAGTAGCACAGAAAACCCATCGACTGGTTAATCGCTCTTGAAGCATGGTGCGGTGTTGGATTTAAGAAAAAAATTTTTTTAATTTATTAATTTTATACATTCTAGATAAAAACTAGACGTACGGGCAAACTGACATTTTGAAACAAACTGTTTTTTCATTTTTAAGTGATAATTGGATATGATTTTTCATAGTTTTGCCGATAATTACATTATTTTAAGAATTGATAACATTGAAATGTATACCTGAAAGTGTAAAATACTAAGCCGAAGATGAACACATTTCAAAAATGTATTACTGCAAGGAAAAAATATAAAATGGAACAAATTTATATGAAAATATTCCACAAATTGTGTCTCCATTGTTGACAAAAAATTTTGAACTAAAGCGCGATAGGCTACTTAAAATTTTTACATTATGGCAGTCATCCGTGAAGTACAAAATTAAACAAAGTATGAAATATGTGTTTCAGTTCTGCATTGATGGAAATTTGTACCTGACAATATTTCTGAACGAATATTCTCTAAAATTCGGGACGCAGCACTTTTTTTTTAAAGCACTGAAAGTTCAAAACGTATACCTTTAATTGAAATTTTCCTGATTGATGGACCAGAGCATGCGGCATTTCAGGCTAGAAAGATGTAGCATCAAGATTCATGTACACATGTACGAGATTTGCGGGCAATTTGGGTCACTCGATTTGATATACACTGATGCAATAGTTGAACCCAGAAACAGAAGTTGATGTCATTGATACAAAACGTTCATTTAAAATCATGTACGACATAATTAATATAATATCGGAATGCTGTAGTGTCATTAGCAATTGCGCCATCTACTGTGGCTCCTCGGGTAATTCCCAATTCCATCTGGGTAATTACTATCGAATTCTCTGCAGCTTCCCGTGAATCACGGCTTAATTACTGTTGGACTACGTGTAGGCTCTGGTAATGTTATACCAATTATTTATATCAAATCTTCCTCTCAATCAATAAATGTTATGTTTGACCCTTTTATATTACAGGTCTTGAATATATTTTAATAATGACAGATTTGATAAAAATCTAATTGTCATTAATCAAATTTACCAGTACAAAGATCTAACGGTCGATGATACAGGTTAAGTCTGAAGTTTCACGCTTTCTGAAAATATTAAAAAATTCTATACATCTTTGCATACATCTTAATACTCTTCGTTATCTTGTAATATTAATTATGTTTAATAAATATTAATAATGATCTTGCAAAATAATAAAGTAATATTTTGAGCATTGCACCGAAAACCCTAAAATATTCATTCTGTTTTTGACAAATACAGAAAATGAACAAAATAATAATTATATAACAATATTATATTGAGAAAAATATTGAGTAAATTTAACTAAATGATCAGTTACCCAATTGGAATTAATTACTTTCTTAGTTTTATAGCTGCTCAGAGTTCAGATAACTAACCAAAATTGGATTAAATAAATTCAAGACAAATTGACGAAATGTAGATTAAAAACTACTAAGATTTAGTTTATACTAGGCTAATCATCATTTAGTTCAATTTACTCAATATTTGTCATCCACCCGGGCGTAAAATCGCATTTACGAACAAAGGTTACATCCGTGTTACTTTTTGCTAGTACTTGTCTTTACATTAAACAACAAACGTATAAATAAGGATTTTAGTTTTCGTCATATATTAATTTATTTAAAATCCATTCAACTATTATTCAAAGGTATAAAAGAAACTTGAAGTGTCGTAAGAAAAGGTAAATTCATTTTAAAAAATGGAATTGTTATTCTAGACGTGGTAATCGTATGCCATTAGAAATTATTGATTTATTTGGTTTACATATTAGAACTCAAAAAGGTAATGGTATAGTTACAAACTGTTAAAATTTGAGCTTCAACATTAGAAATTATGAAATCAAAAAAAGGATTTTTTATATGAAATCGATTTTTTCAGTCCATTCCAAAATAGTTTCCACCCAGGTTACTCAATTATGCACCTCTAATAAAGTGTTTTAATTTTTATATTCAATGATTATATGGGCAAATCTCTGGAACTTTTAAATTTCAGCCTCTTAATAAATTTTTTTTTTAAACTTCAAGCACAACATTGGGGTTGGGTATATGTATTTATATCTACATAAGAAGTAAAAATGTACGCTCGTGCATCCTTTTTACTCAACGGCATTAAAACTTCGGGGTACAATGTCCAAAATATTGACCACCGGGATGAGCTTGAAATTTTGATTTTTTGAAAGGTTAATAATTAAATAACGCATTTCCGCCCAATTTTTTAAAAATATCACTTATGTGAGAGTTGAAGAATGGTTCATATATGATCCATATATGATTCATTTTTTCCCGGGTTATCACTTATACATAGACTCGAAATGCATATTTTGTTTTACAATAGCTCTAATTTGAAACACAGTGTTTAAACAAGTATAATAAAGAATTGTTTTTCTTTAAACACATAAAGAACACCAAATTTTATCTGAATAAACATACTTTTAGTTACTAAGCTTACAGTGTTTAATTCATCGTTAAATTACGACTTTATAAATAGTTCTTTCAATAACTTTGAAAATATGTAAAATATAAGAATGCCGCGCACTTTACATACTTATATAAGGTATTTACTTACCAGCACACCGAACAACAACTTGATATTGGCGATATTTTGAATGTGCCACGAAAAATAGTCAATTTTCTGAAATTGGCACGTTTTTGGAATGTATGTTTACACTTGTATAACATCAACAGTTTAAGGCGCACACAAATGAGTAAAGTGTCAAACACTTTATTATTGTGTCCTTTAATAACCAAAAACAATAAATATTCGATTTCTAAGACGGCGCGGATAATAAATAAACAAGGTTAAATAAGTTTAGAATTTACGAAATTCAAGGGACGGGTACTGTAGGCTCACTCTATACAATTAAATGTGTGGCACATATAATTCATATGAATATATTGCTTTATGAGATGTTTGCCTCCATTTCGCGCAAAAAACACACGGTTAACTCACGCGGCGCAAATACAATACTCATAAAAGTAAAAAAAAACATGCAAGGGACGCATGAAATTTCATTATTTTTTAATCTATAAATAATTATAGAGCGTCTCTGTAACGTCGGGCGACTTCCAAATTCATCAAACTTTTTATTTATGATATCTTGATGTATAAAAAAAATATAGCATTTGTGTGAAAGCAATGACGTTCAAGTAGTGTCACAGGACTCCACAGTTTAAAAGTTCTAGATATTTGCCCATATATATGTAAGCAAACGAAAGTCTATGTAACTATACAATGGCAGTTCGCAATAACTGTTAATTTATATGAGTAAAAATACTTAATGTAAGAGATTGTTGAAACTATTTAGTAATTAACTAAGTGCAGGGAGCGTTTAAGTCTATTAAGTAAAAAAAGACGTAGAGCTCTGTTTTTCATTTAAGTTTTTGAGGTTAATTACTGTTCAAATATCTGTTAGATATTAATCAATTTTTGTTTTACGACAATAAACCTCTATGTTTTTAGTTCATATATAATTTACTTAAAAGTGCAGGTTTGAAGTACGGTTCATATACAATATGTGTATTATTTCATAAGTAAAGTATTTATGATCATCATTTCATGGAAATTCTTACTTAAGACCAGTCTTTAACACCTTAAGTGCACATTAGGGTTCTTCCAAAAACACGAAAGTTCTCCAATCGCTTAGCCCCTGGTCACAAAAGTTTCTTATTCTATACTAGAATAAGTGTGCCAAAGCACAGTTCTGGAAAATAATTTCTTCTGTCTCCACCATGAGACTGAAATTTAGCATTGGTTTTAAATGGGAACAATTATTATTTCAATATTGTTCCAACGACTTTTTCTATAAAATATTAACAAATCTAAAGTTTTGTATATTTTTTCTCAAATCTCTTCTGAAGGATGCACACAAAGTCCAACTAAGAAAAAAAAATTGCCCTACTGATACAGACAAATTTATTTTACAGGAATAAGATGTCAAAGTCTAATATTCAGTAAGAATTGTCCTGATGTGTCGATGGTTTCCTCATATAGATTTAGTGCGAAATTAATTTATATTCTTAATTTTTTGTTCGACAATGGAATACTAATATGGCAATTATTTTGAAAATTATATTGTTTATATACAACAAGGACATTATTACTGTCGCCAGAATACGTAGACAGATTTCCGTGCTATGTCATATCTGCTAAGCAATCAAGGATCTCGTAATATCATGACGTCACACAAGTTACCATACCTCACCGGCGGTAAACACAAATTAACACTTACATATTCTTCTAGTTAAGTAGATTTCTGCAGGGGCTTAAGAATTTCATTAGACAGCTTCCAGAACTGGAATAAATAACATAAAAAGCCATTTTAACCCTTCTAGAGGGTCACCTTATTCCATTGTACACTTTGTGAAAAGATGCTCAACCTAGTAGATACTTAAGTACCACGTCTAATTATCTCCCTTTTGTTATTACTATTCATGTTTGTTGTTTGTATGATAGGTGTCACAACTAAATAACGTCTCAAAAATAACTTTGCAAAAGTAACTTCCGAAAACTAATTTAAATAAAAATAATCTGAACAAAAATAACTTTTAAATAATTTTTTTTTTCGGACTTTTTTTTTCAAAATTATTTTGACAAAGATATTTAGTCATGTAGCCGTATGATATATTAGTAAATTTAGTCAAATTTGATGTCTACGAACAATTGAGATACATCCGGATTGTATCTGTATTTAAATAACGTTTTTCAAAAGTCAACCAACATTAACGAACAAGCATCGACAGAATGTATTTTGTTTGTCAGAACTTTTTTATTATTGTAGAATATGTATACGGATAAATATTTATGTTATTTGTATGTTATTTATGTGTTACAAAAAAAATGTTATCATTATTTCTAACCGCATATATTTAAATATATAATCAGGTATTCTTACTAATTATGTAAAATAGTTATCAACTCTTGTACTAGAAAAAAAATACTGCTAAACTTCTTTCAATTTAGAAATTTTAGAAATTCAAATTTATTTTAAAGTATTCAACATTGCATATTAGTTTGAATATACGAATAATAGAGTAGTAATTATGTATCATATTTATGTGTACTGACACTGACTAACAATAATGACAATCTGATAATAGCACATTGTGCAACAAGAAAGCAAAATAGATGTTTGGACTTATATTATTCACTTCTAAACTTATTTTGCTCCCTAGGAACAGAAAGTGCAATACTAGTCCCGCGGTATACAGAGGAAAATCACATTTTGCGTTCAGAGTGTAAAAATTAAATTTACTTATATACATTTGGAACATACTTCTTATATTTGGAAAATGGATGGATTGTTAATAATTACGAATTTGAACAGAACATCTGTAATGTGATAACGAAATAATGTTCTGCTAAAATCATAGTTGGGTTTTTAATTTTCCCTCGAAGAAGTATTTTTTAATATTTTCCTTTGCTGTGGAGATTTTGAAACGTTAAAATACGCAATAACTTTATGTATCTGTGAAGTTTCTTTGTACACGTAAATACAATCACTATTCGAAATTCATTATCAAAAGGTTTACGTATTGATTTCTATAATTTTTTAAGCAGTTATGATATATAATTTTAGAGAAAAATGTTTAAATTTCATTCTTAAATTTTTGCAATAAGTTACATACATGTACCACCTAAATTTGCATTTGTTAAAGATACTAAAGTTAAGTATCGATCATTTGTCAAAAATACTTTACTTTAAATATAACTTTTATATTTCGTTTAAGAAAGACTGTTAATAATTTTTAATGAATATTACAGAAGAAAATTAGTTCTATTATAATATGTAACTAGGTAGTAAATGTAACCATCATTTCATATAGTAATGAGGTACAAAATTCTTCTTCATTCTTTGAATGTGGTATGCGACTATTAATAATACGTAACTGGTAGAATATTAATTATTTTATTAAATAAATAAATAGACTTTCAACGATTTTCTTCAACGATTTGATCAGTATGAGAATGTTTCAAGATAAACTTAATAAATAAACATTCTCTGTACCCTATTACCACATGGTATCAAAGGAATTAGAATATAATAAATTAATTAAAATTGTCGGGTTAATTTATTAAGCTGACCCTGCCATACACTTTTAAGTAATATCACGATAAGTTTCTTATAATATTAATTCCTTACGCTCAAAGAATTAGTTCGGAAACATTAAAAATGTAAACAATTTAGAAATTATGTTACATAGTATTCAACGTTGTAATGCCTGATTCATAAGAGCTATTTTAAGCATTATAGTCACTAGAACAGTATTGAAAATGATTTATTTAGCAACATTGACTAGATTAAATTAAAAACTTTTGTTTCAATAATTGTTTAGTTTGACATGCACAAGTTGTAAAGTTATATAGTAAAATGGTTACAGTTAAAAACGTAACGGTGAAGTATTAAAAGTATAATATTTGTTATTTAAGGTCGACATTTATAGACGACTTTGATGTAATTATGTATTCTTATGCATTCTGTCATTTTATTTTCCTGGCATGACAAAAAGTAATTTTTGTTTCGAACAAAAAAATAATTATTTTAAAACATGATTATTGATGTCTTGAATAAATAATGCAATTTATATTTAATGTGGTTCTTAATTATCACTATTAATCACGAAGTTTAATTAAAAGGTTTATAGAACAACGAAAATATATTAAACACAGTAATTTTTATGTCTACATAATTTAATGAAAGTTAAACAAATTTATTTCTGTGTTTTATCCAATTTTTATTGCAGAAAAATATCAGGTTTAAAATGATTGATGCATACTAATTTTGACTAACATTGTAAATATTACTAACTGCAATGTTCGTATATGCCTAAAACCAATTTTTTTACTCTTTGTGAATTTCAAGCCCTCTTTTTATTTGTTCCTTTTGAGAATATTAATGTGACGCGGTAAGCTTAAAGCTGCCACGGGTTTGATGAAAATTGTGCGAAAAACGCGATACGTAGATTTCAAAAGTTTGGAAATTAACAAAAAACTAACAAAACCAACGCCGATTCTATTTTCGACATATTTTCAAATTCAATTGTTTTTAGAACGGTATGTTGGTGCATAATCCGTTATTATCTGGATTTAAAATATGAGAATAATTTCATATACAATATAAAAAATAATTCCATTCATACAAATATGCATTTAAAATATTTATATGTAACATTTTCTACTTGAAAAAGGAGTCACTGGTTCCATAATTGTAATACTACTAATAATTTGTAATAAGTTTAGTAAAATAAATTGTATGTGTGTGTGTGTACTATATATCTATTATACAACAAAATTTACTGGAAGAAACTACTTTTCACATTTGAATTGCTATTACCTTGCTAAAGAAGGTTTGATGAAGAAATTATTCTATAAATAGTTTATGCTATTTTTATAAAGTTTGTATATTTATTTACATTAAATTAGTTAATTTTTTTAAGTACAACAAAACTTTTTATTTAAATTTCAATATCGATTATTTGTTCTCTTTTCGCTTTTAATCCATTAAGTCCTGAATGGACATGTTGCCACTATAGTTTTTAACGGTTGTATTTTCAGTAAAAAAGGATCTAAAAAATGTTCAAGGAGACAGATCTGACGCAAAATAAAATAAACTTTTAGAATTTGTTATTAGGTTTTTCAAAAATGCAACTATGAAAAACTATACATGGTTTAAATAAAAAACATGAATTTTTTTAATACAATTCTTTGTAACTTTTCTCGTTATTTCTTTACACTGAAATCATTTCAGAATTCTTTGATATTGAATTATGTAATACAATAGGGTCTCCCTTATTCTCTAGATATCTCTTATTCTTTGGATTTAGGATCTCTTATTGCATATATTCCCCTTCGGTCGGCTTCCCTCCTCCATTGCGTCCTAACCTAACCTTCGCGGCTGAGCGAATCTTGAACCGTTGTCTACCATCGACCACTAAGACTGGGGGTAAAGGGGAAGTAGAGAATAAGGGAGACCGCCGCCATTTTGCAAAATCTGCAGTATGCATTAAGGGAGACCCTACTGTATAGGTACTTTTAATTATGCATGTCGTGTTTTCAAAACCCAACCCCTAAAAAAGCGTCAAAAGTTCAAGAATCTTTTTATTGAAAATGATAGAATTTCGGAAAAAGTGTTGCAGAATAAAAAGTTATTAGAATTTGTCCTCATTTTGACGTTGAAATTTTTATGCATTTTTTAAAAATACTTTATTAAGTCTCGAAACTTTTCTGACCTTAAAAATAATACAAATTTTACAAAATAGACGTTTTCTAAATGTTAACGGATTCACCATCAGCTTGTTATCTAAAAGGTTCGAATATAAATGAATTTCAAGAATATTTTTTAAGAATTATTGAATTTTACGAAACTTGTTATCAAGGGATTTTTGAAGATGCTTATCTAATTTGAATTCATATTTTCTGAATTAATATCTGATATAAAGCCCTTTATTGTGTAATTACCTGCGCAGTGTGATACAAAGAGTTACCGACGTGAAAATTTGTTGTGTTAATTCTCCAATTCAGAGAATTATTAAATATACCGTAAAAAACTATAATATTGTAAAATATACCATAAAAAAACTATTTTAACTATGATAAGGTGTTATTTTCGTTTCATCTACTTTATTATTCATGAATATTTAAACTTACTACTTAACTTTAAAACTGCGGTACATTTGAAGGTGGAAATTATGAAACCTGACAAATCAAAAAGCCGACAGATGAAAAAACCGACACCTTACAAAATTACTGTCGCTTGTGGATGTGTTTATTTTTGTATGCGTCGGCTTTTTGACTGTCGGCGTTTTGACAGTCGGCGTTTTGACAGTCGGTTTTTTGACCTGTCGGCTTTTTGACTTGTGGGTTTTTTGACCCGCAATTGACAACTTTTTATGTTGCTTTGACTAGTCTCTTTTGAGTAGACAATAGGAGACTATCAACATACATCTATTTAAGACACCTTCATACCTTCATATCCGCAATTTAAAAAAACGACGTACACAAATTTGTCTAATAATGAAAGAATTAATACTACATATTGATTTACATAACTCGACAACTCAACGGTGAGACGAAGAACCGAACATTTCGTAAGTTTTGCGTCGAAGAACCGAACTATGACAACTTACCGTGAAGAACCGGACATCTAAATATTTACTTTATCGTAACAGCTTTCGAAATGTCGCTTTTTCCCCGCAAACTTTTAAAGCAACCGATTTTTCGGCGAAGCTGCCGAAATGCACGGTTCTTCATCCCAAAACCAGCCATAGATATATGATCCGTCATTGTGAAAAGGTAAATGTCAATTAAAAATTCCAGATCACAGATACATCTGTCAATAGTTATGTAATGAATTGTCTGTCGCGAAATTTTTGAGGTTAGAAAAAATCCTAAAACGATTTAATACACCATTTCTGCTTAAAAGAACTTTTCATCGAATTTTTGTGTGCTCATGTGTATAGTTTTGATAGTAAACATTTATTTTTAGAAATGCTAAAGAATTTCTTTGAAGAAAATTTTATATATTTTAAAATAAAAAATTTTAATTATAACTTACAGATTCATGAATTAAAAAAACCAAATGAACCATTTTTTAAATTCTTTTCTAGAAAATATAGTTACAGTAGTATTAAAAATGTGGAATATGTAAAACAAATAATGCTTTTTTTTTAATATCGATTTTAATTTGTCCTTTAAGTAATTAATTTGTCCTTTAAATTTCCGCCATGATTTGAAATTGAGAGTCGTGGACGTTACGGAGAAATTTTTTTTTCATTCTACTATCACAAGTTCAACGTCATTTCATTCATTCATTCGGAACGAAAGAAAATGCAACAATTAACTGGGCAGTCGAACGCAAATTCAAAATCAGCAGGAAGCCAAAGTCCGGAATTACGCAGCCGCGAAATGCCCGAAGGAAGCTGGTCGATTGTTGTTTTAATTGTAACGCGTGGATTCCCCGGGAGAGACCGATGAATAAAAAGCGCGAGTACACGAGGGCTAAAAATAGAACGGCGCATCGCGTAAAGAGTCGGGGTATAGAGCCGACTGCCTCGTTGTCGGTCGGGGCAGTTTACATTTCTGGGTGGTTTGGGGGTTTGGGGGGCTTTGGGGCAGCTGGGGGTTGGGGGTCGAGAAAGAAAGACAGCCAGTCAGCGGTCGCCGGAAGGGGGGCGGGGAACAACCCCATGAGGCGACCCGTTGGGCTTGACCCCCATGCTCTCGCGGATTTGACCTAATGACCCGGCGGATGCGCCCGAATCCTCACGGAAACGAACGACACTCGTTCGTTCATTTTCGCGGCCTCAACCTCGCACGCAACCTTTTCCGATCTTCGTTTTTATACACGCGGAAACTCCATGAAAACGACTCCGGTTCATCTCCTGACACAATGGTAAATACACCCGCGATCTCTCTCGAAACTCCTTTTACGACTATTGTTTGCAAATACAGGTTAAAATTTTAGGTTAAGTACGAAATACGGTAATGTAAAATATAACTGACGATGTTTCTTTTTGAACTAAATAATGAAACTACTGTACTTCTGCCAGTGACGTAACTCAAATTTGACCGAATAATGACAAGTTCTTGGTCTTGTTCGTTTTCTTTAATAATACAGTTTTTTGCAAGTACATACTAAAAAAAGTTTCATTTATTCTAAACAAATGACATTTATGAATAAGAGATAATTTCGTTATTATAAAGAAATGCTTAGAATAGTAATAGTTTATTTTTTAAATCCTAATTGACACAGGCCAACAAAACGTATACCCAGAAATCGGACTATACATTTCTAAAGGGTTTCGTTAGGCTCAATTCAAATTTGGCCCCAGAATTGTTCTGTCACGTCAAGATTTTGAGATATCCTAGCCTAAAAGTGCCAAAAAAATTGTTTTTGCGTTTGCGAAAATAGTCATTTTACGCCCTCATTTGCAGGCGTAAAACCCCTATTTCACGCCTTCTGGGGCGTAAAATAAATTTTCCGCCCACGGAGGCGTGAAATTGGCATTTTAGGTCCGCAAAATCGAGGCGTAAAAAATTTTACGCCTACTGCATCAAAAAACAATGTTTGAATCTCAGGCGTAGAATTTTCACCCTCATGAACCTCGAGCCGGCTTTGCCGTCTCTCGGGTTCTATTGTCGAGGCGTAAAACTCTATTTTACCCCCTTGATACAAAAATAACTATTTTGATCACATTCAGTAAGTTTTTGTAACGGAACAAAATGATTATTTACAATTTGGCATGAACAATATTCAGGTGCTATTTGTCAGCTTTAAAACGCCTTTTTAGTAATTCCGATACGATTTTTTAAATCGAGTTATTAAAGTTTTTGTCACGGAACAATTATGATTTTCATACATTTAAATAAATGTGTAATCACATGAAAATAACTAACCAACTGAGTCTGACTTTCTTGCTAAAAATTATTTTACCACCTTAAGATGTTGAAATTTCCTAACCTTAAGGGGGAAAAAAATACGGTCTTTGATTATTTTCAGTAAATTTTGTTGGCGGAATACATTTTTTCGCAATTTGACAAAAACCGGATTAAAATGCATTCATCATAAACCTCAGTATATTTTTCCGACGGTTTTCAATGTGCTGAATCAAAATCTGGTCGTATAATTGCACTATGGCGTCAAAATTTTGAGATACCCTAACCTAAAAGTGCAAAAAACAAAAATTCTCCGAATGACAATGCTGAGCGATAGTATCTCGTTGGTACTGATTTATTCCGGCTGTCAGTACTGCTTAACTCATGATCACGACTACTGACTGCCAGTACATGGTCAGTACTGATATGGTACGGAAGTCGATACTGTCTCGACTCCGTATGTCACTGCTGATTGTTGGTACTGGTTCAGTACTTTCACAGAGGTGCAGGCAGTACTGGTCCCTCGTCGAAATTCAGTGCTGGATATCAGTACTTGGTCCCCTCACGAAACTGAACATTACGATAAGATTACCAAGAGGTTACAACCTTTAGTACTCCGCTGGTGGTTAACTCCGGCGAGTTACGGAAATTTCTACCTGGGTAATCATTTCATACCTACAACAGTTCTGTCAATTAGCACTCTATTAGTACTGATTTGCTCCGAAGGTCAGTATAAATCATATCATACCGACAACAGTACTGGTAGCCAGTAATGTTTCAGTTCCGACTCTTTCTGGTGGTCAGTAGTAATTTAATACCGAACATAGTACTGGCGATCAGTACTGAATCAGTAGGGATTTGCTGCGGTGGTCAGTACTGTGTCAGTAGTACTGATTTGTTACGGCGGTCAGTAATAGTCAACACCGAAAACAGTACTGGTCGCCAGTACTAGGTCAGTTGTTTGCCGATGTTAATGCCAGGACACATTTTCGTTTATCGGTCCCAGGTACCAGTACTGGGTTAGTACCTAGCCAGGGTTTTGCACCGCCCATTTTTCTACCTGGGTAATAATGATAAATTATGTACCAAAGATGGAATTGTAGTGATGTTCCATTGTCTTATTTTGTTTTAAGTTTTGGAAAAGACCGTTAACATACAGAACTTTTAACCTTAAGACTGCCAGAAACCCTACATACAGGATTTAGAGGAATATCAGAATTTTTTGTGAGATACAATATTCCGAGTATTCCGGGAGTTGTTGGGGCCGCTGATCACGAATCCGGGGTCAGATTTGATAAATTCCTGTCAGAAGCTCCCAATTCCTACCTCCCCTAAATTCTTCAATTTAATTTATATAATTATGTACTTTTTCAGTTTATGAGGTAATGGTCACTCCGCGAGCACAAATTGGTGCTGGCATGAAGGCCAAATAAGATGTTTTTAATTTAGTTCAATTTTCGGTTCGATTTATTTCGCTATACCAAAAAATTTTTCTATATTAAAATTATTTTCACTTAAGGAAAAAATTGCGGAAAAGAAAATTCTTATTTATTGGCAATGTATGTACATGTTTCTAAATATGCCAAAGTTTAACTTTATATATGCAGATAATTGTATAGTTTTTCTAATTTAGTAAATACCAGACAAAGGTCAGTAGTTTATAGTAAAGGAAAGCAGTTGATTAGTTTATATGGCCATCTCCCGATTCGTCTAAGTTTACCGTTTACTATTTGATATACATGTGTTACTTTATTTGGTTGAAAGGGGGTATTTCCTGAATTTATAATTATCATTCTAAAGCATTTGTATTTTGTTGTATTGTGTTACCTATAGGGTTATGATTTGAACGAGTTTTAACGGTAACAAAAAATTTTACGATATAACATTTTTTTCCGTACCTTTCCCTGCCGGAAAGCCTATATATTGGCTTGACCTCTGACATGGACTTTGTATATAGTTGATACGTGATAGAAGACACTAATTTGACCACTTTTAAACAGAGGATTAAAGGTTCAAATGCCCGCAGCTTAAAGGTTAAGTAAAATCTTTCACTATCAGATTCAGAAATGTCCGATTGAGTGTTACAGGCATATAAACACGTACCTTTGTTAACATACTTTTCAGGATCATTATTTTTCAGTAAAAGAGAAGTGATTTTATTCTTATTAATATTTTGAAATTCAGGTTCAACATTTTTTATCGTTCTATCAACTGAATTGTGGATAACGACAATCTTTTGAGAAAATTGATACGAATTAAAATTCAAAAAAGACCTGAATAGGTTTACAATGCCAATTAAATTTTAGGGAGGCATCAAGATTATTTTTAATGATTAACAATGCTAAAAAGGGGAAACATTTTACCATTTTCGATTTTATATGTAAACTTCAATTTAGGATGGTAATTGTTAAAAACTTTCGTCATCTTCTCCAAATTATCTTTCTGTATGGATGGTAAAAATTGGTGAAATTGAAAGTTGTTTTAAATATGGAAATTCTAAATCATCCATTACTAACTTAGTAAATATCGTCGAGGCCGGTTAACCCATCGGTGTGCCATATTGTTGTTTATAACAACGGCAGTTGAACCGAAAGATGGTGTTGTCATACAGAAAAAAAAATTCAACAATGTTTATTAAATAGTTCAGCGGAATTTCCATCCATCTTTTTATGAAATTATATCCAAGAGTTAGCTATAATTTAATTATTTTTAACAATAATAATTATAAATTGATAACAATAAGCAAGCTATATATTCAACGCTGTAATTAAAACATTTTTAACTCTTGCACGTCCTTTTTTATCTATTCAGAAAAATAATAAATAAAGTAAGTCCAAGAGAGGCTATGTTTGCCCTATTATAAAGGAAAGGGGTTTACTTTAATACTGTAGCCATTAGAATGCATACCAGTTTAATTATATTTATAATGAATTTATTCATTTAATTTATTACGTATATTTTAAAAAAATGTGCAAAACATCTCAATTTACATGGGAAATATTGTAAGTAGTTTCGTAATACTCGTATTTCGAAAATTATGATTTTTTTACTTATGATTCATTAAAAATAATTACTGCGAAGCAGAATTTTTATAGGCGAAAGGCAGATTTAAATAATTTCATGTAAATTAATCTTGATTCCTAAATATATGCAGCAATTTACTTGTAACCAAACTTTAAAAAATAAAAATCAATTTATTTTAATAACATTTATTAACTTTTACTAGTGTTTATGAATATTAAGGTTTTCCCTTTAATTAGCGATAAAGTAAGAACATATTTACATTTAAAAAATCCTCTATTTTCGATAGCATTTACGAAATCAGCTTCCTAGAATTTAATTGAAGCTAACGGATACAAAATTGGCTCAGTTACGCTAAAATTGAAACTATATCCACTCTACTGAAATTAGCAATTCATGTAATTGTTATTATCGCGGATTTTCTAGAATAGCTTCGTTTTTCTACACTTTCGACGATGAAAATAGTATTGTGAAAGGTAAGAATATTAAGGTTGTTAGTTTGATTGTGGGGTTTTAAGTACATGGTACGTAATAGTTTATGACAACGTAATAGTTTCTACTAGTAAGAAATACATTTTTAAATTACATTCAACTTACAAATTCTTGTCGATTGTTGACCGTTGAAAAAGAATTCGTTGTCCAATTTGATTCATCACGTTTTATTTTTAAGATATTTAAAAATATCTTTTTTGGCAATTTGAGGCTAGGATATCTGTCATGATGGGTCAAATTGGATTAAGGGATTTGCTTTCAGCGGCCAAAAATCGATAAGATCCACGATTTCTGATTCAAGTTATCATCCAACATATATTTTTGTAGTAGTCCTGTGTTATCTTAGCACATGAAAGTTGAAATAAGTTATGATCCAACAAAATGGTATTTTACACTGAAATGTTTATTGACGAAATGTATTATAAGAAACGGGAAAATGTTTGTAAACAAGTAAAAATCCCACAAATTGAATACAAGTATTATGACATTATTTTCTTCCTTTGGCGATCAAATTAAAAAAAAAACAAGGTACCCCACATTTAATATTTACAATTCCTATTATTGTTATTCTCTTTGATAACTTAGTAACTTGTGATTAAAATATTGAACGGTAAATTTTTAAACCGAAAATATAAACGTATGACATCCTTAATTTATTACTTTCGATTATTTTCAGTCCATGAAAGAAGAGTTTCCTTTGTTTGTCAGATTCACTATGTACCGTAAACTAGAATCAGTAAAATTAAAATGGCTGCTTCTCGATTATACTATACTAAAAAATATTCTACCATACCTGACCGTAAAATTTTACAGCCTGGTATGACGCGTTGACCTGGAACCGAAATGTATTGTTTTTACATTTTTTTGGTATGAAAATGGCATATTTGATAGCCAGTTGATGAAACAGTAAACTATTATTCCTACCTTCAATGGCTTCCGTGTTCAATAGCTCCTATAGTATTATTATTCAGCATAACTTGATCATTGTTTTCATCAAGTGTTTCTGTTCCAGAACCGTAAAGCTTGAATTACCGGTATATTAAACATGACGTTTCAATAGTCTATAAACGAATAATGTCATCAGTACTCATTTTGCAAAAATAAGATAAAACGCAAAAATGGTTTCAAATAGTTCAATTTAAAGCTCTAAAGAACAAAATAACTACAAGAATTATTCAATTGAGTTTTAAATCAGAGAATACAAAGTTCAATTTTATTATTAATATTATTTAAAAAATAACATTTTTTATAGACATAAATTATCAACAGAAATTTTTAACATTTTAAAATATTGTCTGATTCAGAAACAGTTGTGATTGATAGTTACGTCATGTTCATACCACGCCAATAGTTTCATTTTAATCATTTCTTATTGGTTATTCAAACAAACTTTGTTGTTAAAATAACCACTAGGATTTGATCGTTCCTAATGGATCATAACAAAATGGAAGAAATAAGCAAAATCACATTTTATAATTTAAAAGAAAAAGTTTTTTTTTTCAAGAGTGATTCGTTACTTTTCTGTGAAAAATGAAATGAAGAAAATGAAATTATTTCTGTAAAATGAATAATGACGTCACCATTTATCACAAACATCTCTGACGATGACTAAATTTATTAAATTATTTTGTTAACTTATAATTATCAACAAATTTTTTGAATATTTCGTTAGAATTTAGAGGAATTTAACGTAATGCATATATTTTTCTTGGATTTTTTCATTTTTGGAGCAAGTAGCCTATTGTAGAGGTGTACCAGAAATGTATGGTATTATTAAATGAGAATTTCATTGAACAATACCGATATATGATAAGATGATCTTTTTAAGAGGTGGATAACTATTTAAAGCTAGAAAAAGTTTTTGATTTTCGTAAATCGTTTCAAATTAAAAGGTGCATATTTTAAAATGCATAATTATAATTTGTATTTACTATCAGTAATAAATCACTTCCAAGTTACGTTACTAATGTGATAGTGATTAGATCGACCTCTATTTATCTCTGATGTAAAAGTTATTGATGTTTTCAAGTCAGGGTTAGTTGCATTTAGTAGAGTACGATAGAGGTTGGAATAATTACCGTCTTTAAAGTTCTTAGTAAGTAACAACGGCAATAAGTCGTTAACCCTTTAACAAGTAAACGTGTACAATTTGCACATGGATGTTACTGTAGTTTTATTTATACAAATTAATTTTTTAAATAGTCACATCTATTTTCGTCTAGTTTTGAGGCTGCGCTTTCCAAGATTAAAAAAACACGATTTTTAAGATGTACTTTTTTCAGAATGAAATGTTCATTATAAAATCGGTTTCTGACTACCTACTGTCCTATTAGAAAATGTTCCCGATTTTACTTAATATATTTTCACATATTTTGATTTTTGTCAATTTGAATGTCGAAATGGCTCGGTGTGCCAAATTTGTTCAAAGATAGGAAATTTTGTGGTTTTATAGGTTTCTATATAGGTCATAAGGATAACATAATTTATTTAATATTATGGATAGTTTTGGAATTTCTGATAACAACATTTAGATGAACATGCAGTTTTTTAAGATTACAGAATAAGAAGCAACTGTAATCTATCAATTACCATTTTATTTATTTTTGGACATTCTGAATATGATCACATGAAATCAGTTATTAACAAAATTTTGGAAAAAATTTGGTACTCCGGAGGAATTTGAAAATCCAAATCCATAAAAATCAGAATATATGAATGAATATTTTTAACGTAAAACAATTGGGAATACTTTTCTGATAAGATAGAAGGTGGCCAGAAACCGAATCCATAGTGAAAATACACGTCTATGTTGGTATCCGCTATTTTAATTTCATATTCCTAATTAGCGTCCCAAAAAACCTTTAGATAGAGTTTTATAAAAATGCGATAATGTTTTACAAATTAGCCCGCTATATTAGATCCGCCACTTTGACATTTGAAATATTAAGTAAGAAAGTTAAGAATATCGACGACGTAAAAATCCTTTAGACAGCAATTTTTTAAAAATTTCGATAATTTTTGTAAACTTTGCTCATCATGGTGGATCCAACATTTTGAGTGATGAATACTTGATATTAATTTTGTAGTCAGCGACTCTCAAATACTCCGAATAATAGATTTTAGATATAAAACAATGAAAACACAGCTGTATGAATTTTTTGAAGAAAATTTTGTGGTCGTTTAAAAAAGTTAATATAATTTTTGCAGTAAATAATTCATATGATTTCAGCATTCGAACATTTTTTAAGGAAAACATTGTTTGTGCATTAAAAGCTATTAATGGAAACGTTACATCAAATTTTCGAAAAAATAATTTTTTCATGCAATATAATACATGGAAAATTTAACCGAACTGAAGGCGCCATTAAATATCAATCGACTACAAAATAAAATAAACACGTGTCCTTTTATTTTAAATACAGAACATTTTTGGAGGGTATCTTAATAAACATTCAGTAACTGGACTTTTTGAGGACCACAACAAATGGACAGCTATAGTCCATTTCAATTCTATTCATCCAGGACAAAAATGGACATAAGCGGAAGTATAATAAACGTATAATAGACGCATGATATAAACTTTCTTTACCATTTGCTATTTCGTTGTCACTAAGAAACCAAAAATGTTCACACTAAAAGCTGACCATACTTTAATAAATTTTATGTATAAAATATCACTTTCTAATGATATAAAAACGCGATATAAAAATGCTAAGTTGATATTCAGTATTAATTGTGATTTTCCATTTTTTTTCCTTTTTCTACGTGAAGTGTATAACTAAATATTAAAGAAACTGCAGGACAAGCTAACGACGGTTGCTGCTCCTTTTATGAGTGTACGTTGTCCTCACGTTTTTTCTGAACGCTCTATATAAAAAATATCTTTCTCTGTACCGAACATAAGGCGACCCATGTTACGGCATGTGAAACCGCACAAAAGAGATCAAAAGAATTATTTTTTGTTTTGTAAACTTGCTTTTGAAAGAAAAATATTATCATAAATAGAAAAGAACTGAAATGTTTAAAATGATTATTGTTTCTGTTAAAAAAAATTGTCAAATAATCACTATTGCAATAAGAGACAAAACTGGGCTATCACTCCTATTAGATAGCTTTAAATAATATTATTTAGTAACTGATAGAATATAGTTGGTTGTTCGACAAACTTGTCGATTGAATGAAATAAACATGTAACAGAGTGTATAGATAATTCTTTGTTTTTGAATCATTCAACTCAGTTAGTAGTTATTATTATTAGAAAAAAACTAATAATTAAATCCTTTATTCACTAGAATGTAAATATTTAACAACCAAGTAACTAATTATTTGTTATTTTACTGAATATAAAAAAAAATACTTTTTTGATGTGATATATAATTCTGCATTAAAAATCTTTTCTGATCTTCAAGCAGAAACGTTTAAGCTGTTGTTAGTAATAGGAAACTTTTCACAGAATGTTTTCGTTATTTTCATTATTATATTTATTATAGATATTGAAATATAATAAATAATTTTTCTTTAAATTTTATTAGGAATTAAAACATTTTCCTTTCACAAATTGTTGGCAATATATTGCAAAATAAACCTTTGTAGTTCTCGTAGCTTAAATTAATTTTAAAATACAAATACAGATATTATATTTGTAAAATTAAATCTTTAATAGTATACATATAACGTTGGATCTTATTTTAAAACAATTTTTAAATAGCATGTTCTATTCTTTGTTATTTACAAAATACATTTCTGTGTAGAAAGGGATGTTATTATATGCAGATTTTCTGTAGGTTTCTGTTAAATCCTTTCCCTGTGTATGTAGATGGATTTGAATAAGCAGACGCATCAGGACGATGGGCGAGAGTTGTTAAAATAATGATAGTAATTAAACTATTCTCTTAACTTAAATAAGAACATTATATTACTGTAAACCAGTGCTGTTTTACATGCTTAATTACGAAACGAGATTTTCGTACACATAATTTTGCTACAAACGAACGAGTTTCTCTCGGTTCGTATTTTGAAAGTAAATATATCAACTGAACATTATTTATTAAACATTGAAACACTTTATTAGCAGCATTATAATTACGCGGGTTTTTATTATATAAAATGAATATTTGAGATGGTTTTTGTCACATGGAGAAGATATGTGTTGATCTTTATTTTTAAAATTTCTGAAGTATTCGGGACAAACTTTTCGTAACATATTTTTCTTTTAGTGAAATTAATTTAAAATAGTAATTGTATATCATTAATTTAATTCCATTTTTAAAGCAGTAAGCATTTCCAGTCAAATTTTATAGAAATTTGCTCGTATTTCTAGAAACAATATTCCAGATTCAAAGGTACGTCAGTTTGAATAGTTATACAGCTTTTTGGGATTACTGAACTTGAATCCGAAGTCAAGAATTTTAAAATTTAAAATGGCGTTTCTAATATCTCCGTTGGTTATGGTAAAAAGAGAACTGATTAAAAGGAAATTGGATATTTGGGTATTTTGTAAGTCGCAGATTATGACAATTTTCAAAATTAAATATAAAACTAGAGCCTTCGACCCGGGTGGCTACCAACTGAGTACCTACAATTACGAGTTCGTATTATAGTTTTTTGAGTGAAAATTTGCGCTTACGAGAACATTCCCAAGGTAACATAACCAGAAACTGGACTATGTAACTTAGGTCGGAAAGAAGGGGAGTAGAGTAGGGGGTTCCCCTGTGTAAAAATGTGTAAAAAGTCAAAATGAGTATTCAGAACTTTGACCCTCGCCACATGTCAGCCGAAATATTAATAAATAACATTTTTATCACTCCGGACGCGAAGCTCGATTTTGCGCCCACGGGAAATCGAATTATCGAGCCTCACACCCATCGCATTAAACAACTATCATTTTTGTTGTCTCAGTGTCGACATAGATATTTGTTCCCCCATCTATACTAGTAATTTTTTTGACGAGGTGACCAAATGCAATACTTCGGCAGACTATAATAGTCATATGCATTTTAAAACAGTTTTTATGGCATTATCGTTGACTTTAGAAAGAAATGCATATAACTTTTTTTTTGTAGAGAATTTAATGCTCTATCTTTTCTGTTTCAAAACGTCGTCAATCAAATTTGTATTTACATCTACCTCATTATGGTCAGAAGAATCGAAAATATTTCTCTTTATGCTGAAAAATGACAAAACGGTATTAGAATGAGGAACTAAAATAACCCCATGTATAATATTAAATATAAAACATAAGTTCATAAAGAACTACATACATAAATATATGGATAAATTCATTAACATTTTGATCTAAAAAATTCAAAAATGATCTTCATATTTTTTACCACTTTTGTGATGACCATAAATGACAGCCATTCGAAAATTTGTATATGAAAAATGACTTAGAATCATGTAAGAAATGTTAAGACGGTTTTAAACTTTTTATATTTGATTGTTTTCTGAAAAACTCAAATATGCCTAAAAAACTTCATACTTATTTTTGGAGGAATTCTATGAATTTTTTGTTGTATAATATTTTGTCGTAAAGTTGACGATACTCGAGTTTATTAAAAAATCATATATGTTATTCCGCTAATCCGCCATTTCGTACGTCATATTGATTTCGATATATCGAAAGTAATTTTTATCACCACGTTTTTAGTTCGAGTTCCACTTTTTTCAAAGGTTTCATGTAAAAAGAAAAGATGATTCAAAGTAAAAATGACTTTTGAAAAAAATACATGGAAATAGTATACGATTTTTCTTCATAACAGGGAGGAAAAGAAGTAACTTTCCTCCCGCTTGCGGGAGGAAAATTGCTGCTTTCGTCCCAGTGTGATGAAAACATCCTTTTTTTAACTCAAATCTAAAAAGTCGACGAGTTTTTGGCGTTTTTCGACATTTTAACCTATTTCGAAATGTGAAATATGTTTTATTTCCATTTCCGTTTTATTTACTGATCGCTTTGTTTGTTATTCCGACGTATTCAATAACATATGAAGTGAATTAATTTGTTAGTTTATAATGCATTATTGATCTGATAAAAGTTTCGCACGAAGTTTATAATATGATACTTTTATGATAAATAATCGTCCTAAAAACATATGCAAATCATGGTATAGAATATATGTTTTAGTTATTCTCGTTTACAGGAGTGTTGTAGATGATCTGATAAAGGACGATGACATATTAATGCTGGGAAAGTTTCAACTAGAGTGTAATTATGTTTGCGAAGACAAATTGGATGAGTTTATCAATTTAGTGATTCGCGATGTCGCCAAATGTTACCAACATGCCAAAATCTTTGCTAATATCACTATCATCAACAGTGATTAATTACATATAATGTTCGCGTTACAACCATAAATACATAGTTTAGTTTTTAAAATAACCATTATACGAGATGGAATATTATTCAGCAAAACCAAAAAATAATCAACAGATTTTAAAATACGTAAAAAAAGAAAACAATCTGCAATCAATAATGCAGAAGAAGAATGAAAAAATGTTCCAAATTATAGAATTAATTTTTAACTCATAATATCTTGAAACTGTATTTCATAATTAGAAAAATATTAATACTACATTTTTTACTTCAGAAAAATTGTGATATTTTTTCCCTCTTCGTTATATTGTTTTAATGGCCGCAATTAATATGAGAGGTTACGTTATGAATGGTCCATTGCCATCATATATTCATAGTTATAAACTGCCATTTTCTAATTGCAACTTGTTGATTCGTAGTTTGTTTGAAACCACCGTCTGTACATACAGTTTTAAACTACAACTTCAGAGTTTCTAGCTAACTTTAACATTTCGAAATGTGGTGTATTTAGCTTCAGACTAGGTTTACAATTTTATTGGCTTATGGTCATTTTATATTATTAGTTTGTAGATTAAAATAAATTTCACGATTTCACTTTTAGATAGCAGATTCTTTGCTTTCATTTTTTAATATTTTTAGATTTATTTCAATTTTGTTTTTTTTTGAAGAGACAAATATTCTTGACGGTTTTTATTGGAAATAAACTTTTGCTCAAAATATCTTCAATTTAAGGAAATCATGACACACATCAAGTAGGAACTTGAATAATGAACAATATTGTTTTCCAATAGGAAACTCAAACAGTCATATAGGTTTTAAGTCATGCAAATTGCTTTCATTTCAAATTGTGATGTGTTCTGATTTCAGTCTTGTTTATGTTTCAGTGCATGAATAGTTTCGCAGGTTTGAAATGTTTCATTGCATGTGTCAATAATATTTCATTGCACGTATCTACAAAATTTCGAACTACAATTACCTAGGTCAAAATTACTTCTCGTCTTATCGAAGAATGTTCATGTATATTTGAATGTAGACCATAAACTAAAATTGTAACTATGTGTACTTCAAAACTATTTGTAACTTTAACGATTGTAGTTGCAAACGCTACTATTTCTGCACTTTGAGAATTTTCTTAAATGGATGACGCAGTTTTGTCAGTAGATTGCAGTTAGATTAAAACACATATACACGAATTAACTTATACGATAATAAATTATGTTGTGTAATTAGTTTAGCTAAAAAATTTATTAAAAGAATGTAACTTTCGGTACTATAGCCGTAAAATCCGATATTACTATCTACTTTTAGTCCGTAAAATGAAATTTCACGGATCACGTGAAACATGAATATGCGCTGTCAAAAACATAACCCATACGGACTAAATGCAGTCCGCGAAATCGAATTTTTACAGCTTTCAGTACCGTAAAATAATATTTGACACACGGCCATAAGATTTTACGGCCATGTATCGAAAAATACTATTTTATATCCTAAAAAGATATTTAGATATGTTAAAAATAATATGTATATAAAATATTATCTATTTTCTTTACATACAGTTAACCCCATGGGATACTAATTAGTAATGATTATAATCGATTTCATATTGATCATAGTGTATCAGAATAATACCATCAAAATCCCTAAAGTTTTTCTTGTTGACATTTTATCTACAAATTCTCTCAATAAGTTGAGTAATTTCTATTATAATTAAAATTTAAAATTTGTTATCAATGCTCTTCTGATTATATAAAATATTAATAGGATACAAAAGTTACTTTACAATCAAATAAATCAAAGTTTTCAGAACAATAGCTTCCAACAATATCAGCTAAATTATTTTGGTCTTATGCAATTACGTCATTACTTTGAAATGTGCCGCTATATTATTTAGTTCCAGTATTACAATTTTGAACCCAGGAAGTATTTACGCAAACATTAGTCACTTTATCATTGTCAGGGACAGTTCACAGTATTTCCCTTCTTTAAAATTAAATCCGATGGAATACAAGCCCTGTTATTTCATAAAATGTACACTAGGTTGTTCGAATGAGAAAATAAATAATTTAATTTTATATCATTAAGTGTTATAGATTATTAGTAAAAGTTGCAGAAGCAATAACAATATTTTCTCGACCGTTGTAATTAAAATTAAGTAGTTAATAAGAATTTTCGGTGGGACCATCAATTAACTAAACTGATAAATAATTTTAATAAAAGATTCCTTTAGTTCTCGATGGAAAACGCGAAAAATGGAAAAAATTGTTTATTACTCTTATAGTTAATTGCCCGTCACACCGAAAACAATTATTAACTAGTTAATTACAGATTTAATTATTCAATTTAGTTTCTTGGTATAGTCGGTCCTTCGACGAAAATGTAAAATGATAAAAAAAACATAATTCGATAGTATAATAAGATAAACATAAACAAACTTATCATGTGCCTCGGATATAAAGCAACAAGAATATAAAGTAGATATGTATGTTCCCGTATGTGAACTATTTGTTGCTTTATATCCGAAGCACATAATGAGTTTGTTTATGTTTATTTTTTTATTTTAATTTTTCGTCGAAGGAATGACTATATACAAAGAATTTTAAATTGAATAATTAAATTAATTAGAAGCGGTCAATAATATTTATAGCTTTTGCAACAAATGTTATTAATTACAGATTATTATAAATACGTCCACACTATTCAGAATAAATTTAATTTGATCGAATTCTCTGAATCTGCAATCGAAAAATTCCGGGTCAAAGCGCGTCACCTCGAATTTCTCGTCTTCGGTACTTTTTTTTAATGTCCATTTGTCTGCAAAAAATGCAAAATGTTCTTAATTGTGCAGTCGAATTTATTTTATTTCAAAATTATAATTTATTATAGTTAATAAGCAATTTAAATTAACATTTTTAAAGCATTACTTTTATGAAGTAATAAGGAAAAAATTACCGATCTTCAACGAGTGCGAAGTTTTCTTAAAGTTATACCTACCTGAATATTATATTTTTACATAATCAAACAATGTTATCTATAATTCAGCTATATTTTTGAAAGAATTCTGGGATAAAGAAAAATATATACAACCGTACAGTAAGTACATCTTAATACAATAGACACGTCGAAAGAAAATTTCACAAAAAGAAAACGGTGACGTCTGATATTATAAATAAATAAAGCAAAATAATAACAATTTGGATTTAATGTAGCAATTTAGCGATGACTCTAGATAATATGTCTATCAGATAATTTGGATTAGATATTCAAAAATTCATCTAAAAACCAAAACTAACCAAATATATCCATGAAATAGTACTAAACAATAGCTTATATATGCCATGAAATTAAATGAAAAGATAAATCGGTTGAAAGGATTGGATTTATACTAAATCATTTTGAACAGTAAATTTCCAATTTTCATTTGGAAACTAATTAATTATTTCGGTGCGTGTTATCGATTTGACTTTTTTCCAAGTTATCGCCATGGAATTCGGTTTCGCCAGCACGTGCTACATGTGTGCAACACGCCAAACGGATATGAAAGGCCATAAACCAACTTTTATCTTTCTCAGTTACAGCTCGTCGTTGTCCTACTGATTTTACATCACAGGTGCGAATCTCTTTTATCTCAGTTGGTAGTTTGTGCGACTGGTAGCATGAATTATCATTTGTCTATTAGACATTGTCACTTTTATATTTGCCTCAACATCCTGTTTTATTCATTTTTAAACTTTGGTAAATTTCCTGCAAAATCCTTTTTCTTATGTGTCTTAATTTTTTTTTTACATTTATGGATTACAAATGTGAAATTTGTGATTATGGAATAATTAAATATTAAACAATATTTTGCATTATATCAATTCGATTTGATATATTTGTAATTTAATTGAATTTACAGTTATATTGAATATATTTATTGAATGATTTTTAATCGTTCAACGCCCAAATGTACAGTTTTTTCATGAAGTTTGACACCATATTGTAGTATTTCTTATTGGCAGAGATCATCTTTTTCCAATGGTGTCAACATTTTTCAAATCTTAATATAAAAAAATTCTACACCACTTTTTAGAAAAGATCATGTGATTTTTTTTAATTTAGCGAAGTTTATTACGAGTAATGTCACAAGTATAGCATAAAAAATGAATTTGCTATCAAATAGGCAGGAAAGTAAAAATTCAAATTGGTGGACAAAAATTGGTGATAAAAGAGTATTTTTATTCCCAATATTCTAGCTATATATTTAAAATCTCAAAGCTTAATGGGTTTTTATGAAATTGGTACTAAATGAATTGTTAACTTACTTGAGTGGATCCAATGTGGTCATCAGAGAGACCCCAAAAATTCCAATATGATAAGATTCAAATGAATCTGGTCAATTTGAACAAATTTTGTTGGTCATATTCGAACGGCCATATTTTATTTTAAAAAACTGACCTCAAATTCGTAATCAGTGACTTCAAGAACTTTTGGAGACCAAGGTTTATAAAAATTCATTGAGTTTTGCGATTTTGAAAATATGGCTGGGATGTTACCAATAAAAATGTACTTCTATCATAATTTTCAACAGTACTTGAAAAAATGAACAATTTGACCCGTAATATGGGGCGATTCGATAAAAATTCAGCCCAAAAAGAGCCCCTGAAATTCCCGGAATTGATAAAAATCGCATTTTGCGATTATCAAGCCGTTTCCTATCTACCAATTTTGTGAGATTAAGAGACTACTTTTGGGCTCAATTTTAATTGAATCTAATTGGATAAGGGGTTAAACTGTTCATTTTTTCAATAGCTACAACTTCCTTGTAGTGGTATTTCATTAGCTATTTATGGAAATGAGACAAACGCGAAAAATTGCAAAAATTTGCATTTTTTACCCATTTTATGACTATAGCAAGAGAAATATTCAAAGGGCTTCAGAGATGAATTGTAGAGCTTGAAAGTCACTTTAAAATGAATCTAATTTGGTTAAGATAACTTCAAACAAAGACAAGTTATTGCAAAAAGGAGTGAGTTTTTTTTCTAAATTTCAATGGCGCGCCAATCAAATTGAAGTCATCCAATTTTGGTAACAGACTATTTTACTTGAAATTTCAGGGGACACCCTATATACATAATAATAAATTATTATTTAAATATAAGATAAACTAACAATGATAACAATTTCATGTTTAAATCTTATCCAAATACTACTTTCGATACGTTAATAGACAAATAATTCGAAAACGGAAAAAGATCCTGAAGTTAATAGACAGCGATTTATATCCTAGGAATAAACTTTCCTAGTGTGCGTTTTATATTCGCGAATAAAAGTTGGCCGGCTTCGATGAAAATAACTGCGAAGCAGTGGCAAATCGCTCGCATTTTTCATTTTACGTATGTCACTTTACTTAGATCGCCTTATCCTGCGAGTAATATATTTTAGTTGGACGGTTTAATCTTATTTCCGCCGTTGCAAGAAGGTTATCGAGAAGGGAATGAGGGGGACTCTGAAGAAGAAAAGGAAAGACGACATCTAAGGCAGTGAGAAATTAAAAAGGTGAATGTAAGAAAACGGTTCTGGGGTAAAAAGCAGTAACTAAAAAATCACACGTGTAAAAAGAGGAGAAAAATGCGGAGTGTGGATAATTGCACATGAAGGAGATAGATAAAGAAAATAAAGACACAAAAGAAACAAAAATAAAAAAGAATAGTGGCCGTCATACAGTTAGCAATCGCATTAAATTATTAAGAATAATGAGTTAATAAAATATTTTGACGATACAGGATGGTAGTAAATCAGTAGTAACGTGCCAAAATGGTCAGCCGTTTATCAATCAATTGTTTATCAGAAGCAAAACAATGTTTTGTAGATATTATAAAGAAGATAAAAGCGAAAAATGAAAGGACGAAGTAAAAAAAAAATTAAAAAGAGAAAGGAAGAGCAGGGAAGGAGTAGGAAATGACCCCGACATCGACACTCGCAAACTGTAGTACATAACCCCGTTACCTCCTTCGACTTGTTCTCCAACGTAATGCGCCGTCTATTTTTAGAAACAGCCACGACAAGGCGCCTTTTTGCGAGACTACTTATATTCTTTCCCTTTATTTCATTCGTATGCGGAAAAGCGCTTGTCATTTGTCAAAAGAAACCCGAAAAGGCTCCTGTTTCTATTCATAAATGCAATGTGCAAAATACGAAATGTAGGATTCAAATTGATATTCAGAACAATTAAATGATGGATGGTCTTGTTACAGGTATAGAAAATACATTTCATACTGAATAATTTCCAGTTTATTTAGATGATTTCAATAAAAATGTCAATTGTCATAAATTATATTCTAGATCGGTACTTTGAAGCCGTGTAGGTTTCGCAAACGAAATGCGAATTTCGACGTTAGAAAAGCAATCCACTTGCGGTGAGAGCAGCTTGACGTCACGTGTTCTCCAAATCGGAATTCAAATCTGCGCGTGTTTGAGTATGTGCATGTTTATTTATTTACGGTGGCGCGCGCAAGCTTTTCGCGTCCTACATTCGTCCTAATTGATTAAAATCGGACCAATGTATGTGAGGCGGAAACGGAAAAGAATGCGAAAATTAGCGGTTCAAAAGGAAACAATTTCCACAATGGCGGTAAAAAAAATGTACGCAAATATTGACTTTTGTCGTTACGCCATAAAGGGCAACCGAGAAATCATTTCTAACCTATTTTAAAATTTGTCGAACAATTTCGTCGCTTGTTGAAGGTAAGAAATTAAAACTTGGAAATTATTAAGGATACTTAGTTTTGGCTCAACTTTGAAGTTTCGAGTTAATTTTTACACGAACGCTTAATAAATACATGAAAAAAGGGAGGAAAATTTAACGCTTGGAAAAAGAAAACATTTATGATCAACCGTGTTTTCAAATGAATTACAAATTTGTTCTTTGTTAAGAACTTAAGAAATTATCAATACTTGTTAAATTATTTTTTAGCGTATACTGATTGTAATCATTGCTTAATTAAGAGGTAAATACTATTAGGCTATATTTTAAAAGCACCGATAGAAATATTTTGATGATCATTATGCCAACTAAAGAATCTCAATGGACGTAATTTTAATTACTACAAAAAATAATTTTCAGACAAAAATCATTATGTGTCTCCATGATAATTCTTAAAGTATAAAAGACTGATATTCGCATTGTTAGAATAATTTGATTAAAGAAAACTACATTATATCGCAGCTAAAAAAACGTAAATCGCGTTTTCAAAAAATTGTTATTTAGGCAGCTACTTTTTTTCTAAATTCTTCATTGATGTAACCTTTTCGTAGTTGTTATGTGTCACATTTTGTGTATAATTTTTTAATTTTCCATAATCTTTAATATTGCAACAACTTTTATACACAAGGCTGCAAATTCTCATTGTATATCTTGCATATGATGCTACTTATTCCACGTATTACGTAAGACCATTCATTTTGTTTTGCTGTCGCTGCTGTTATATAAGATACACAACATAGTGATATATTTAAAAATTAAAAATTAAATGTCAAATAGAACATTTCGTTGCTTTCCGTTAGTTCGATCTACAATTTTTATTTTTAACAGTTTTGGATATTTAAAATTGATCTACCGTGAAGATGAAGACATCAAGGTAAAAAATTTGGTCTACGTGATTCTGATGGAATTTTATATTTAGTTTTATTATTACCTGGCCAATAAAAGTAATGCAACTAAAATTGCTAGCTATTAATTCTCATTGACTTAATTTTACCGAAATTTTATTGACATAATAAAGTAAAAGTTATTTTCGTTTTAACATTTGCTGATAAAATCATGATTAATCGATTTGTTCCTCATAGACGTAAAATGCCAACCTATTGTACTTTAACCTGAAAATATATTTGAGTGAAGATGAATGACTTATAGTAATTAAGTATTAAGTGGAAAGTGCTAAACGTAATGGATTTTTATAAACAGTTACTGAAAGGAAGAAACCTCATTAAGTATAACAAAGGAAATACTTTGCTGTTTAAATAAATATTTATTGAAATAGAGAAACATTGTTTACAGTGTGAGCTTTACATTTATATTTATAAGTTTTTATTTATAATTCGTTTATTTTCGTTAAATAGAGCATTAACATTCATTTCAGAATGTTCAACTTACTTTTTTGCAACATTTCCGTCCTAGTAGAAAATTAATCCTGTTTTTGGCTAGTTTCTATCCAGTTTACATTTTACCATGTTGAAGGTATAGGGAAACTAGAGGGTGACATAGATTTTAAATAATTTAAAAAAACATGGTCTTATATCAGAAATAATGTAGAATTAAAACAAAAAATTAATAACATCAATATACCTAATAATTATATATTAATATATTTAGACGTGATCTCTCTCGTTACAAATGTTACTTAAAGAACTATTAAAAGAGGCCATTGCACGTCTATATGGGAGCCTTTGACACATTTTGGTATGTACAGCTAAAGGATTAGTTACATAAAATTGATTGTTTAAAGGACAATACGTTTTTCAATCTTGAGGGCCCTCATGCTTCCCAGGACTGTAAAGTCGAAAACTTTGCATCGTAACCCTTAACTTTTTGTCTGTAGAAGAGTAGGTTCTTGATCACGAATGCTACCGGGTAGAGTAATATAGATAGGATTCCTTGCTTACAAACAGGAAAAATCAAATCTGAAAGTTTGACAGGAAATTTTGAGGTTTGATTTTCCTTTGTCAAGTTGTCAGGTTCTATGCCAGACATAAAACTTTCAGGTTTTTTTGATTTATAAGCAACAAATCCGGACTATATTACTTTACTTGGTAGCCCTTACGACGAGGATCAGATTTCTGTACAGAAATTTTGAAAAAAGAAGCCCAAAATTAAATTTTTATGGCGCAATATTTCCCCGCTTTTTTTACAGTCTTTAGATTGCTTGTCAGTTCTTAATGGAAAATATTATCAACAAATATTTGGGATACCAGTAGGTTATCCTTATATATCAGTAGCCAGCACTATCTGATTTAGTCATTGATGACCTGGAAACGTCTGTTTAAATAAGTTTTCTCTATTTTTTTATTACCTGGACGTTGATATTCTAAAAAGAATTTCAAGAGATTCTGACAATCTGCAATACATATCATCACCATCTAAAATTTACGAATGAAACAGAAATAAATAATAGTAATTTCGTAGAATTATTCATTATTCGCAACAGTAATACGGTTATTACTGACTGGTATCAGAAACCATCTTTTTCAAGTAGAGTTTTAAATTTTCAATCTGAACACCCACATTCGCTTAAAATAGCTAGGATATATAATTTACTGGACAAGGCAGTTTTATTATCAGATTCTTATTTCCATGCTAAATATATACGATTGGTAAAAAAGAATCTTAACTAATAACTATCCTCTGGACATAATCAATAAGTTTATCAGCGGACGGAGATCTTTTTTAGATGAAAGAAGAAATAATATAAACCGTAACTGCAACGATATGAATAGTAATAACGAAAAACACAAACCAGCTTTTATTTCTGGAACGTATATTAAAGTTTGAAAAAGAGATTACGTAATAGAACATTGGATGTCCAATATCAAAATTACAAATACAACGATAAATTAAAGCAAATAAAATTCGATAGTAGTGGCATCCCCTTTCGAATCAGGTAATCGGAATAGGCGAAGAAAAAAGCTATGAACATTTTTTCGACGTTTCTTTGCAAGAATGATGTTTTTTGACATTGAAGAAGGCAATACTGACCATTGCATAAGATACCAATTGCGTCTTTTGTTCAGCCTTTTCTTCAACCGTCATATTTTGTTTCAAGATACAAAACGATGGTTTCGAGATGGCGTCTGCAATTTATAATTTTGGATTTTCTCGCACAAATATCGAATATTTGATCGTGTAACGGCTGAAAACACGAATAATTGGGATGGAAAAGTATTTATCATCTTTTTGAATACCTAATCTCATGATTGTTCATTCATAATCTCAAATAAGTTACATGCAATTGGTTTTTACTGATTTTCTGCCTGATTTTCACTCAATTTCTGGTGTTTACCTATCAGTACGTACGCTTGAAATTGAAAATGACCACATTAAATATTTCTGCCAATGAATTAGGTTATAATCGATTATAATTGGTTTATAACCTAAATATTCAGTGCAGCACAATAATTCATATATGAGATCGTTGTGCGCTTTTACTATGACGACTGCAAGCTCAATAATAGTGAATCATCTAGTGAAATTTGTCATGGAAGCCTAAATTAAAAATTGCTCAAGATCTAATATCAACGTTAAATGTTATACTAAAAAAATGCTGATTCGCCGGTATTGACATCGTGTATTTTAATAAAAAAAAAAAATAAAAACAGATATACGCTACCTTTTTCTGAAAACAATGTGACGGATGAAGTAAGGGACGAGCTGAAAGACTCGATTACTACCTTGCAAAGGTTAATATTTCTATTTTCAATGTCAAAATACATAGCTCCTGCGAAGAAACATCGAAAAAATCGAAACTTTGTACCAAAAAATGATCATAACTTTTTTCTTTGAAATCGCTGATTGAATCTGACCACCTGATTCCAAAGAGGAAATCCAAATATTTCGAAATTTTTAAATTTAAACGTTGTTTGGAACAAAAATTACAGCGCTGAAAGTTTCGTCAAAAAACGTTGAAACGTTGTAAAACAGATTGTAACGTTTTACTTTATACACTTGACATCAATGGATAGATTTATTATCTCCGTATTATAATTCTGAAAATCGATTACATTTATGTGACGTAGACAATAAATATTAAGTGAAAAATAATAAAAATAATATTAAGTGAAAAATTAATAATTGGTCAGACTATAATATTGGCAGCACAAGATTTTGATAAAATATTTTTATTTTTCATAGAATCATTGCATCTTAGATGGTAGGAAACTTAATAGAGTTGGCATGATGAAAAGAAGGACATTAAGTGAAAACATCCATTATTGGTCAGACCATATTCAAGATATGAAAGTTTGTTTAATATTCAGATTTGTATCATTGTTGATCCTCTGCATATCAAATGTATTTTTCGCAAATTCACTTTACCTTCAGGTTAAAACTAATCTGAGTTTAAACTTTAAGCAAACAAAATAAAAATGTAGTAACATTAATAAACAGAGTGAAATAAATCTAATTAAAGTATTCTGTAAGGAATAATGTGGGAATTTAGAATTAAAGAGAATTAAAATTTATGCAGTTCTAAAAATAGTTTCTATTCCATTTCTATTCGCAATTCTCGTCTTGAAGGGAATTCGGAACAATCGTATGTGCCAAACAGCGAGGAGCTTTCCTGCACCCTAGATTTCCTTTGGAACGAATTTCTCGAGCGAGTGGAAGAGAAGCGAAGTGGGCAGGCAATGCGACTATGAGACTAGTTCATGCTTGCTCGCTCCTTTTTCCCTCGTCCATGAATTTGAGACGTGATCAGTGTGTTAACATCTTTTAGAGGTTTCACGAAATGATGCTCCTTGCGACGTGTTCGATTATTTTCTGAAATTTATACCAAAATTTATTTATTCCTAATATTTATGTCATTTTTATTCATACATATTTATTCTATTCTCAAAACAAGAAGTTGATTCTTATAAAATAATATCGTTAATGCACTTTTATAAAATGTGTACCACAATTTGTGTACTTGACACGATATTATAAAAATATTAAAAATTAATATTTATAACGTCATCTAATTTACATTCGTCCTCTTTTGATAAGAATTAATTTTGAGATAAGTATTCTTACGAGTCTGAAAGATCCTGCTTTGATATTAATTAAAAATGTGGGTCAGATAAAAATTTCGACCCGCATGAAACTAAAAATAAAAAAAATTGAAATTATAAATATCCAGATAACTGTTTAAATTAAAGAAAGTGGAATATTGTTTACCATTATCATGCGACCCAGATTTTGCGCTCGTTTTCAGGCAGAAACTTTGAAAACTTGGAAAACTCGTGGTACCAATTATCTTCTCTAAAATGTTCTTGAAATGTCTCCGACTTTACTGCAATTGGAAATAAACGAACCATTGTTCAGGAAGTGTCCTTGGGTTTAGACGTTTATTTCGATATCTGTTCAAGGGCACCGCAAAAAGTCGTTGAACTGTTGGAGTAAAAGTTATATCGGTGCGGATAAATGCATTGGCGTTAATTACATCTGGATTTTGAATTCGCATTCCCTTAAAATATTTCGAATGGACTTGAAAATTTAGAAAGGAAATCATTATTAATTGAGTTAAATTTTCAGAAAGGATTAAACTGCCTGTTTATGTATTTTACCTGTGTGCATTTATGTTATTAAAATCATCTTACTTATTTTTTATTATTTCCGAATATTTAAAGTGAATATTTAATCGTCTAACTCCGGTAGATTTGAGATTATGTAACTCCGCCTATTTAATGATTGGGAAATAAGAAATGGAATATTATTGGTCTGTTTACCATAACAATAGTTACTTTAACTATGTTTTTGTAATCTCGTGTCTTAGTTTTGTAAAATGGTTCGATTAGCTATATTTTGTCTCTCTCTCTCTTCCTTTCTCTCTCTCTCTCTCTCTTTTTTTGTATTAAATAACTATTCAAATTGTAGTTGAAGTACATAGTACTTGTCGTTCTTGTAGCATATTCACGTACTACAACTATTATTCGAAGTTATTGATTTTCTCTCATTGTAGAAATATGTAGCTTCTTCACATGAATCGAATGAAATCCGTACAAAATGCGTGTAATGTTTTTAAAAAATTCCTTTCACATCATTTGACATTGATTTTACATTGCAGTATATTTGTTATAATTACAAATGGATATTAATCATGTTGTGTAAGAAAAAAACGGAATAATCGTAAATAACATCGCAGCTGGTTAAGAAATAATCATTTTACAACATCATATCGCAAATTGAATAATAATATAAAAACTAGTGATTTCGACCCTGCGACCTTTAGCTCATTTACTCGTCGATTACCCAGATATTTAATTTAATTTAGTTTAATCGTAAAAATCGTCCTCTTATTTCGTGTATGGAGCATCGAAACAGGTTTTGTACTGACAGGATTGAACAATTTGCATACTAGAAAAAAAAAGAATCGAGAGAAAGTTAGTAATAAAAGAAAAATGTAATTCAAGTTTACCTGCACCTGCTGAGATTCGGGAAACATTATCAATATTTTAATTAATTTTATGCAATAATCACAAATATATTTAAAACAACATGAAATGTGTAACTAGAGATTAAAAAACTGAACTAGATTTACCAGAAGGTTTTTCTAACAAACTTATAAGAATTATGGGAATTAAATGATGAAACATCTAAGGGAAAAAAGAAATAGGTGGTTTTACTATTTAAATAGTATCATAGATTATCTAATTTGTAGAGATCACTATTTAAATAATAAAATTAACTAAAAGTGATTACTGTGCCTTATTCTACTATGCAGTTAGTGGTTCCAACTATTTCATATTGCCCGCATATGTCTTCTGAGGTCATTGAACTCGGACAAAGTAATTATTAAAGGTAAGTTATACACAATTCTCTCGGCGACAAAAATAATAATGGACTATTAAATTACATCTTGAACCATAAAGACTTTAAGGCGAACACGTTCAACCAAGAATTCATCAAGACGGAGGGTCGTTGCCATTAACAGCTACGGGTTCGTACTAAGCAACGAGGGAAGAATCGCAATCCTCCATCACAGTGTGATAAGAAACCCGCACTTTTTGCTAAAAGCTTTTTATTATTCTGCAAGAAAGAGATTCTGGCAATACTTCAGAAGCGCCAAATTGTCGGATGAAAACGCAAGAAATGTCGAATCGATGAGGTCAGCTAATTTCTCTCGCGAAAATATTTGCTTAGATAACATCTATTTACCCAAGATCCTCTTGGATGCTAGATGGATCGTTCAATTTCGTCCAAGGGTCGACTCTTAAAAAACATTTGTTAAGATGGACGATTTTTTAAAATTTTAAAACAATATCCAAAATACGAGGGACGCTCCTCTCTCCTCTTTGCTTCTTGTCGTGGGATTTTATCGTGCTTGGCACGCGAAGTCGCACACGAGAGAGTGTGCAGCGATTACGATTCTGATTTATCGTTGAAAGGCGAATCGCGTGTCGTAACCTTTTCTGCGCATGGATACCAGAGAAGGAAGGAAAAGAAAAAGGGTCGCCAAGGTTATGGTGGCATTTCTAGTATGGCTTTGCTTATTTCCTCTGAGAAAAAATGTGGTGCGTGTAGTCGCAAGGTTGACGCAACCAACGACCCGCAGACATGCGACGAACCCAATCGTTTCCACGGAAAATGTGTCAGTGTGACATTTAGGAGTTATTGTTGTAAACAACGACAGATTGCTTTGTATTCTGATTTTTGGTTGATGAACAACTTTTCTTCTGGAGAAAGAGTTAATTTATTTTTGTTGCATTCTATTTTTCGCATCCCTTCAAAAATCTCAAGAGGAACTAAATTTGTTAACGAATTATCGATTTTATCGTTGATCAACAGCCTCCTGAAGACGAATCAGGAGGATCCGAAACTTTCAAATCAAACACGATCTTTGTCCATTTTTCATGAACGTGGAATTTATGTAAATTAAAACAAAATCCATTTTTAGATAGTCTAAGGTGTATTGAATATGATGACGTTATCCATTTTCAAAATTGATGTGTCAAGTCCTAAAAGATAATAGTTTCAAAGTAGTTTTTTCAAAATCTTCGTCATGCAGTATGACATTTTGTTCAATCAATTTCCGCATAAGAAATGCATTAAACCGATTGAAATTTGTTATTCAAAGGGTTTTGGAGTCGCTCTTTACGAATCTGAAGTAAAATTTTGGAAATTCAAAATGGTTCTTCCAATATGGCGGACATTTTTCCAAAAATGTAACCACTCTGCTTAAAACATTTGTGTCACTGATTACGAATCTGATGTCAGATTTTGAAAAATTCAGAATAGCGGATCCGATGTGACGGAAACATTTTTAAAAGATCGAACGAATTTGCTTGAAACTTGGTCCTCTGAGTATTTTGCTTGCTGATTGAAAATCTGACGATATATTTCATTAGTTAAAAATGGCGGATCGAATTGGCCGACAAATTTTTCAAAACTCGAACTATTTGGAATTTTTTACCTTATACACGAAGTTACAGTTAATTCTAACAATTTTGTTTTTTTCCCGTATTTTGGGCACTTTCTGTGAAATTCCTGCCGCAGTTAATTGAGAAAATCCATTTTTTAAATATGCGAATAAACTTTATTACTCAATTGTGTCTCTATAAAGACCGAATTTGCACTACCAGAAATTTAGAAAGTAAATCGCTTTGATAGGTTTATGTGATACTTGTTGATTGGGTTAATAAAACATTTTGCAAAACAGACTTAAATCATTGTTTTAAAATAACTTAAGAGACTCGAATTACAAATTGCATTTCAGAAATGACATTACTAAAGAAATGTTGGCTTTATTAAACGATTTTCTAATGTTCCAGCATTATTTTACCTAAAATAATTCAAACATTATCATTTTCAAATAAAAAATTCTTGATCTTTTCGCTGATTTTTTCGTGTTTTAGCCGCAATTTTGGATACTTTCACCTATATTTTCAAAATGTTAATACGCATATTTTAACTTTCAAGTCTCCAGGACACGATTTCTTTACTTTAAACCAGAATTTTCCTAAATAATCGTATACAATAGATTTTTCCGATTGAATTTTTGAAAAATCATATTATAATAAGTAAGTCTGGACGACACTAATCTGGAGTGAAAATTTGTTTTGTAATATACAGTTTAAATTAGATTATTAAAGAAAAGTTATTTTTATTATGCCTAGTAAACACAATCGTTATGTGTATTTACTTGTTTGGGATTAATCAAGATTTTAAGATATTATTTCAATGTAATGAATAGGGCAATGCCAAGGCCACGTTCTAAGAAAACGTAAGAATAACAATTTTAATGACATTACCTTCCAAACATTATAAACTTGCATTGTAAATTGTAAACGATAAAATATATAAATCTGAAATAGTAACGTTCATACATAATAGTTACTAATAGAGGTAGTTATTGACTAAGATTACAGAATTTTATATACTGTATTGTACAAATATAAATGATTGGTTTTTATAAATATTCCAAAAACTTCAAAATAGTTGATTTTATTCTACTTCGCTTAGCAAAGTTTGAGGTTTGTTTAATTTAGTAACGTTTTTCATTTATCTGGTTAAATGTCATATAACTGATAAATCAATCATCTTTTTCATCTAACTTGTTTTTGAATAACAGATAAAAATAATAATTTTACGATGCGTGTATTTAAAAACAAAAGGATAACCGATAAAATCTGTGTATGAAATTAATATTTTATGGAGTGCTAAACACACGAACGATACTTCAGCAATTTGTTTCGAATTTTAATTTCCAAATATAAGTAATAAAAATATTTATCATAAAACATGTCACAGTTTTATACAATATAATATGTATATAGTATTGGTTTTAGTGTTTGTTGTTTTCTGATCTTAATAAAAATTAATAAAAATTAATTTCTTGAATAAAAATTAGCATAGGAAAAGAGACGGCGTAAATAATGTAAATAAAATAGGGAACTAGTGGAGGGTAAAACCGATGGTATTTATACTGGTCGATTCATTAAATATATTTTGGATCCATTTCACTTATATTGAATTCTAAAAATGTTTTCAATATCCAAACGAAATATGTTACAAATGTGTACACATTTTTACAGACATGTCTTAGACCTAAAATACCCATATTCAAAAAGTGTCAACGAGAGAATTACAGTCGTTTAAAAATTGATGTGGCATGAATTCAAGAACATAAAATTCGAATGTGCACTGTATTATATCCCATTTGAATTTAACGCATTTCGCGCCATATGTATGACGTCATATTTGACCTGCTATTTTGCCGATTTCGTCTTCATGCTGAACATTATTCATGTAAGACCACGCTTATAATAAAATTATGTTTTATTGAAACATATAACACTACATTTTCAAATATGGATCTAAACTTACATTTCAACATTTTAAATTTGAAATGAAGCAAATCTACAATATACATAAATTTCAAATCTAATTTTTTTTACTTTTTTTATGTCTACTTTCAGTAATAAAAAAATGTTCAGTCTTGTATATTTTAGTATCTAAATTTTAGGTTTAGCTTGCAAGGCAATTTAAACCGAGATATTTCGCACAATGAATAAGTGCCCAAGTAATATTTTATTCAATTGCACTGGTAACTGTTCGAATTCTGATGTTAAAACGTCATTAAATTCACTTTCCTTCCGTTTTCGCATATAAATGATTCAATTTAACGAGAGCATATGTTAATAATTCGCACTCCGGCTTTTCTACGTCAATTATACAGTAATCAATTATCAAAAAATACCGAATTTTAAATGTTCTTATTCAGTTATTTCCAGAGTGACATTACTTTGTTTTCTCATGTTTAAAATTAAACATTATATATTTTTATAAGTAACTTCACTAAATTATGTATTTTTGATTCCAGATAATAGACTTACAAAAACATTTTAATAATAGTTGCATTGTATGACAACACTTATAAAAAACTTTTCAAATTTTGTAAATACTTTTAAATAACTTTGCAATTTTAAAAAACATTTTAATAACTCACTTTTTATTTTTGTTTTAAATTAAATTTAAAAAATTTCACGAGATTAAAAGACATCATATCGAGCATCATAATTAATAAATTAGAAAATTTCTGTGTATTATATTCTTTGCTAAACACACTTTTTAAAACAATGTTAAGAAGACATTAATAATAAAATGATCGTACTAACAAGTATCATTAAATTTTACCAACATCTGTAGTAGCGATAACCGTATTTACATTTTATTGTACCTCTAAGCTTAATATATCGACCGACTATATCGCCTGTGACATCAACCTATTATTTACCGTTTATGTGTGTACTTATTGACAAAAACTGACATTAAGGAACATCTTTCGTTACAATCCTCAATGTATGTTCAGTCATAAACTTTAATAGTCTATGTTGATATAATGTATCAAATTAATAACATATTAATTAATTTTGTATGGATAATTATGCAAGTTAATTTAAAATTTTCCATTTATTATTATTAAACATTTAAGAAAAATATTGTTTTAAATTCCTAAAGATTTTATTTTTTCTCATCAATAAATCTAAGAAAAGATATTAGAATACAAAAATTTTGTTAGTTATTAACGAGGCTGCATGCTAAACAGTTCGACTCGAATTTTGGTAGGATTTGAGAAAGTTGTAATGATGTGTACAACATTTAATATATATGTAAAAAAGAAGGTGTTATTAAAATAAAATATACAATTACAATATTATTGAATATTCCAAAATTATATGATAACATGCATCAGAACCACTGAAGATTTCGAAATTAATTGACAAAACATTCAAAAGAATGAATAAACAACAGTCGGTTTAGTTTTTTACTTTTTTTTTTATTAAGTTAATAAATCATAATAAAAAAAGAGACACAAATAAAAGGTTTATTTTAGTGCTGACAGATAATTTAAAAATCAACGAGTTCTTTTCTGACATAACAACTATAACGAATCTATATTTACTTTATAATCAATTTATACATTTTAAATAAAAGAATAGAATAAATTTCCAGTGTTGTGTTCGGGATTAGATTCTATAATATTAGTTCGTATGTTTTATGGCGTCAATTAAATACGAGTAATGAAATATTTATTTAGTTGTTGTAGATTAAGCGCAGTAAATGGGAAGCATTATCATAACCGATAGAAAGTGTTGTTTTCTGCATCAAAGAGGGATTTAGCCGCTATTTCGTGGACTACATGTACGTGTTCAAATTATTCGGATTCCATCCCCGAAAAGAGATATTAATTATAAGTGTTTGTCGCTATAACATTAATGAAAGTATTTTGATTGTACACGACAAAGATACTAAGCTTTGGCAATGTTATTTTAAACGAATCTTAAAAGTTTCTTGCAAAAGTCCAATTTCGCGACAATTATAATTTTCTTATAATGAATATGATAAAAATAACAGCTTTTTTTCATTTCGAACTCAGTTTATTGTTAATTTTTAGCATTTAATAATTAGGACATAATTTCCATAATAGTAGTAGTTTCAAACTAGCCAGAAGGACTACAACGAAGATTAAGACACAATTTTACGTATAATCTTCGAAAATCATCTAATTTTCAATTTCAACCGAAAGGTTATGGATTTACAAAATTGAAATTCGAAATGGCATACTAGCAGAATCAGCAATCATGATTTTTTAAATCAAGTATGGTATAAACAATTGTTATACAGGAAAAGTATGACTAAAATAATACACTATTTCCAACATTTTTTAGCTACTTTTGAGACTTTCAATAAATTTCAAAAGTCTAAAAAATCCAAAATGGTCTAAAGAATATACCCCTATGTTTTTTGGAAGATTTCAACAACTTTTCATTTATAAATGTTAGCTTAAAAGATTTTTTACAGTAATACAAGTCACAAATGTATAAAATCACCAAAAACAGGAATTTTGCAAATTTTGCATACAAAAGCACTAATTAATCGAAGGATTATTTAGTTTTTGTGACTTTCCTTCAAATTTTGTTATAAATAATGATATTTTAACTTCATTCAGACCCTTTTTTAAATACAAAAAGAGTTTCAGATCACGAACACGTGGTAATAGATGCATGTCCGGAAACTTTTTTGCTTGTTGTCTTTTTCATAACATAAAACGAAATGAATATAAATATACTCTAGAAAACTTTAGCCAACTTTTCAATAACTTCAATACAAGAAAAATGTTTCAGAATGATTCAGGAAGTAAGCTTATATTTAATTCAGAATTTTGTTTCTGCTTTTTACATTTGTTGAATCATGTAGATTTTTGCAAAACTCAAATATGGTGCGTAACATTTTGAAAAATCTTTCTCGCATCTTTTTAGCGATTCTAAACACTTTTTCTTCTATAGTAATTTTTCGTTCAAATTATCGCACTTGAGATAAAAATCATTAATGTTCACTCTGGTGCTGCCGTATTTCGAAAACCATTTTGGATTCGTTTAAGGGAAAGTCAGTTTTATAGATCCATAATTTTTTAGCTCTAGCTCCAACTATAAGATTATTTAGATTTCGTATAAAATGAAGGGACCCTGCAGTGTATAAATCGCGCTTGGAAAAAAAAATTGATAAAAAAAAATTTTGTTTTTCAAATTAAATAGAAAAATTGTTCGGGTTTTTAAGATTTTCTGACATTTTAAGCATTTCAGGACCAAATGGATGCAAATTTAACATGCAGTTTGACAGTACTTTTTAGTAAAAGGTAGTGAAGAAAATTTTGGAACTGACCTTTTTTATTGCTCAGAACAAACCGAATGGTTTTATCGAAAAATGACTCAAATTTAAGTAAAAAACTTTTATTTAACAAAAATCAGAAATTTTTCTTGTTTCTTAATTCACTTATGATTATTTTTTATCAATTCGCGCATAGAACGCCTTGGATATTTATAAACATCACGTCAAAAATGTTTGGGCTATAGAAGACAAAACTATTGTAAAAATTTATATTTCAAGAGTTTTTATAACTAACATCAGATTTGGACTCAATACCCCAAAGTACCAAGTAACAAAGTTTGAAGTGATTTCATTCGGATCAGTCGACTAAGTGCACGCGACCATGATTTTGAAAAAAAATCGAATTTAGCAGCCATTTTTGAGTCGCCACTGTCAAATTTAATTTTTTGCACTAGTTCTTTCTCCTAGTCCAAACATTTTTGACGTGATATTCATAAATATCTGAAGTATTATAATGCGGGTTTTTGGTTAAATAAATGCTCATAATTGATTTGCATTAAAGAGAAACTGTCACAAGTATAATTGTTTGTTGCCTTTTTTGAGCAACAAATGTTAATTTTACTCATTTTCTGAAAGTTATTCTTGAATGAAAGCAGATATTTACTTGTTTATTCATGCAAAACGTGAACCTACGAAAGTCCTATTTTTTATAGGTTTTATAAGTGAAAAATTCAGGACGAAGCAATATTATTTAACTTAAAATATTTACTTTTCCTATTTTAGTTAAAGATATTGATGCCGGCGTAAAAAAATACTTTATGCAGTGGAATCTCAAAAAGTGTACATATTAATTAAAAATGCATTTCGACTGATGCCATTACTCTGATGAGACTCGCCAGTAGGTACAGGCATTTCAGTCAGACTATTCATAGCATGAGAACATACAGTTCTAAAGAAAAATTGGATCATTGTCTTTTTTCCTAATGTTTCTTTTGCAAATCTTAGTAATACATTTTAATATTTATTTGCAATTAAAAAAATGTTTCCCATCAACGAATTTAAATATGTAAGAAAAGTGTGATATGGTGTATTCGAAAACTATTAGACATATCACAAATCTTTATTGCAGTAATATTAACGTCGTCCTTTTTTTTAACTTTAAGTGCAAAACCATTTAAACTGACCGTAAACGGGGTTAAACTAATTTTACCTTGCCTTTTGATTTGTCAAAATTATGAAGGTATAAAGCTATTCAAGTATTTTAATTTCTTGTAAAAAGTTTAAATAGTCCATAGAAATAGTGACAATTTACTGATTTTTCAATTTGTTCCTTACACTTCTTTGTAGTGAATTCAGTGTAACTCGTAATTGCATAACTTAGGTTCTGGGCACGATCAATATAATTTTATACTGCTTTTCTAGCACAAAGTATAGAAAACGAGGTAACATTTTTGCCTCAAGTTCTTTTATAAATTTTAATACATTGTTTTTCTTTTTCCAAATCTTGTAATACTCTCTCTGAAATATTAGTAAATAATTATGCAACGTCAAGTGACTTTGTGTGTTGAAAGAATATAGCAGAACTTTTGAAGTTTTATTAAAATGGTGTTTCAATATAACACGTAAAAGGAATCGTTTGGATTTTATATTGTACTTATTTAGAATTTAGAAATTTTGAGAAGTTTACATTTTTTTCTAAAATTAGGTAGAATCATTTTCGTTTTTTCACCAAACTAGTTGTAAAGACTAGACCACATATTCGAGTATTCAAAAAATCTTACTCTAACAAAAAAAAAAGCAAAATGTAGTCGACAAAAATATTGTTATTGAATTAATTAAACTATTAAGATATCTACAAGCATTAAATAATTAATTTAATTTACTTAATTTCAGTATATGATAATAATTTTATTATACCATTAATTGAACGGTATAGTTGTGAGGTCCAGAAGTATCGTCGAGATAACTGTACTTATAAATCTGAGGTTTATACTCTTCAGGATTAGTGTTGCATCAGTGTTTTTTTTTTATTTGAGCAATTTTATTCTGTACATGAGATTATTTTTCATAACTTAGGCTTGTACAGTTTTAAACGTTTGAATTTTTGTATACAGAGAGTTTACCAGAATTCTCTGAATACTTACAAAGTTCTTTTACATATTTTTGTAAATGTTTTCGGAAATATTTCATCTGCCGACGGGTAATATTAAATTTTGCTTTAGAAGTTTTCGGTTCTATCAATAAATTATTGCAATATATTTAGAATGGGAGATGTTGACTAAATTATCACATTAAAAAAAACCAAACTACCAAAATCTCTGTTTTTACTAAATATTATACATCATCCTGATAGTACGTTAGTTCCGTGGTTCCTTCCAAGCCATAAGCTTGTTTAAGTTGGAGGTAAATGACCCATAGTGCATCCTTATGCCGTTTAACGCACGCTCAATGAGCACAAGTAGGAATTGCTGAAAGCAAGCACATGAGAAAATCTAAATCTCCTTAGCAAGCTACATATCTTGTGTTTTGGATCCCAATGTACATAAATGCCGCAACGATACATCAGCTTCTTGAAGATTTCTTTTGGATAGGCAATTATAAAATATTCTGTAAAGAATTTATGACTAACTGTCGAGAAAAACGTCGGTCTTATATGTGACATAAAGACTTTTTTGGTGTCAATCAACCAACTTTCATGTTTTCGAACAATGCTGCAGCCTTTTTAAATTGTAACATTTATTCCAACAACGTCATGAACTTTGACATTACCCGTTTGACTCGAACGGATGATGTAAATTTTCCGACTTCATCTTGACACGCTTGTTGTAAGGTCCATTGGCATACCGAAATTTTGTTTGTATATAGAATTGTGAAATATTTTGAATCTAAGGAAATAAATATTGTTAAGTATTAAAATCCTTTGCTCCTTTATACAAATTTTCCGCCTATTCCTGGTAAAAAATAGGACCAATATCTCATTGTTTGTCCTTAAAATATAAGCTAAGACGTCCAGAATAATCTTCCAGAAACTAGTCTCATTTTCCACCTAAAATATATGCATGTGAATCAAAACCTATGCCAACCTTTACCTACTATTTTAATTGGTTTAAATACAATGTTGTAATATGTGGGATTCAAGACATTCCTTAACTAAAAATTACAAGTGATTGGCTAGTCGTGATTTGTTTCCATTTTTAGGACTAATATAATTTTCAATGTAAGTATTTTGCTCACACATACACAAAGAGAAAATGTATACTTAATGGAAACAACTTACTGTCGTAAAATGAGGTAGTTCAACTTTTTCGGTAGTAAACAGAACCATTGGTTGGTTTACCATTTCTCAATCGTTAAATATGGAGTAGAGCACATAACCTCAAATCTACCTCGAACTTAACACCAATAGTCTTTTTAAACATTCATCAGTAGTAACATACATAAATTTATTAAACGAAAATAATCCCTTAATCAAAATTGTCAGAGTAAAAATAGTTATCGTATGATATATTTTATAATATTCTGAAAGTAACGTAGTATCCACTCTTCTAGTTTTTAATTCTACTATTATTAGATATTACATCCATTTCTACCTTTTCTACGGTTCCTCTTGTTTTTTATCATAGCCATACTTTTTTAGATGGAAATTCAGAGTCTCTTCGAGAGAAATATCTCAATTTCAAAGTTGGCATCGTGTCATTCACCTGTACAACTGTAATGCACCGTGTATTCGGGTTGTATTAAACTATTTAGTTTGGTTTTCGTGAAATATATTTCAAAACCTCTGCAACCTATATGGAAGGCTGTATAGCTTATATCAAACTTATATACCGAGATAGACGGAGCTCACTTCAGTGGAAGGTGCGTCACAAATTCAACAGAAACTCGGTACCTCTAGCATACATATTGAAAGCGTGCCTGTACGAGTCCTATAACAATAATTGACGGGTTACCAAGTTAACCCCCGGGCTAAGCAATCTCGGATTAAAATATGACGCTTGAGTGATGAATTTAAAAAAATATTCTATGTATTATTCACAATGCATGTTTATTTGGATTTATATAGGTTTCTAAATGAAATTATTCAGCAACGTTTCTCTGCTTATTTGTGAGAAAAAGGGTTGAATAATGACAAAGTTAATGATCACGTATATTGCGCCAGGAAGATGGAACCTCTGAAACTGATCCAACAAAAGTAAACAAAGTATCGTGAGAGGTAAATCCTAAAAACAAATTATATTGATTTATCAAGTGGGAAAGTTTAAAAACTTTTTGTTGTACTCTAACTGGTTGACGTAGTAACAGTTTGCATATACTGCCAATAAAACACTTTAAAAAGTATTTGAAGTCGTATATTATACATAGGAAAATTCACTCATCTGAGCATTGACAATCCCTATTGTATTTTGTCATTCACTTTACTACCGTTTACAATATCTAAAAGAAACTTCAGCAATTATTTTTGAAATTCTCCAATGCTAAAATAATCAAATTTCCTTTTAACTCTTTGAGTTACAGACGCCATTATAGTGGAATCGTTTACTTTTTCTCTGTCTTCTTTTTCTCGACATATTTTTCGTATTTGATGGAAAATACACAGAGAGAAAGGAAATAATTAATGGAACCATTTTGTAATAGTAAAACGCTTAAATACAAAAAGTTGTTGCATTAACTATTTCCATGGTAAACGGTACAATACAATTGTTCCATTTGCCCTTTTCCGATTATTAAATCGTTCGTGCATAACCTCAAATATCAAGTCTAACCTTGCGTATGGTTAATTCTACTATTTGCATATGTTAAAATCGATTTTACTCTTTTTCCATATTTCCATTAACCCTTTTTTTCTCTCTGTGTACTTTTTTTGCCGTTTCATTTAAAGAGATGCTTAAACTTTAAAAGAATAATGATATTTTGTAAATCTACATTTGTTACAAATAAACAGATCAAAAATTAATCAGTGACGAAAGTGAAGACACTAAATATGGAAATGATATTAATTTTGAATATTAAAACTCTGATGGCAGGTTCGTATATAGCAACCCCAAAAACCTACTAGGAATTAATTTTGTGAGATATTACTAACGATTACCATTTACCATCACAAATGGTTCCTACATTTTGAATTTTGTGAATCAGACACTTAATTTTTATTCCATGACACCAAAACGCCCGAGTAGCAATTTTCATGAAAATCCACTACTGAAAAATTTGGTTGTATAGATAAAACGATGCTAAAATCCATGTGCAAATTGTGAATTTTTGGTCGTTACAGGTAATTTACACTATATATTCAGTCATTTTGTTCATCGAGCGAATTTTGAGCATCCGAAAACTTTCTTCGAGAAAGTTGTTTATTAAGGTGTAAACAAATGTTTCGGAAACTTTCATCTTCATGGCATTAATACTTTATAAGTAATGAATGTTTAAAGTTGGTAGTGGACCTATACTCAGAGTCGCGGCGCACATGACGCGCCTGTCGTCAACCGTTATGTTAAACATTCATTACTTTTAAACAATTAGAGCAATGAAAATAAAACTTTCCCAGAAAATTGTTCACAACTTTGTGTACAATCTTCTCGCTGTAAGTTTTCGGATGCTTAAAACTAAGCTCCTGAATGTATAAAAACGTTTACTGTTTATTGAGATGTATCGTTTTTACTTTTTTAATTGGATGCGGAACATTTTATTGAACAATCTCGTTTTTCATTCGTTTCAAAATTCTTAAAATTGACTAGGTTATGGTAAGTTTAAACAAAAAATGTTTGCCTTAAAAAGGCAAGGTACTTTTATTGTATACGAAACCAACGTCAGTGTTCTGCTGCGGCGGCTTAAAAAGTTTTTTCCTTGTATAATTAAACTCTTAGGTTCTGAAAATCAAATTTGATAAGAACTTTAAACTGGTTTAGGTATAAGTTAGGCAATTACTCTGTTATAAGTTTTTGTTTCAAAATGTATAGAGCGAGGGAAAAAATGACTTTTACTTATACTGAGTTTGGTTATCATAACATAATCGTTTTGTTCTTATAACCAAACTCTTAGGTTGTAAAAACCAAATCACACTTCCCACTGACCTGATTTACATACTAGTTAGGTAAGTACGCTATTTTAAGTTATTCTTTTAAAACGTATAATACTAAAGAAATAAATTATTTTTATGTATTGCGAGGGTAATGTTAACATAACTAATTGGTACTTATAAAAAAACTGTTTGGTTCTGAACCAAATTCCTTTAGCATTACTAACTGAACCGGGTCGAGTAAAAATTAGGTAAGTGCTTAGGTTTCTGTTTTAAAATTTATAAACCGGAGAAATAAATTATTTTTATAACGAGTTTGGTTATCGCAAGATGCATATATTGTTCTCGTAATCACACTTGCTCAGCATTTCCAACCGAACTGATTTCGGTACACAATAAATCATCTGTTCTAAGATTGTGTTCTCAAAACCAGTCAAAGGAAAGAAAGAACTCATTTGTATTTCTAACTCATTTAGTTATCGCAACTCATATATTTTGTTTTTGTAAAAATACTTGCCCAGCATTTCCAACCAAAATGATTTCGGTACAAATTAAGTTAGCACTCGATTCTAAGGTCTTGTTTGAAAACTGGTACAGCGGCATGATTAAATCATGTTTATTTACAAAGAGCTTGGTTATCGTTAGTTACCTACTTGGTACATATAACCAAATTATTTGTTGGTGAAATGCAAATTCGATTAGTACATCCAACTGAACTTGTTTAGTTGCAAAATTAGATAAGCGTTGGATTCTAGGATTTGGTTTGAAACATACAAAAAAAGGCAATTAATTAATATTTTTTTTATGATGAATTTTGTTATCGGAACAGAACTATTTTATTCTTATAATTAAACTCATTTAACATTTCCAACTGTACTAAATTATGTACAAACTAAGTAAGTACTCTGTTATAAGGTTTTGTTCTTAAAAACAGTAGAGACAAAGAGGGGATATAAATTATTTTTATTTGTAAGGGATTTGGTTATAGCAATATATATCTTTTGTTCTTGTATCAAAAATTGCTTAGATTCAACCGAACAGATTTCGGTACAAATTAAATAAGTGTTGTATTGTGAGTTTAGGTTCTTAAAACTGATGATAAATCATTTGTTTTTATAACGAGTTTGGTTATTGCAACATAACTGATTTATTCTTATAACTAAACTCGTTAATCGCTGCCAACGGTTTGATTTCGGTGCAAATTAAGCGGCTATTGTAAGGTTTTATTCTCAAAACTCACCGAGATAGAAATAAATAATTTTTAATCATAACGAATTTGGTTAGCCCTACATACCTATTTGGTTTTTATAACCAAACTGTTTGGGTTTGAAATACAAACTTAATTAGCACTTCCAACCGAACTGGCTTAGGTATATGTTATGTAAGTGTTCTTTTGTGGTTTTTTAAAACCGTACGGCACGAGCGAAATTAACCATTTCATTTATAATGAGTTTGGTTATTACAACATAATAACTGTTTAAGACACAAATGTAAGTTCTTTGATTTAAGATTTTGTTCTTAAAACTAGTAGATGAAAATTAGTAATTTTCATTTATAACGAGTGCTGTTATCGCTTCATATGTATTTTATTCTTATAACCAAACTTACTAAGAGTTTCCAACCAAACTGATTTCGGTATAAGTTAAGTAAGTGTCGTATTGTACAGTTTTTAAAACAAGACCGATGGAACGACAGAAATAAATCATTTTTGTAAATGCGGGCGTAAAGTTCGTGCGTAAAGTACTTTTGAGGCCTATCTTTCGCTCGTAAAATAAACTTTTCTGCACTCCCGGCGACGAAATTCGTAAAATGACCGGTCGTGCGTAAAGTTATACTTTACGCACTCAAACAGGCATCAAAACTTTACGCACTCACTTTACGCGCGCAAATACAAAAAATAGGATACCTAACACGTGTGTAAAGTATAACTGTTACGCACGGGTCGGTAACTCTACACATCACTCGGCGCCTTCGGCGCCTCGTATGTATGGTTCCCGTCCCGTGCGTAAAAGTACACTTTACACCCTTGTTAGGTAATGTACTATTTTATTCATAACGAATTTGGTTACCGCTACATACCTATTTGGTTCTTATAATCAAACGGTTTGGTTCAGAAATGCAAATTCGATTATCTCTTCCGACTGAATGGGTTTACGTACAACTTGGGTATTTTGCTGTATGTTTTGGTTTAAACATAACAAGAGAAATTAACCACTTTTATTTATAATGGGATTGGTTATCCGGTTTAAAATAACCTGTTTACTCCGAAATTAACATTTATTTCTTTCCTCGTATTTTTGGTATTCCTTCTATTTGTTACTAACAAAGAATTAATTTTTTCTTTAAACTCAGGTGTGCAATATATTTTATTTTATCTTAGAATTATTTTAAGTAAGTTATTTTCTCGCAAAATATCAAAAGATTCGAAGTCGATAATTGACCTGAAGGTGCAATTTCTTTTTGTGAATTTTTTTTCCTTATCAAGGGTGGGTTCTTATCGAACTATTCCTTCGCAGGTCGGAGACCCGAATAGAAGAAATGCCCCATGCATCATGAGGGATCGTTCTTTTTCCTAACCCCCAGCGGCGATAAGTCTCGACTAGGTTCCGGTGTGGTGGCAACGACCGCGACATTGAGTTAGAGTTGTAGGAGAGTTCGCGATCAAGCGTTCTACGTCAAAGGGGGCTGCGATAATCGACTTTCGGCCCGGCTTTGTGCGTGCGGCTTTCTCGCGGCCAAAGCCGCACACCTTGACCCGCAGAGCGCAATCTAAACTACATGCCCTCCTCGGCATCGGTGTGCTTGCGAGCTTTTCGCGTGCGAATCAAGATTAAGTCGTCGAGGCTGTGAAGTCTGACCTTACTTTCCGCGACTTCCCCTCAACTTTCCTTCCAACAATGCCATTCAAAAAGTCGACGTTTTGCACGAGCATCTTTTCTAAAAATTCATATTGTCTTGAACTTGTCATTTAAGTCCATCAAGGGGATGGACGATTGCCAAACTATGCTAAAAGAGAGCATAAATAAAAACATGTGCATGTTAAAGATTTAGTTGTGCTTTTAGCCTTTCGGAAATATTGGAAATTATTATTGAATTTGCTTCAATACGGCAGAACCTCAGCGTCAACAGTTTATAATTGTTTCTCGTCTATAGAAAGCACGCCGACAATGGCCGAGATTGCGGCGACTATTTAGCGCTCGAGTTACCAGGAAATGTAAAATCAATCCGTTTTGTTCGATATGCAATTAACCCTTGTACACTTCTATGGATCGTGGAACTCGCAACTGCCATAAATGTGCTATCAATAGGCCCATTGTAAACATTTTAAAATAACTTTCAAGGTGTATTCCTATCTGATGTGAAATTATTTATTCATTGCTCCCACGATATATTTCTGCATGTCTAAGCCTTTGAAGCATTCATCCAAATAATATCTCTTTGTAATGATTTTTTTTATATTTCAGGTAATCATTAATTACTTTAGCTTCAGTTTCTTACTTCCTTAAAAGCATATTAGGCAGTATAAATAAATCAATATTTGTAATTAATTATTATTTTATATTGTTTAAAATAATAAACAAAGTGTAAAAATTGTTTACAAGTATACTTCTTTATAAAAAATGTATGCGGAGATGAAGGCGTCATTCAAAATGGCGGGAAGAAATATAAACAGTTATTTTGATTGATATCAAACTGAGTATTCGAGGCTTTTCGGAGCCACAGATTACGAATTTGAACTCAGATTAAAAAAAATCAAAATGCTGGAATCAAAATAGCCGATCAAAATGTAAAAAGTTACTTGATCGAAATAAAATTAGGTACTCATCATCAGGATCATTCAGATCAGCTTTTTAAATGTCGTCGACCACCTTGAATCCGCCATTTTGAATTTGTAATATCTGAATTCAAATTCGTAACCAGCGACCAAATAAATTTGCGAAAACAATGGTTCATTCGGATCACGTAACTTTTTACATTTCGGTCGGCCGTATAGAATCCGCCTTTTGATATTTTTAATATCTGAGTTCAGATTCGCAAACAGCGACCACAAAAATCTCCTACAAAAGATCATCCAGATCAGGTAAAGTTCTACATTTTTGGCGGCCATATTGAATCCGCCATTTTGAATTTTTGATATCTGAGTTCAGATTCATAATCAGCGTGACAAAAATCTCCGAGTACAAAGGTCCATCCAGATCAGGTAAATTTGTACACTTTTGTCGGCCCTCTTGAATCTACCATTTTGAATTTTTACTATCTGAGTTCAGATCCGTAATCAGCGAGACAAAAATCTTCGAGTATAAATGCTCATCTTGAATCTACCATTTTTAATTTTTAATGTCTGAGTTCAGATTTGTAATCAGATTTGTAACCACATAACTCTCTAAGCTGCATCAAGTAACTTTGTAGACTTTTGTAGCCCATCTTGAATCCGCTATTTTTTATCTTTAATATCTGATTTCAGCATCCCAAAAGACTTTTGTACGAAAAACGTTTGTTTTTTCTAATTCAAGTTGTTGTTTTGATGTTTTATGTTGCCAATTTTACACTTCACATTATAAAAGATTGATTTTCTGCTGAAATTGAAAAGTGAATCATGTAAGAAAATCCGACTCTCACTTGGGGGAAATATTTTGTTTTCAATATGGTAGACCAGTTGGTTTGTTACTATATGGGTAAACGAAAAAGCTGAGGCGCGTTTAGAGTTGCTAAATTTTAATATGTAATTAAATTAGGCATAACGTGAAATTGAAGATTGATGTACAAACACTGTGTTCACATAATATTTTCAAGATTTAAAACTGTGTTCACTCTGCGGTACTTGAATTATTGGAAAAAATTCAGAAAGTTACGGAATAAAAAAAAATGAAAATATCTAGCAATAAATGTTTTACATACAATGCTAGTCTAGTCGCGATTACTTCTAGTTAAGATTATATGAAAGGTTAATGTACAAGAAATATATAATAACAAGCCCCTTAACAAACTATAAAATTCTACTTAAGTTATACGTTAATCTTGTTGCAAAAATTAGTTCCTCGTATTTTTGTGGTCCCAACTGGTTTTCTACATATCTGAAGCAATTATTTCACAAATGCACGCTATTATACATCTTAATTCAATGTAACTATATAAAAAAGATATACAAAAATTTACCATTTATTTAAAAAAAATCGTTTCTAGGAAATGAAATAAACATATAAGAATAATTTGACGTTTACATGTTTTTGGATTCGAAATTCAAAATGGTGTACCCAATATGGCGGACGAAATTCCGAAATACGGATTGCTGATTTCAAAAACCCCGTAATGATGAGATTCATGAAAATAAGCCAAGATTTAGGATTTTGTCCGCCATATTGGATCTAACATTTTGAATTTAGAAAATCGGATAACGGTTTCCTAATTAGCGACATCAGAAATTCTGGAGTAACAAATTTTAATGCAATGGGATGAAAAGAAAAATTCGTGGCTGATAGGGTTAATTTTGCACAAGAAAAACAATGTTTTTTCTTCAAAAGTAATGCTTAAATGAATTTCAACGGTTGTTCATTTGCAAACTGTATTATTTTTTGTATATTATGAATTTGACGATTGGATCGTGATTCGAAAATGAAAGCAGCATTATATGTCTCCATACATAGATCCTTATATTTCAAAATACTACTCAAAAACGTAATTTTCTTTACAAACTACATACAATTCTCAAATATTTTGTTATGAATGTTTCAAAACTAAACATGAAATAGTAAACTTAATTTTAAATTAGTTTTGGTTAATTACATTTTAGTGGTAACCTCATATTATCATTATACGAATAAAATTCAATTATGAGGTTCAAAGGGTTTTATAGGTAATGAATTAGATTAATAACCTGCAATCTTGTGTCCTGTCATGTGATGATAATGATGATAACAATGATTATACTCATATTAACACTAATGAACGAGGTATTCTTATTGAATGTAAAAATCGAACAAAATATTTTCTTAATAATATTTATGCTTGAAAAAGTTCAATTCCAAGACTACTATATATGAATAAGAACTGTACAGTAACTCCATTAATAATAGTAGCCAGACGAAGGGTTCAACTTTTTGATTATCTTAATAAATCGATCTAAATTTTATTTAAATTGCCGGCTAGAAATTGGACAAAAAGTGATTAGGTTATTCGTGCTAAATATTCTGAGTAATTTTATAAAGAAGCAGTGTAGGAAACTGTCCACTATTTATATAGGAAAGATATCCAAACACTACCTAAGAAATTGTTACGTTTTTTTAAGAAAAACTATTCGGATTTATTACCACAAACTGGCCAGCATTCAAGTTTATTAACAAAAAATGACCAGAATTTAGAATTTCGAAAAAAAAACGGAATTTCTACTAAATTTTAAGAAAATACTTCCTTCTCTCGAGTAAACATTTATTTCAATTTACAGAATTCTTTTTATGGAATCGCTTAAAACTACTAACCGCTCAATTTTATTGGCAGGGAGCATTTACTTCTCTCAGTGTACTTGCTTTTAAGCAGTCTCTAAGATACCCTCGATTAAACTGATTAAACTACAAGTAACGAAATAAATTTCTCATTTCCAAGAGATAGTAATCAACATTAAACGACACAAAACGGAATCTACCAAAATCGATATCATTATCAGAAATTTGATATTTATATTCGTCTGAAATATCCATTTCGTCAGTGTATTGGAGTACTAATAATTTACTAAAATACAGTAAACATCATATACCCAAAATAAAACATATGTTTACGCTCGTACATATTATTCAATAATAATATATAAATATGTGGTGTTCATCTTAAAAACGAGAAAATACCAATGTTTGTGTTGCATATTTTGAATGTTTCTAATTAATTTTTTCCAATGACATAAACTCATTTGCTCCATCTGAAATAATGCAAATTTAAATAGAAAAATACACAAATTTGTTTATTTATTGAACAATCCCATGTTTCCATCTTTACCAGCATGAACTAATTTTTATATTTTTTTAACGAAATTAAAATTATGCAACACAAACCGACTTAATCATTGAATATACACATGGAATATTTTCCATATGTTACCAAATATTTCAATAAACTGAATAAATCTACAGAGAGACTTAATTAACTCAGCATTCAAAACATCTAACATAGTACAGCCGGACTCAATCAAACGCTATTTGGACGAATAGTCCAATATTTTTTAGCAATTTTTACGATTCCCTATGCCGTAAAACGATCGAATTTCATATTGTGATACATGTTGTAGAGGCCCGTAACAGAACAGATTGGATTAAGAGGTTATCTCTGTCTTTATCAAGGATCATGTATACCTGTCGGCATGGTCCAAATCACGCTAAACCCATTTTTAATTAAAAATCACAGCTTTAAAAGTGCCAATTTTAATAAAACTAGCTACAAATTTAGTACAGCTAGTAAAAATGTCAGAATTCAAATTACAAATGCTCTATTACTGGGGAAAGAAACCTTTACTGCGAAACTAAAATCAAAATAATGATTATCTCTCGGTATCATGCTCCTTTTACTCTTATAATATGAATTGTGAAAAGTGAATAACGAAATAAAATGATGTAACTAGGATATAGTAATGGCTTCAGCATTTAATGAAATATAGAATCAAAGTATTATTATTTTTACAAAATTATTAATTATCGCGTTCAGGACAAGGAGTCATTACACCTACTGAAGAGCACGATTTGACATTCTGGTACGAACCGCATTTTGATAATAGTTTGAATTAAAAGCACTAGAGTAGTAAGTGATTCTAACATCTAGAACTGATTGATTTATTGCGCTAGACCTGAACTGATTACGTAAGATGACTTTAAACAGATTGAGCGTACGTAACATTCTATTTCTTACCAGTAGACATATAGTATCACAGTTTTGGAAAACCACCCATATGAAATATAATAACTCATAAATCGAAAACTAGATCGATGTAATGGGGTAAATTTGAAAATCATTGTTGAAATTTTGGTCAGGGTCATTTTGACTGTTACTACTTCCATTTTCAATGCACGTAATGCCGAAAAGCGTTAGACACTAAGAGGATGTGGATCAATGCAAGCTCATCGGCGAAATGACCGGGTGATCGCTCGATTCCAAACTCCCAATTTCAAATCGATCTTAGCTATCCGACAACAGTTATCGGCTTGATGCCAAGACCTAGTTACTCGACGTGCATTTTTATCATTGTCGCAGCACATTTCTTAATGAGTCGGACAACATGTAAACATTTCTCTCCAAGATATTGAAGAGTGAGCTCAAGGTCGGAATCAATACCAAAACATACCTTGGTTTCACTTGAAGCGACACATTAACGTTATTCAAATGATTGTTTTGATGTTTATCTTGAATGCATTTACCGAAATGTTTGTTTGACACGTGAATATTAGTTTTATAAATATTCTTCGAAACGGGGAATATTTTCCATTTGACCTGTTTTTTTTTTAGTCGGCGAAGTGATATTTACATAACATATTCTCCAAATTTATAAAGAGGATAGGAGCACAATACCACATAGTTCATTATGACGTCTTCAAAATACGTTTCGGTAGATAATTAAACAAATATATATTGCAGTAGTTTTCTCACTTCTTAAAACATTAGTCATGAAAAGGTCATTGTTTCTTGGTAAAAAATAAATCCAGTATCTGGCCAGTTTTTT